>JANHFF010000097.1:60000-465000 GCA_024542945.1 allo-octoploid hybrid of Carassius auratus x Cyprinus carpio | reverse complement strand
CTGATGTGTGTTTATTCAGAGCGCGTTCACCCGAAGCGTCCATACACTGAAATACCGGTCAAACAGCACCTGATTATTTAGTTATATTAGTTATCATCTGATTGTGCTAATACTGTCAAAAACACTCAAGGTTTACATAAACACAGTTAATTATGTCTAAAGTGAAAGTAAACAGGCAAGAGAGAAATGGTGCGTGCATCTCTTAAAGGGACAGTACTAAACATACTGCAGCTTGTCATTAAAGAGATTGTTAACCCCAAAATTACAATTCTGTCATTATTTACTCAGTCATGTTGTACCAAACATGTATTAATTTATATTTATTCTCGTGCTGAACACAAAATAATATATTTTGAAGAATGTGGGTAAGCAAACAGTTGCTGGTCCTCTGACTTTAACAGTAGAAACAATATATGAAAGTCACTGTGGACCAGAAACTGTTTAGTTTCCCACTTTCTTTAAAATAACTTATTAATGTTCAACAGAAGAAACTCATTCAGGTTTAAAACAACTTGAGAGTGAGTAAATGATGACACAATTTTCATCTTTGGATGAACTATTCCTTTAATGTTAATAAAATAAAACACAAATAGAAAAATAACTCACTGCTCTTGACTGAAGAACATTAATACTATAATACATGTAATACAATAATAAATATATAATACAATAATACAGTTGATAAAGTTCAGCAGTGATAAAATAACTTGAAATTTTCAACAACTTTGTATCTTTTTGCACCAAATAGTATTGATAACTGTATCAGTAAGTTATCGTTATAGGTATTGATAAAATGTAAACGATACCCATCCCTAGTGTATTGTCTCCAGTACGGGACAGTGTCTCACCTGGGGTCAGAGGTCACTGGTTCAGCACTGAATTTAGGAGGCTGATCCATGGACGCGTCACTCTTCAGAGACACACAGCTGGGTTCAGGAGATGAAGATCTCTTCCTCCTGCTGACTCTAAAATATAATTATTTATATACATCTTCACACAGTAATTAACACAATACAATTAGTTCAGATGATGTATGATGTTGTAAGAGTCAGTCTATTGTCTCCAGTACAGGACGGTGTAAGGAGGCTCTATCATGGATGTGTCACTCTTCAGAGACACACAGCTGTGATCTGGAGATGAAGATCTCTCACTGATCTCCATGATGAGGAACTGATTTGAGGTCTGCCAATGAAAAATCAAAACAAATAACACTTAATAGTGATTTAATAGTGATTTAATAGTGATTTAATAGTGACTGCTGCTCATTCCCAATCACTGCAGCACACCCAGACACCAACACAAAGAGATACCGCAAGCAAACCCAACTCTAAAAAACACACTCAAGATGTCATTTACAATATCAGATCCAACTTTAGATTTTCCTGCTCTTAAAGTTTCCAGAGCTGCAGCAGAGTCAGAACAGATCAAAACTTCATTAACTCAGCAGAAGAACAGAGCTTCCATTCGAAATACGTCGGCTGATTTTCAACCCTAGTTTCTCCACATACATCCCAAACCCAGCTCTCCCATTAACTGGATCTCTAGACCCATCTGTAAAAATGATTATACTATTCATACCACCATTCTTCTCCAACTCCTAAATCAAAGATTTTAACCATTAATCCCTCCTTCCACAAAGAATCATACGCTTTCTCAATATCCAGGAAAACACTAACTACTATTTTCTTATTGCTAAAAGCCCTTTTAATATCCTGATCCAACACTGCGTCTGATTCCACTGTAGACCTTTCATTCCTGAAACCACTCTGAACATAAACAAAGAGTCCTTTAGTTTCTAAAAAAAATATACTATTTGTTCCCATCCTCTCTATAATCTTAGCCTGAACAAAGCGTTCACAACCGTAGAACCCTGCTGCATGATTCTCATCACAATAAGGGCACTTTGGAGCCTCTGCTTTACAGTTGTGTATTGAATGATCTCCACCACACTTTGCACTGCAATGTGTCCAAACCTCTGACAATTATAGCAGCGCAACGGTGGTTTAACATTAGGGATGTCAGCGATTAATCGATGATCATTAATTGTCAATAAGAGATGCAATCGATTAAAGCTGTCGATGGTCGGTCGTAATCTCTTTTCTCCGCTGCGTCTGTCTGTCATCCTCCATTCAGCAATCAAACTGTGCATCTCGTTCGTTTACTACATTCAAAACCATCAAACTCTCTTCAAGAGCGCACAGTAACTGAGGTTTAAAACTGTTCAGAGAAAAGGCTCAAACTAACACACAGATTTAATACACTACGTATCAATATCTCTTCCCTTTGTACTAGTGATGTCCGGTTCGCGAATGAATCGTTTAATTTAACCGGTTCTTCTGAGTGAACCAGTTCATCAAATCTGACTGAATCATTTGAAAAGGTTCGTGTATCCAGTAATCATTAATCCACAAATTACTTTAATTATTCACTTTTTTAACATGGCTGACACTCTCTCTGAGTCTAAATAAACCAATATCCCGGAGTAATTAATTTACTGAAACAGTACACTGACTGAAGTGCTGTGAAGAGAGAACTGAAGATGAACTGGAGCAGAGCAGCTTGTGTGTTGTACTAAATTCTTTAATGAAATGATACTCTAAATAATAAACTAAAACTAGGCCTGTCGCGATAGTCAATTAATCGCACGATTAAAAAAAAAGGGAGCTCAATTTTTCCGGCTGTGATCATTTATTTTTTCAATTTTTATTTAAAAAAAATGTACCATGTCATGATGTGGGGTTAGTCTGGAGCGCAGCCTGTGGACACCCCGCGGCAGAAAACACCCTCTCCAATGGCACAGATGTCCTGGAAATAAAGAGATAACGTCTCGCTAGAGTGGCCAGCTTTGGGAAGGGCCTTTCATTTGCTTGTGGATGTTTGCGTCGCAAATTGTAGTTGCACACTGCGGTCAATCCAGCCGCACTTTTTTTTGACCTGCGCGTGTAATAATGCACTTACGTTACGGGTGCTGCGAGCAGTCAAAATGCATGTAAAGAAGCTGTCATACACACGTTTACTTTATACTTTTGATTATTTTAACTAATTTAAATTTTTTAGTTTATAAATACTTGATTTTTGTACATAAACGTTTGTATTGTGCATTAATTATAAATTGTTTATTAAATCGTTTATAAATGTTAATATTAATGATTTTCATTCATTTTTTTATTTCATGTTTGTGTGTGTGTATATATTTGTATATATATATATATATATATATACACTGTGTGTGTGTGTATGTATATAACAACAAAATGCATCCTAGCAATTGCACTGTGTCCCATTTTCCAACACTCACAAAAAGTGTTCCTTTATAGATTAGCTCATTCTTTCAATTGATATCCACTGAAAGAATGAGCTAACCTATAAAGGAACACTTTTTATGTGAGTTGAAATATGGGAAAAAGTGCAATTGCAACAATGGATTTTTATGTTTTGGGTGATTTTGCTTTTAGTTTTCTCCTAAACTGTACAGTAAAATTTCTTGAAAATTAACACAGTGATACACTGTAAAACCCGACAAGTAACGTAACTCAAACCGTTTGAGTAAACAGATATCCTTAAAAACCTGACAAGTTAGGTTTACTCAAACCGTTTGAGGAAACCGATTGCCTTAAACCATTTAAGTTTTAAAACTTAACAGTTATGAGTACTCTGAACTTAATTCAGTTGAGTTCACTGAAAGAAGATATACATTGCAATTAAATAATTAAGTGATTAACTGAGTGATAATTGTGAATTAGTGATGAACAGCTGCTGTTAACAAACAGAATTACTGAAGAAAAGAGAAACACAAGAACTACAACTGACTTCAGACACAGCCTTAGATAAAATAAACTGAAATAAAATACATTAAATCTCTCAAGATCTGATTAAACAACCCCACAAACAGCATCACCAGCTCCACTTATTAATAACCAGACTGACTTTATTTCTGTCAGACGTCTACAGAAGATCTGATTGAGAATTAACTAAGGTTTAGATGTTGATTTATTGTTTCATTTGAAGTAACCATGTTAGAGATCAGTGTTTGCTTTAGTTGGGCTCTTGACCCTTGATTTCTGTCTTAGTTTTTTCTTTGGTTGTTGTAACCATTTGTTGTAACTCAAAAGCCCAGAGAAAATATCATCAGGTGTTATACACACACTCACACTCTTAGAAGCTGCTTTTATCCAAAGCAACTTACAGTGCATTCAGATTAGCATTTTTTTTATCTAACTTGTACCTAGATGTTGGTTGTTATACTGTATATTGGTGATGATATTCATTGATTATTGAGCTGTTTTGAGTCTAATCTCTGATGAAATAGGTGTTGTGTAATTAGTTGGATTGATTACAGTAAAAGTGATTCTAAGAGCCAGTGGTTCTGTGATAATCAGTTAATATAAAGAACTTTCCAAACAGTTTGTTTTTCTGTGGTGTCACTTAGTCACACACAGACATCAATAATCAGCATATGAACCTCAACAATGGTGACCATAAAAAAAAAACAAAAAAACAATGCAGCAGAGCATGCTGGGAGCCATGGATGAGTTTTGTACTACAATAGTACCCATCATGGGTCAGGGGTCGTTCACATGTCGCGCCTAAAAACGCTTTTTCCCCTCTTTTCCAAAACGCTCGGACAGTTGCGCTCCTGAGGCGTCTGTCGTTCATAAGCGTCCATCAGCTGCGATATCTGTTACAAGGAAATTTCAGCAATGGATTTCCACCACAGAAAAACCCTTGCTGTAACTCTGCTACAAGATTTATTTACGAAGAAAAGTAAAAAACTCTGCAGTGTTTGGGTGCACCCTATTTTTCAAAAACAACGGGGAATTTCACCCGAAGGAAGCTGATTGAGTTGGTTCTGGTGCTCTTGCGTCATTCTGAAAAGTTGAGATGTTTTTAACTAGATGCGATGCGGACGCGCCTGGAGAAAACGAGCGCGTCGTTTCCATTATGAGCACACATACCGCGCGTCTACATTTGAAATAACGAACTTGAGCGCCCAAAAGACGCGATGTGAACGGCCCCTTAATCGGTCAAAATGTTTAATTTCGGTTAACGGTTAAACGGTCAATATGAGCATCCATAACTGGCATATAAACATTGCTCGGAATCTGCCATAAAATCTCTCGCTCTCTCGTCCCTGGTGGACATAGACGGCAATTCACTTTTGCTTTATTTGAACAGCTTTATGATGGAGAAATTATTTTTCAAAAGTGTTTTTTGCATATGGCCTGTTGAGGCTTTGTTTGTTTGTTTACAAAGGTCATAACTGGCACTATTTATGTCTGAGCCTAATGTTTAATATTTTTTGAACTGCAATTTTGTTTACATCCATTTTATTTATTGATTTTGGTTGTTTTTGGTATTTATTCAAGTGCATTGTTTTAACAGAGACTGAGAGTCCATTGCTTTTATTGTTTTTGGTTGTTTTGTTCAGTTATTGTGGATATTTAAAATGTTTTCAGTTTTCAGTGTTAAATATTCTTTAGAAATAAAAGTTTATTGATCTTTGAAAAGGTGTACCTGCGTTATTATGCCATTGTCATTATATTAGTTGAAACTGGTCTTAGAACGACAATATTATCGTTTATCGCAATAATTTCTTGGACAATTTATCGTCCAGCAATATTTGTTATCGTGACAGGCCTAACTAAAACTGCCAGTAGGTGGTGGTAATGTCTTAATGATTAAGTCATCGAGTCATTTATTCATTCGTTTGATTCGTTCAAATGGCTGATTCATTTAGGAGTGAAGTAAATGGTTCTTTATGAATGGTTCATTGAATCATTAAGCTTGTTCGACTTGAAGCGGATCATCACCATCAGATCGATCGGTGTGTGACATCAAAGTACCGCACGAGCTTAGAGAGCAGACAGCTACTTGTGCTTCTGAATCACTCTCGCAGTGCTTTGATGTCATACACCGATCGGTCTGTGCAGCGCCACTTCAAATCCAAAGCATGTGCCAATGGTTCAACGTGCCAAACGGTTCACCCAATTCATTCAAAACATGGATTAAGAAATGAAATACCGCTGTGGGTTGCTCGGGGATGAACAGTTCTGATTTGTCTTTATATTTTGGTTGGCAAAATTGAGCAAAACAGAGAACATTGTGTCTAAAATAACTCAATATTAACTTCTTAATGAACTGTTGTATAAGATGAGTATCACATTTGCACTCGTGTGATATTGCACTTAGCCTACAGCTCGTGTGATATTTCTTGACTATGTGATGTAAATATGAGATAAAACACAGTAAGTTGTTGCTCTGCCTCATATTAGTCATCAATCGACTGTATGAAATGGCAGATGATCCACATAGGTCTGGGGCGGGGCAAGTGCGTTAAATGCCTTAATAATTTTAACACGTTATTTTTCTTCATAATTAATTATTGATCTAATTAACGCATTAAATTACCAGCCCTAATATATATATATATATATATATTAAGGATGTCAAATGATTAATCACCAATAATCACATCCAAAATAAAAGTTTTGTTTACATAATATATGTGTGTATACTGTGTATATTTATTATGTATATATAAATACACACACATGCATGTATATATTTAAGAAGAATATGTTATGTTTATATATTAAATATATTTATATATAATATAAAATATAAGAATATAAATATATAAATGTATATACAAGTAAATATTTTCTAAATATATAATTTATGTGTGTGTATTTATATATACATAATATATGTATGTGTACAGGGTATATTTATTATGTAAACAAAACTTTTATTTTGGATGTGATTAATCGTGATTAATCATTTGACAGCCCTAATATATATATATATATATATATATATATATATATATATATATATATATATATATATATATATTAGTCAACATTTGAAGTGGATCAAAAAAGTTCATCAAAGTTGTCCTAAGACAATAACACATTTTTGTTTTAGGTTTTAGGACAACTTTGATTAAAGGATTTGATCCACTTCAAAAAGTTAACTACTGTATACACACACACAAAGAAAACAAGTAGTTAGAATATAAATATATAGAATATAAAAAGCAAGTGTTATTTTTTTATGAAAAATAAGTAGCCTAGATAGAAAACGAACAGAGCAAGTAGAGGGTCAAGTGTTTTTTTATTTTATTTAAATGCAAACATGTAAACAAATGTACAGAATTATGTGAAGTTACATATTTACATTATTTTTACAGTTGTGTGGCATGATGGGTAAGCATAGTGAATGGTGTTTTCTTGACGTCATCAAACCAAAGTCACAGTAAGCGCATCGAGTGGTGTATCATTCCTGAATCCTGATATGAATCAGTCTTTGAAAGACCCATTATTATAGACACTTCAGTGACAAATTATTAAAGACAGACACTTGAATTTATTCCTGAATGAATCAGAATCTTGAACGAATAGATTGAATAAAAGGCTTCTTTATTGTCACAGTGACCGACACCTAGTGGAGATATTACTTTCATAAGTATCATAAAGTATAGGCCTATCATTTCATTTTGTCATTACATATTTCTGTTAAAAATGTTGTATTAAACATTAATCTCATTTGATTATACAGTTGTAATTGCTATGTAAATGCATGTACAGCCGTCTGATCAGCATTAAACTATACATCTAAAAGCCACTTCAGACACAGTTTCTATCTCTGAAGGCTTGGTTAATACTGATTTAATTGGTAACAGCCTATTGTCATATTACTTGTATTCAAATTTAACATTAACTTTTTTTTTTTTTTTTTACTTCTACTTGTTTCACTTCTATTTCAGTTTGTATAACTAATTCTTACTATGTGTTTCCAGATCCCTACTATCACTACAACTCGCAAACCACGCATCACACAATGTAGGCAGCACAATCTTAAAAACCTGCACACTCTGCCTATGTCTGCTAATACACTATCTTTTTCTGTTGGTCTCTGGAATTGCCAGTCTGCTGTAAACAAAACCGATTTCATTACTTCTATTATTAGTCATTCAAAGTTAAATCTCATGGCCCTGACAGAGACCTGGATCAAACCAGAGGACACTGCTACACCTGCAGCCCTCTCCAATAATTTCTCATTTTCCCACTCCCCCCGTTTGACTGGAAGAGGTGGAGGTACTGGTCTGCTCATCTCTAATGATTGGAAATTTAATCCTTTACCATCTTTGGGTATCAACAGTTCCTTTGAATCTCATTCCGTTACTGTTACCTACCCTCTTAAAATACATTTTGTAGTTGTCTATCGACCCCCAGGACCACTAGGTAAGTTTTTGGATGAATTAGATGTGCTGCTCTCAACCTTTCCTGAGGATGGTACTCCCCTAGTTATGCTTGGAGACTTCAACATCCACCTAGATAAACCTCTATCTGCTGACTTCCACACTCTGCTTGCCTCTTTTGATCTCAACCGAGTGTCAACTACTGCTACTCACAAATCAGGCAACCAACTGGACCTTATTTACACACGACACTGCTCCACTGATCATGTACTGGTTACTCCACTGCACACCTCAGATCACTTCCTCCTCACTCTTAACCTCAGCATGGTTCCTGACACAACACTTACCCCTCCACATGTCATCTTTCGACGTAATCTACGCTCACTCTCACCCTCCCGGCTATCTGCAATGGTTTCATCTTCGCTTCCTTCCCCTAAACTGTTAGCATCTTTTGATGCTAACAGTGCTACTGATACTTTCTGCTCCACTCTTACATCTTGTTTAGACACTGTTTGCCCCTTGTCTTCAGGCCAGCCCGTACCACCCCTTCAGCCCCTTGGTTATCTGATGTTCTACGCGAACACCGTTCTAAGCTTAGAGCTGCTGAAAGGTTGTGGCGCAAATCCAAAAATACTACTGACCTTAATGTGTATCAGTCACTCCTCTCTTCCTTTTCTGCTAATGTCTCCACTGCTAAAAAGACATACTACCATAACAAAATTAACAATTCGTCTAACTCTCGCATGCTTTTTAAAACCTTTTCCTCGCTCCTTTGTCCTCCTCCTCCCCCTCCTGCTTCATCTCTAATAGCTGACGATTTTGCCACGTTTTTCATTAATAAAATTAAAAACATCAGTGCACAATTTTCCACACCACAATCCATCAAGCACATCTCACAAACAAACATACACTCATTCACACCCTTCTCTTCAGTATTCTACCTAGTGGTTCAGTACAGTATTCTAATGTTCAGATATAATTGTTTGCGCTCTATTTTAACACTTGGTTTTGTTATAGGCCTAAACCATAAATATTTGACTGAAGCTTGTCTATTAATATCTGTTTGCATGAACTTTAACTTTGAAATGTTTCCCCGCCTTCTACTTCTCAATCCTCGTTCTTTCTATGATATAGTGCTGAGAAAACACGGAGGAACATTGTGTTTGAGATCCTTGAACTGAGAAACAGTCTTAACATAAAGATGAGCTCGTCACTGCGCTCGGTTACATCTACATCATTTTAAACTGCGTCACAACAACTCCCTCAAATATCCCTTAAAGTGTGAAGAGTTTAACACATTCTACAATAATACATGATATTAGAAGCTGAGAACTCAACTTACCGACAACTCTGAGACCTGAAGAGAAGGATTTTAACTCTTCAAAATACGCGATTACTTTCGGTTACGGTTACACCATAAAAGAAGCCCCGCCTCATCTTCCTTCTTCTTCTTCCTCTGCTTCAGCTTCCTCTTCTTCTAGTGTTTAATGGCGGTTTGGCAGACCAACATAAATGGTGCATTTCCGCCACCTACTGATCTGGAGTGCGGAGTGTATTTGGCTTTGGAAGAAAAAAAAAAAATTAAATTCTATTTACTATTCCTGTTTTATTTAGATATTTAAATAATAATTCTTCAGCTTCCTCCTTCTTCTTCTGACTTTTTATGGCGGATGGCAAACCAACTTTTGGTGCATTTACCGCCACCAACTGGACTGAAGTGTGAAGCACTAAATAAATAGATAAATACATACATAAAAAAAAATAAAAATTAAAAAATTAAATTCTATTAATTATTCCTATTTCTTTAATATATTTTCTAATAGCACCATATATTCTACTTTGTTCTGCATGTTCTTTCAAAAGACTTATCAAAATGAATGATTCAACACCATGTTTTTAACTTCATTAATGACTTTTAACCTTTCTTTTTCATATTTTTTACATTTTATTAATACATTTTCTATAGTTTCTGGCTGATTACAATAAATACATTTACCTGATTCATGTTTTCCTATTTTAAACAGAGAATGATTTAATCTAGTATGCCCTATTCGGATGCGTGAAATAATTGTATCTTCTTTTCTGTTCTTAAAAACATTTCATCCATTTCCTACTTGCTGTTGAATATTATACATAAACCTGCCCTTGCTATGACAGTTCCATGCCTCTTGCCATTTGTTATTTATGAATTCTTTAATTTTCCCTTTAACTTCATTTTTGCTCAGAGTCACTTGAATATCTATTTCTGAATGTTTAAGAGCTTGCTTAGCTAGCTTATCAATCACTTCATTAGCCTCCACTCCCGCAGGAGCAGGAACCCACAAAAATGTTATCAAACTTATACTTACTCTTAACAAACTTGCAAGAATCTCATATATAATGTCTTGTCTTGATGATTTTAGTCCACTTGCAAGACTTGATAATGCTGCGTAAGAATCAGAACAGATTACAACTAAGCTTGGTTTTACCTCCTCTACCCACTGGAGGGCTACCACCGTAGAAATTAATTCTGTTGCATACACGGATACATGATCAGTTATTCTTTTCCTAATGCTAATTTGAAATTGTGGAATATAACTGCAGCAGCAGTTCTAGCAGAGATAGGTTCTTTAGAACCATCAGTGTATATATTTAACCATGATGAATAAATCTGATCCAAATACAGCTGGACAATAATGTTCTTAGGGGTATCTTTCTCATTCTTCATTTTTATTTGTATCTGAAAATCTACAATAGGCATAGGAAAAAACCATGGTGGAATTCTGGATACTATCACAGTTGGACTAACATCACAATCAGCAATACCAACTACTTCTGCTTCCCTATTAGCAATCCACCCAAAGCTTTTAATATTTTTATTTCCATGCTCCCAGCATTCTTCAATCACCCCCTTTACTGGATGAGACTCTTTATGTCCTTTTAAATTAACCCAATAATTCATTCTCATTTTATACCTACGAAGGTGTAAAGGAGCTTCCCCAACTTCTACCTGCATGCTGCAATGCACCGCAACATATTCTCAGAGCTTGATTCTGCATTGTTTCAATCTTTTTCAGAGTAGTTTCAGATGCAAATCTGTAAATAATACTTCCATAATCTAAACTTGGTCTAATTAATGTACAATAAATCCTTTTCAAAGACAATCTACAAGCTCCCCATTCTACCCCAGATGAACATCTTAAAATATTTACTCCTGTTTTACA
This sequence comes from allo-octoploid hybrid of Carassius auratus x Cyprinus carpio, assembly GCA_024542945.1. Lineage (NCBI taxonomy): Eukaryota > Metazoa > Chordata > Actinopteri > Cypriniformes > allo-octoploid hybrid of Carassius auratus x Cyprinus carpio. The sequence continues at coordinate 453,594 of JANHFF010000097.1, read as the reverse complement.
TTTATTGATCAGCTTTTTAGCATGAGTTGCAAACGTCAATCTAGATTCCATCCATACACCGAGATATTTAACTACTGAGACTTGCTCCAGCTCCTGGTTGTACAACTTTAACTTAACCTCTGGTACTTTTTTCCCTTTTGTAAAACATATAACTTGGGTTTTAGCCACAGATAATCCGACACTCCAATTGTTTGCCCATACCTCCACTTTATCTACAGCTTTTTGTAATCTTTGGGACACACATGCAATATAACGTCCTCTTTTCCATATTGCCCCATCATCTGCAAATAATGCCCTTCCAATGTCACTCTTAAGATTACTGAAAATATCATTAATCATAATATTAAAAAACACTGGGCTGCATACACTTCCTTGTGGAGTTCCATTATCTATCGTGTGAGTCTCAGAATACTCTACTCCTATCCTAACTTGTATTGTTCTTTCTAGAAGGAAATCCATAATCCAGTTGTATAACTTTCCTCCAATTCCTATGCATTTAAGTTTAATTAAAAGACCCTCCTTCCAAAGCATATCATGCTTTCTCAATATTAAATAAAACCCCTACCAATACTTCTTTATTTGCCTGAGCTTTTCTAACATCGGCTTCTAAACTTAAAACAGCGTCCATAGTATTCCGACCTGCCCTAAATCCACTCTGATATGGTGATATAAGACCTTTTATTTCCAATATATAATTTAGCCTGTGCATTTTTTCCATCAGTTTACATAAATTAGAAGTTAAAGCAATTGGCCTATAATTAATTGGATTAGATTTATCCTTTCCAGGTTTGCCAGCTGGAACAATTATTCCATGCTTCCATGAAGAAGGAATCTTTCCTGCATTCCATATTTTATTGAAAAGATTTAAAATAATATTTAAAGATCTATCTGATAAATGTTGAATCATTACATAACATATACTGTATCATCTTTTCCAGGAGATGAATGTTTACTCCCCCTAGTGCCATCTTTAACTCATACATAGTAAAATCTGCATCTAAAGCATCACCAGAAGGACTTCTTTTCATCATTAAATCTGGATATTTACTTTTTAATATCCTCTGATACATTATCATCACTATGGACTTTAACAAAAACTTTAGCCAACATTTCAGCTTTTTCATTATCTGTCACGGCTATTCTTCCGTTATCATTTTTTTTAAAACAGGTAAAGCTTGATTTCTATAAATTCCTCCCATTTTCCTAATTGATCCCCATACTTCACTTACATCAATATTGTCTCCTATTGTAGTACACCAATCTCTCCAGTACTTCTTTTTAGCTCCTCGTACTATTCTTCTTACTTCAGCTTGTGCTTTCTTATGTTTAATAAAATCTTCAAACAAATTAGACATTTTAATTTTTCTAAATGCTTTATTCCTATTATGTATAGCATCACTACACTGATCTGTCCACCAAGGAACTGCTGTCCCTTTTTTCCTATAATATTATCAGTTACATCATACAGAACTTTGCATATTTCCCCATTACATTCATCTATGTCTTCCATCTTATTCAGTTCTAATGCTGTTTAGTTCTACCTCACTTAGATATTTATATGCTTCCCAGTTTGCTTTATTAAATCTCAATCTTGGAGCTAAAATCACATTATGTTCTATTACACTCACCCCTACCTTACATACAATTATATAGTGATCACTACCCATATTATTATCTTCCCAAACATCCCATACACATTTACTAGCTATCCCTTCAGAAACCAATGTTAAATCTATAGCTGACCCAATACCATGTACTAAATCTATTCGTGTGTTCCTGCCATCACTTCTTTTTCATCTTCTTCTTCTTCTTCTTCTTCTTCTTCTTCTTCTAATGGCGGTTACAAACCCATTTAAAAGGTGTATTTCCGCCTCCTACTGGACTGGAGTGTGGAGCATGATGGATATTAATGACAACAAACCTTAAACAAACAAACAAACAAACAAACAAAATGATACAATTATTCTATTACGTGATCTTAAATTCTATTTATTAAACCTATTGCTTTCAAGTAACATATACTTGCATAATATACTTTATACTGTGCTGGAGCATTCTTTAGTATTGTCTTAATTGTTATATTTTCGATATTCAAAATGCTTAATTCTTCTATTAATCTCATTCTTTCTCTTTCATATGCTTCTCAGTTTAATAGTATATGTTCACAGTCTCTGGTAGACCACATTTATTGTAATTACCTGATTCATGTTTACCAATAATAACTAGTGATTGATTAAGAGCTGTGTGACCAATACAGAGTCTAGATATTATTGTGTCCTCCTTCCTACTTCCAAAGTGTTTCCTTCCATTCCCAACTTGTTTCTGAATGTTGTGTAGATGACGACCCTTGACCTCTCCATCCATCTTTTGTCATTTCCTGATCATATCTCCTCTAATTATTCTTTCATCTCTGCTTCACTAAGTGATCTGTTCACATCTATATGGGTTTGTTTTAGTGCATTCTTGAACATTGGATCAGCTTCCTCATTTCTCTCTATCCCAACATCCAGAGTGTTTCACCCTTTCCTAAACCCACTTTGATACTGAGATATTAGTTCTCTATTCTCTATACTCTATTCACACACATTACCATTGTTTTACTCACTATCTTACTCACTGCTTTAATGGCAGGTGTGTCTAAGCAGATCTGTGGAGAAGCAGGCCCAGGTGCGAGAGCAGAGAGCCGTGCTGGAAACATCTCGGCTGATGCTCACAAGTCCGGGGTAAGTTTACAGCGCGCTGCTAACAGTCCCACAACTTCTACTTCGTGTGTTTCTCTGCACAGACCCGGTGCACCCAGGATGCGATCCTCCCAGATGTCCTTCACTCTGGTGCCGGGACACCACGGACCCTGGGTGCACCCGCAGCGGAAGACGCGAGCCAGGCCCCGGGCGATGACTTCTCCCCCTCCGGTGTTCAAGATCTCCACCCAGAACCACTTCGCTCCCAGAGTCGGAGCGGAGCTGCTCTCGGACAACATCTCCAGGACACTTCGCTCCATATGACTAGTAAGCAAATTCTCAAATAACTGCTATGATGGTATAAAGTATGGAGTGCCATAAGGATCTGTCCTAGGTCCTCTTCTATTTTTCAATATGTAACCCTTGGTAATATGACAAGCTACGAAACATGTTACCTGTTTCTGATGCAGAAAAGCTAGTTCATGCATTCATGACCTCTAGACTGGACTATTGTAATGCACTGCTAGCAGGTTGTCCTGCGTCTTCAGTAAACAAGCTACAGGTAGTCCAAAATGCAGCGGCTAGAGTCCTTAAGAGGTCAAGAAAATATGATCATATTACCCCAATTTTACAGTCTTTGCACTGGCTACCTATTAAGTTCCGAATCAGTTACAAAATATTATTACTTACTTATAAGGCCCTTAATGGCTTAGCTCCTGCGTACCTAACTAGTCTTCTACCACGCTACAACCCATCACGCTCCCTAAGGTCACAAAACACTGGACTTTTGATAGTTCCTAAGATAGCAAAGTCCACTAAAGGAGGTAGAGCTTTTTCGCATTTGACTCCCAAACTCTGGAATAGCCTTCCTGATAATGTTCGGGGTTCAGACACACTTCCTCTGTTTAAATGTAGATTAAAAACACACCTCTTTGGCCAAGCATTCAAATAATGCATCTCATAATTTTGGACTGCAGGTGTATCTGATCAAATGTGCATTTTATTCTTTAGCTTGGGTTGAACAAATATTTTTTCCTTGGTTGGAACAGCAGCTACACTAATTATGTCTGTATTTGTTTCTCTTTTTCTGTTTTACACAAGCTTTACATAAGCTTCAGTCTGGATCCAGCTCTTACAAAGACCTGAGGTGACCAAAAAACCTGAGAAGAGATGATGCCAACCCTGAAACAACTACCAAATTTTGATTCAAGTTTGATTGCGACATTCAATCATTGCTTTTAATAGAGTTCATCGTCTGTTAAATTACATCATTAATTGAATTTTACCGTACATTTCTGCCATATTTACATCAGTTTGACAGTCACCACTGACAAGCTATTACTTAATATATTGTAGAAACTTAATTTTCTGTTAAGCTGCTCTGCAACGATTTGTATCTTGAAAATCGCTATACAAATAAACTTGAATTCAGTTGAATTGAAATTATTTTAGTTTTATATTTTTATGATTTAATTTTTAGTGTTTTATTTTGATTTGTTTTATATTAAAATTATTTTACATTTTTTATGATTTAATTTTGTTTAAAATGTTTTTACATTTAATTTTGTTACATTTTTATGATTTCATAAATGTTTAGTGTTTTATTTTTGTTTTTATATAAAAATTATTTGTACATTTTTTATTTGACATTTTTCTAATTTCATTTTTAGTGTTTTGTTTCTAATGTTTTGTTACTTTTAATGATTTATTTAATTTATTAGTATTTAATTTTTCACATTAAGTCAAGTCAAGTCACCTTTATTTATATAGCACTTTAAACAAAAAAGATTGCAACTGAACAACATTAATTACGAAAACAGTGTGTCAATAATGCAAAATTATTGGTAAATTTTATTATTTAATTTTGTTTACTACGGTAATGTGACGTATTTTCCAAGTGCAAGTGGATTTTTAATGAGAAAGACAACCGGATCATATTGATGGATTAATCTAATGGAAAAGTGTTTCTATATGAAGGTCTCTGTGTGAATAAGAGGGTTTAATGACATCTGATGAAAAGCAAACTCATCAGTTATTACGTTACAATAACTTTGATTTTCATTCTTTATAATAATGTGCACTGACGAACCGTCTGCAAATGAACCATAACTGTATTTAGAAAACAAACAGTAGATTTAATACACTGGACCAGATTATTGAATACAACCCATTTTATTGGTTCCTTGTGTAAAACTCTTTAAAAAAGCACAGAGCTGTACAGAAGATTCCCTGTTGACTAACATCACATTTTCACATTTTCCCAAAACAGCATCATCTCACGACTAAAAAAAGACAGAACTATGAACATTGAGGCGACAGGAAGACAAGTCCTACATCCTCACACCAGATGAACGTGATGATCTCTGCAGTCTCTCATCATCATCATCATCATCATCATCATCATTATTATTATTATTATTATTATTATCTCAAGTTCTCTGGAGTGTTATTTGGCGTCACTGGAAGGCACTGTGGATGTGGTCTCAGGAGCAGACTCTCCTCCTGTCGTCGAACAGCCGGCGGACGGTGTACACCTGCGTCAGCGCCAGGCTCAGCATCACCAGCAGGCTGACACAGGACCAGAAGGACCACATTTAAAAAGGTGCCTGAGACTGACCAATGTACATTTCGAAGAGTGAAACATGTGTGTTGTTAGATACAGTATTAATAAAAGATAAATAATTAAGTTTCATTTTTAAAAGTTACAAAAGCAAATGTTACCCATTCGGTGGAGTGTCCCAGTAATCAAAAGAAGTGTCACATAAAGAAGCGACACATAAAGACTCCAGCAGCGGCGCGCGAGCGCTTAGGCCAGCTAGGACCATCTACAGATGACATGAAAACAAACACTTATAATGCTCACTTGAATTTAAATAAGAAATATTGTAAACAAGATCTGTGATAGTGGTTATTATTATATTATTGCTATTAATAAAAGACAAACAACATTAAAAGCATTAGTATTCCATAATCCAGTGGTTATGCAGCAGGCTGATTCCAGGTCCTTGTGAGAACTTTTTTTTTTTCGTTATATTAACAGAAGTATGACACCAAATAAGAACACGCTATTGAAATTAAAATCAATAAAGAAATTAATTTAAAATAGATACACTCTCCTGTATCAACCTCATGGTGTGTGTCTTGTTACTGTTTTCATAAGAAGATGTTTTATATTTGTTTTAGTCACAGAACTATAACAGAAAACATGCTATTGAAATTCAGCAAATAAGACAATACTGGTGAAGAGTGTTGTTTTGACTGGAATTTGAAAATCTACATTTTAATAAATTAATTTATAACACACACAGTTTTATTACACAACTTCAAAGGCTGTGTCTTGTTCCAGATTAGACGAACATTTTGATGATGATTTTAGCCTCAGAACTACAACAGAACACATACTGTAGAAAATGATACCACTACATAATTTAGTTTAAAATTAATACAATCCTCTATCTCAGCTACAAAGGCTGTGTCTTGTTACAGATTTAATAAATTATATTTTAAATGATATTTTGCAGCAGTTTTCATTGTCAAAAGTGATGCAGAAGTTCAGGTTTTACACTCATAAGTAATTCAGGACACATGCTATTGAATTAAATCCACAAATTCCATTCCATTCAATCTCTTTTTTTTTTTTCTTGATAGTTGTTCACAGTGGTGTGCACGGTGGTGGTGGGGGGGGGGGGGCGCATATGCTTGGGCCCCTGCCCCTTTGAGGCATAGATATCCATATAAAGGCTAGATGTCTCGTGCGCGCTGCTGGTCAATGGAGGTCGACGTCTGCACCTGGCGGCCATCACTCGTAACATTGTGTTTTAATGGTGCATGTACTTTTTAAATAACCATAACTTGCTTAATTTTCTACCACTTTTCAAACGGTTTGGTTTGTTATAGACGTCAGAGACACTGCATACATATGAATAATTATAACCATGGACTTCCATATGAAAATATCCTTGAACAACCAGATGGTGCAATGAATATACACACACAAGGTAATTATGTTAAATCAATATATACGTATGTATGTACATTTAAACAGGTTGGTACAGTCAATATTCATGTTTTTAGCAGTTAAATATAATTCAAAGTTAATTAACACAGTGAGCAGACAAGCAATTAAAGATTTTAAAGAATGCTGATGTGTTTTCCAACAGGTCTTAAGGGCAGTTCATGTAAAATTGTTATCATTTACACACATTTATATATGGCTGGCTCAATTTATTCTGAAGAATGTCTGAGCTGTTTATGTCCATCCAATGAAAGTCAGTTTTGTTAAAAATCCCTTCACTCCCCGAACACTTTCATTATATGAACAAAAACAAATCAGACCTTCTTCAGGATATCTTCTTCTGCTTTTGACTCTCAGAAGTCAGGTTTAGATCTCATGTAAATAAGATGTAAATAAGCTCTTTTTAACCTCATTATCAGACAAATCCCAGTATAACGTATATCAGTGCATCACAGGTTCATTTATATTTTTGTTTTAACACTTTATTTTGTGCGTGTGAGTTTATTTAAATGTTTTCCAGAAAGCACTTTGTAAGACTATGTTAAAAGATGACAATAATATATACAACTTATATAATATATAAGTTATACAAATATATAATATATACAAAAAGGTCCATGCAAGTGAGTGTGGAGACGTGGAAAGGTAATGCAGCACACACACAGCAGTGTAGAAGCAGCATGTCATTCTGTGCTGCATGATGGGATGCAGATTTGGACATTTCTAGTTCCATCATGAGTCAGAACATTGGATCTCAAAACTATGTTGATATGGCAAACGAGACTTTAGCTATACATTAAAGCACTGAATGAAATGTTTTTACTTCTCATAAACAGTATTATATTTTCACAATAACATTTTCTTCCTCGTCCAGTGTCCCTTCAATCAAGGAGCCCTGATACAATGGATCCACAAAATAAGGAGATGTCACGGTGCATGAAAAAGTAACATGAACATTGATACCTAATAATGTACTTGTATAATATAACTTTTTTTATTATAATGCTGTCTCAACCGTTCCATGCTGAATATTTAAGATATTTAAGCTATGAATATAAAAACAGTTTACAGTGAGGAGGATGTCCTACTCTGGCCAGCGGCACAAGTCGACACCTCCAAGGACTTCTGCATTTGTGTGTCCAGAATTAATTTTGTGAACGAAGTCTGTTTCTTTGGAGGCTCCCCAGTCAACACTTTAAAGATTTCTTTCTTAGGAGAGGCTGGAGTAGACACTGGCGCTTTAAGAAAAGATTTCCTGACAGGACAGCATTTAGTTTTTCTACAAATATTCTGTACATACTTTGGATTTCTTGTTGATTCATTTGTTCTGGTTACATTGTAATTTTGTATTTTTTTTGCCCCGTTTGATAGACATCATGGAGAAATGAGAAATGAACATCACTGAAATGAGTTTGTTCTGTTTCTGTTAAGAGCAATTGTGATGCATGCAGCTGCTCGTCGAAGCCTCATGCTTCAGCAGCTCCGTGAAGGTTTACAACTTTACAATTTGATGGACATCATGGAGAAGAACAGAGAAGTGTGCCGCAGCCTCTTTGTTGTGCAAGGTGTTGATGACCATCTCAAAATCCTACTAGCTCTATTTGCAGCGCTGTTGTGAAACGTGACATCTTTTCTTTCTATACTGCGTGATGTTTAGATCATGTTTGCCATTTTCTGTCAGCTGGCGTGTTCTTCAGGTGGACTCCATTACATCGTGTCACATCTGGTCCCACAAATGAGTGAAAACATGCCAAAGAGCTGAAAATCCTGAATCTCTTCCAGGATTGTCTGATGGAGCTCGAAGGGAAGTTCATATTCACTTCAGATGTCAATGAATGCAAATGTTTATTATAGAAGTCCACTGATGGAGGATTTTCACAGACATTGATTACAAAATATGTCTGATAACTGATTGATCACAGATCATTTACTGCAGTCTTCAGTGTCACATGATCTTCAGAAATCATTCTAATGTGCTGATTTGATGCTCAAGAAACATTTCTGATTATTATTAATGTTGAAAACTGTTAACATTTGAATAACATTACTGTGGAAATAGTGATACTTTTTTAATATTTTATATTACATTTATTAAAGCCTTTATTACATAGCAGTCTTTTGTAACATTTTAAACTTCACAGTCACTTTTGATTTATTTGATGAATAAAAGTATTAATTCCTTTTCTTTTAATCTTACCAAAAATGTTGTAATGGTTTCATTGTTTCCACAAATATTTTAAGCAGCAAAAACTGATTTCATTGATGATAATAATGAAGAAGAAATGTTTAAGTATCAAATCATGATATTAGAATGATTTCTGAAGATCATCTGACTCTGAAGACTGGAGTTATGATGCTGAAAATACAGCTTTGATCACAGGAATAAATTAATATTTTAATTTAAATGATTGAAATAGAAAAATTATTTGAAATTGAAATGTGCCATAATATTAGTTTTTACTGTACTTTTAAATAAATGCACTCTTGGTGAGCATGAGTGACTTCTTTCAGAAACGTTAAATGTTTCCATCTTTTGACAGGTTCATTAATGTACAAGAAATGGAGAGAGGAAAAGAGGAAAGAAACGGCTTTATTAATATCGTTTGTTCCAGTGTTAACCTTCTCTGTAAACTTGCAGTTTTCTAAAGCAGCAGTTAGTTCTAAACTAATTGTACGTTTTCAGATGTCTTGAATGATTATTGTACTGTGTGTAGTGATGTGATGAAGTGTCTTAAACACATATTGTATATTTTACTGCTCTAGATGGTGATAGTCAGGATGAGAGGCTCTCTCTGTCTCACAGGTGATGCAGTGACTGACTCAAGCACATAGACACCTGCTTCTGTCAGAGACCAGCTTTAAAATATCTGTAGAGTTTGATCACACATGCAGCGAAGGCCAAGACACACTCTTTGCTCTCCTGTTGTCAGCGCATGCTCCCAAACCATCACACTTCCCACTGCACATCTGTCAGATTTGAATGAATTTAAAGAAATCATGAAAACAGTTCAACATGGTGCTTGCTTTTACAGAGTGTAGATTTGGAAATGAACTTAAATGTCTAGACAATGTTCTTCCCAATAGTTTTAATTTCTTCTTTTAAATTCATAGATACTGTTCAACAACACTTGTTAATGATTTTACGTGCTTCTGAATGGTTTACAAAGTCTTAAATATTTTTGTTACAGTATTTTACAAAAAAAAAGTTATTGTTCAAAATAAACGAATGGCAATTTAAAGTGATTTTCTAGTGAATTATTATACAACAACAGAAAGTAAGAAATTTGTAGATCATGTGACTCCTTGGCAAAAGATGTTTAAACACACCAACAGAGAGCGGTTTCTAATCATCCATCGCCAATAAATAACACACGTAACGTCTTGCATTGCATTTGTCCTGAACATTGAGCTACGGTGACTCTTCAGATCGGTAAAGCACAGGCTGACAAACACAGTGAGAAGACACAAGATATCAAGATAAACTGGCAGCATGACGTTATGAAGCGTTGCCTGAACAGATGCATCTGAACACAATGAGAGGGGAAGCCCAGCAGTCAGAGATCCTCCATTGAGACTCACAAGTCAAATGTTAAATAGAGCACAATCTCTGGATGACATCAAGTGTCTGTAGATATAGCGCCCGCTCATTCAATGTGACATCAAAGGATTGATCAATTCATGCAGAACAGTGAGTTTTTGGTCTGATAAAGGACAGCAGATCTCTGGCACCAGCACACCATCATCCTCTGTGTCACTGTCAACAGTTTCCTCTTGAAGAAGCTGCTCCACCAGCTGAAAAAGGAACAATCAGGTTGTTTTAAAATGCTAACTGCGTTGAACTCACAAAAGATAAGCCTGAACTATATTTAGTTTGATAAATTGCTAAAGGATCTCACATAATCCCAAAGTAACTATATTCAAGTACATGAACAGGTCAAGAATGACAATCCTGAAATTTACTTCACATCGTTCCAAACTCATGTAACATAGGCCCTGTTTACACACAGCACTGAAATGAGTCTGAGATCACTTTTACTTTAAGGGAAAGGGGACAGCATACTACCCTTACTATGACAAGGAGGAGCTTCATGATGATAAAAAAGAATGATTTATTAAAGTGTTTGTTTATTAATAGCTTAGAGCCATGACAGCTCCCCTACGGGTTCGGAACAACACGAGGATGAGTAAATGATGACAATTTTCCTTTTTGGGTGAACTAACCATTTAAGGTTAAGGAAATGAAGACAGAATTATAATTTCTGGATACTGAATCCTAACTTTGCATAAATGCTTCAAGTACAGCTCTAAATCTGGCTCAGCCACTGGTGTCTGCAACTTTCAATGTGCCAAAGCTGTTCTGGTAGAGATTTCCCTCTGTTCTGATGGGATGGTTGTTCCAGCTACCCATGAAGCACTTCAAGTGAAATTTCAGCCATGGAAGAATAGCATAGTGCACACAAAAGAGCTGCAGTTCATCTGACAAATCAAGCACTCTCTCTTCTTCCATTCTATGCAGTACTTCATAGTACTTACAAGAGACAGCTGAAGAAACATCACACCATAGACACTCAATTCTAACATAAAAAAGACACATTAGTATGGTCAAAACATAGCAAAAAATAAAAATAGCATAAAAGCAAACAGTTTGTTTATAGTAAATCATGTGAAGTATTATAGTATCCCACATTAGTGGCATATCAACATTAAGGGCAGGTAGGCTGAAGACCACCAGATGTGGTGCAGTTGTGCACTTTTAGAGTTTTAGTTCACCCAAAAATGACAATTCTATAAATGATTCATTCTTGATAAAAGGCAAACGAGCTGTGTGCGTGCAAACATTTGAATAATGTCGGGTGTAAACGGGTTTTAAAAAGCTGTCAATCAAAATGTACTTGTCGGGCTCGGGTTCATGTCAGGACTAACTTTTAAGGCCCGATTACAGCTCTATTGGGAACACTGAAAGCCATTTAATCCTCCACATTTACCATGCATGGGGCTAGACCCTTTTCCTCAGTTGAACAGGGATGCAGACTCATTAGGTGTGAAAATGGTGACAAAAAATGAGCACGCAAATGACAAGTTTTAGTGACCTCTCAACACAGCACCCTCACGTGAATGAGTAACGGAAGGCAGCATGAGTCTGTTGAAAGGTTTGTTCAGTCTGCATGTCTCTGCACAGACTGATCAGCGGATGACATCAAATTACTGCGAGAAGGATTCAAGAGCATAAGGAGTCGTATACTCTCCAAAACACACTAGCTGAAAAACACTCTGAAAATGTGACTAACAGAAGATCGAGACGTCATGGTGTGACCTCTAAACTGAAAGAACACAAACTTTAAAGCTGCAGATCAGCAGCATCACAGGAAAGTGGATCGTATGTTTTAACAGTTTGTATTTATGTTGAATGTATGCACTTATACAAGGCTTATACAAGGAGTGTGACGTCATATTAATTGTTGCAGTGTCTGTAGAAATTCAGATAAAACATACAATATACTCCACTTTCCTGTGATGCTGCAGACCAGCAGTTTTATTTTAATTCAGTTTCGAGGTCACAGCATGACATGGTTGATCTTCTGTTGGTCACACATTTTGCACTTTCTAACAGCAATATGAGAAAATTATTTGCTTGAGCTCACATTTTCAGTCTCCAACAACTAAATGTGTATTCAACAGAACAAACAGTGTAGTGTAACCACTCCTTTAAATTGAGATTGAGCAAACAATCTGCTCATGGACAGTGAGCTTTCAACATTAGATTTCAGGTGTTTCAGCTGAGAATAGAGATGTTTGTGTGGGGCATCATGTTGAGTAAGACACGTTACTGTGACCCCCCAGAAATAAAGATCCTGAGATGCAGCTTTTAATGGTTGGACCTATAACCTTTCAAGTTTAAAACAAACCATATTCAGACTTTGACAGTACCCTCCTGGAGAAACCATCAATCCCACCAAATATCCTTCAGTCTTCTGTGAAGTGTTCATCTAGAAATACCACAGAGCTCTGCAAGAGTTTCTACAGGAAGAGCAGTAGAGAGAAGTTCTTTCAGCTCATCCCTGTGGATATCCAAACGTGGACGTCCAAAAGTTACTGGAGGTGATAGTTACAATCTCAGATAAATTCACTGAAGGTTCTTCTGAACGCTGAGAGAAATTAATAAGGTTTATTAGCTCCTGCAGACCTCTTATTAATTCCCCCGGGACGTCAACATGATTAGATGCAGCAATAGCTAATGTTAGTTCTTGCTGAGCAACATCCAGGAAGTAATCCATGTCTATAGTTTCATTCCCACAAACTGAGTGAAACTTAGTGATCATTCGCTGCAAGATATCTTCTCACACTTGTTCCTGCAGGAATAAGCAATGCACAGTTAGCCTACATCTCAGGAGTACATACTTCCATGCTGAATTTATTAGATTTTAAATCTATTAAAATCACCTGCTAAAAACACCTAAAAAGTGACCAAAGCCCTTTAATTTTTTCTTTTATATACACAGAACAACATGAATTGGTTCAGTGTCTACCTGGAGAAGTGACAGGTCTCTTTGGTCCTGATGAGTAATATATATATAATAAAGAGGATTAGATATTTGTTTTTGTGTGGACAATCATAAAGATAGAACTGTTTTCTTAACCAGATTAACGACACGGCGTTATCATTAATGAAGAGCACATTTAAACTCTCATTTCAGTCTTAATATGCTGATATTATCTGGGAAACATTATTTTCCAGACACTTAAACTCACAAATGCTCATTATTGTGATATAAATAATCTCAATACACTAATGCACCCAGATGTTCTGCGGTTGAGTTTTTCTGAATCTGTGTGAAGATTGTGTTCTACTTTATCAGACGGTTTTGAGCAGCATGAGCTTCAGGAAATATTGAACTGAATATAAACACACAAACACAAAAGGCTCATGAATCTTATGATATTTTCTCACAGAAACCTTCAGCTCTGAACAAACACATCTCTGGATGTTTAATAGAGCTCTGTTGAGCTGGGATGAACTCTTAATGAAGCTCAGAAACCTGGAAACAGAACAGAGCCACACTAGAAGCAGGACTGTCCTGGAATTACGCTTCACACTTTTACTGATGTACAGCACATCCAGTTCAGGACATGAACTGACATAACTGTTGTGATGATCAATCAATCGTTCAGCTGTTTCTTCATTCAGCTTCAGTTATGTGTGATGGTTTGCAGCTTCTCCTTGTTTCTCAAAATAAATACAGCTGATGCAGAATCACAAACGACTGTAGAGAGCACATTAGATCTCACACACCATTAATAACTGTGAGAATGAAGAACACACAAGAGCCTGAAACTACAGCCTCATATTACATTCAGTTCAGTTTGTCAGATTGAGCCATAACAGCTTCTGTGCGTCTCTGATTACAAATACATGCAGATATCAGCTTGACTTTGGCCTGTTGATTACTGTTAGATATTTGAGTGACAGCTGTGTGGCTCCTGTCATATAAAGCTGTTGTGCTGGTGGAGAAATAATAAAGCAGAAAAGAGCATCATTTCAGAAGAAGAGATGCTGATGAAGATGTTCTAGTGATCAAGCAGCAGATTGAAGCTCTGAAGCTCCTGAAAGAGATCAACTGTGTTCAGCAGCGATACTGTGAGTGTTTGTACAGAATTCATTTAGTGAATCCAGTGTTAAATCAGCGCAGACAGAAAAATAAAGCAGACGATCAGGAGACGGATTCATTCGGAGTGAATTCAGCCTCTGTGTTTGATTCTGCTGATCTCAATCACATTCATGATTATTCATACTGTCATCAGTTCACATCAGGATTCAGAAACCAGTTCAGGATCAAATGAGTCACTAATGGACTTTTATTACATTTGATGATCAGTTTACAATAGAAATATTAAAGCACACATATTACTCTGTTTATTAAAGATTCAGAACAGTATGAGTGTCTGATCTAGATTCATAACTTCTGTATGACAATGAAAAACTGATTAAAAATGAATAGAAATGTAGTGATGTGAGATTTGATGAGTTTGTGTGCATGTGAACATCAGAAAGGGTCTCTCTATCGTTTAATATCACACAGAGACACTGAGGAATCATAATAATCAACCCTAAATCCAGCACAGAGGGGTTCAGTGAATGTGGTGATGAATGTGTGTAAGTGTGTGAGTGTGTGTGTGTCAGAGACGCTGTAGAAGGACAGAGAGCCGGCCGACACGTCCACATACACTCCTACTCTCTTACAGGATGAAGAGACAGCAGGAATAACAGTGACGTTATTATTGTGATAGACAGAGAAACTGTTAACAGAGCAGAACAGACTCCAGGATTTGTCACTGAATCCAAACCCACAGTCAATCTCTCCTTTCCTGTTGATTCCTTTATATGACACTGATATAAAAGCATAATATCCGCTCCATTCAGTCTCCCAGTAACAGTGTCCAGTCAGACTCTCAACACTCAGAACCTGAGGATTATGATCAAATCTCTCTGGATGATCAGGATACGGCTGACAATCTTTCACACGTGTGATCTTCTTGTTCTCATCAGACAGAACGAGTTCAGTGTGTGCTGTGTTTGGATCCAGTGTGAGATCACAGGCATCTGAACACAAGAAGAGAGAAACATCAAGAACAACACAACACTGAAGATGTCTGTGTGTTTACAGCTTTGACTAGAGCTGTGTCTGAAACCGCTCCCTATACACTATAAAGTGCACTAGATCAGCTGTCAGACATTCTGTAGTGATGTCTGAATCCTGAGTGAACGACTTCATTCCCTACATTCATCCACTACTTTTTACCCACAATTCATTCTGATTTGGCACTTTTTCCCACAATGCAATGCGGAGAAGCGGTGAGCTGGAAGCGAGAGCGAGTTTGAAGGAGAAATGCTGTTTACATCTTTATTATTTCTGCTTTAACGTTTATTTCACACAATTATTTATATTAAAATATGTTATGTAGGCAATAACTCAGTGTAATATTTGACTAATTTACTGAGGTGGCATCGTTGTTAACTCACAGAAATGATGATCATTTGGTGATAATTTAAAAATGTAAAATTAACGGTGTCCTGAGGACGCTCTACGACCGTTATCTTATCTGAGCTCAAAACGCTGCTCGGGAGAGGGTCAAGATACTAAAAATAATAAATACATACAATTATGAACATGTGTTAATGTCTGTTTATTTTTGTTCTCAGTATTTTAATAGAATTTAATGATTATGAACATAAAAGCATTACAAAACTAATGAATAATACACCATCGATGAAAGCACAAAGCTGACGCGGAGGTGTGTATAATTATAATATAAAGTCATTTTGAGTGTTATTGCTAGTAATATTATTTTCTAAAATAAGGTAGATGTAATATAAAAGAACATATGACAATGTTTCTGTAACAGCTCCAAGTCTCCCGCGCAGTGTATACGTCACAGTCCGAATCCGTTCACTTATTTGTTCACTCCTTCCTGATCTAGTGCACTCAACTGTCACACACTATATAGGGATTAGTGAACGAGTGAACGAGTGAGTGATTTCAGACACAGCTTATATTTGTAAAGTCCAGAATCTCCTCACTATTCACAGATGTCTTCACTAATATAGTGAAAGCTGTGTTTCAGTGTTAAAGTGGAATGATAGCAGGCTTTCTGCAGCAGCGGGAAAAAATGTGTAAGCATTTTAAAATATTTATCTGAATGTGCCAATTAACATTTATTTTTAAACCGTTATTTGAATACTATCAGCCAATCACTGTGTGCATAGTTAATGAGCATGCTGACATCATCCATAGCAACGCGCTCAGCCCCGCCCCCTTACTCTGAGCTCAAGACTTCTCTCTGTTCCTCAGTAAAAGTTTCTGTAGCTTTGTGAACAGCTTTTAAGAGAAAACTTTTACTGCTATTTAGGAGAACTCTTAGTGCTAAGATCAAATGTTTTGTGAATACAGGCCCTGCTCAAAGATTTATAACATTTGAAACAAGTCTCTTCTGCTCAACAAGTAATAGTAATATTGAGAAATATTATTCTGATTTAAAAAACTGTTTTCTATATGAATATGAGTTAAAGTGTAATGTATTTCTGTGATGCGCAGCTGTATTTTCAGCATCATTACTCCAGTCTTCAGTGTCACATGATCTTCAGAAATCAGAATAATATGATGATTTACTGCTCTGTTATGATTATTGGCACTCAATCATTAATATTGGTTCTTATCAATATTGAACATTATTTTCTGCTTCATATTTTTGTGGAAATCATGATATTTTATTTTTCAGAATTCTTTGTTAAACAGAAATCTTCAAAAGAGCAGCGTTTATTTTAGATAAAATCTTCTGTAACATTATAAATGTCTTTACTGTCACTTTTGATCCATTTAATTTGTTCTTGCTCAAATAAAGTATTATTATTATTATTATTATAAAAAAACAGTTTGTAATTGTATTTTGAATGGTAATATATTATGGTTTCCACAAAAATAATATGAAGCAGCACAACTGTTTTCTATATTGATAATAATAAATGTTTCTTGAGCAGCAGATCATCATATTAGAGTGATTTCACTGAAGACTGGAGAAATGATGCTGAACATTCAAACTGAATCACAGCAAAACATTATATTTATATTTAAAATATATTCACATAAAAAAAATCTGTTATTATAAATTAAAATAATATTTCACAATATTAAAGTTTTATTGTATTTAAAAAAAGTATGTGAGAGTGTGTGTGAGAGTGAGTGTGTGTGTGTGTGTGTGTGTGAGTGTTAGTGTGTGTGTGTGAGTGAGTGAGTGAGTGAGTGAGTGAGTGAGTGAGTGTGTGTGTGTGTGTGTGTTAGTGTGTGTGCGTGTACATGTGCGTGTGAGTGTTAGTGTGTGTGTGTGTGTGTGTGCGTGTTTGTGTGAGTGAGTGAGTGAGTGAGTGAGTGAGTGAGTGTGAGTGTGTGTGTGTGTGTGTGTGTGTGTGTGTGTGTGTGTTTGTAGACTTACACTTTCGTGGTCCTGCTCTCATCATCTTCTCTCCTCCATGGTCCACACTATAAACACACAAAAAGACGTTTACATATAGTGCACAAGAGAAAATAATAGCTGAATTTATAAAAATGACCCTTTTTAAAGGTTTTTAATACATTATAAAATGTAATGTTATTCCTGTGATGCAAAGCAGAATTTTCTTCATCATTTCTCCAGTTTTCAGTGTCACATGATCTTTAAGAAATCGTTACAATTTATTTGACTCTCAAGAAACATTTCTGATTATTATCAATGTTGAAAACAATTTTACTGCTTTATATTTTGTGTGGAAATGATGATGCACTTTATTTTTCAGGATTTTTGATAAAGTTTAATGAACAGCATTTATTTGCATTTATCAAATATATTAATTAAATTAATGCATTTATTAAATAAAAATAATTTTAAATATCTTCACTCATTTTTTGTCACTTTCATGCATGATGAATAAAATGATTAATTTCTCTATATTTTATATAATTACATCACAACCGTTGAGAATTTTATGACAGCACTACCAATCTCAAATTCTTACCGTCATTCATAAAAAGTCACCGGGTCGAGTAACACGTTTCAGCGCTGATTCTGCTTGCGTTTGGTGCTTTGAATCATTTGAACGCTTTAACTGTCCTGCAGATGGCGACGCGAGCTCGTGCAGCGCTCTCAGGACCATTCCGTCCATGATGTATCTTTTCGCAGTTTATTTAGGTAACAGCTTAAGGCCATTTGTGCGATTTCAATCATCATGCAGTAACCAACCGAAACACCCCCCCTCAAAAAAATAATAAACAACTCGGATCTACGCGAATCACATGGGTCGTCCCTTAGAGGTCGGAAAATATGGAAATCACGGAAAATGTTCAAACACTCGCTGATGCTGCAGAAGGAAATAACATGCATTAAGAGCCGGGGGTGAAAACCTTTGAACGTGTACATTTTAGGGATGGGCGACATCTTATCGTTTGCGATATACCGGTAAAAATTCTCCCCACGATAAAAATGAGTCTTCCCACGATAATAACGATAAAGTCTAGTTGATGACACATTTCTGTGTGCGACTGTGTGGAGTGATGTGAAGGAATGCGGACGTGAAATTGAGCAGCTCCTCCTACAATCTGGAACAGGTTTGGATAACGCTGTACAGTGCGACAAAAATCGGTCTGAGCCTTGAATAAATGTACTACAGTAGCACGTGTGCAATACAGTTTTACATGTGTATGAGTCGTTTACAAACCTGTTGTCCAACAAAGATATTATTTATTGATGTGCTTTTTCTCCATATTACAGGGCTCCAAACTGAGACTAAAACAGTCGCATTTGCGACCATAAATATTAATTTTCGAGTGACGTTTTTGCTGAGGTCGCCACTGGCGACTACCTGCCGAAAGCTCCTCAGGATTTAACCGCTATAAAAGTTTTCTCAGGCGGATGATTTGCTTCATTCTAGCAGCGCCCCGTCTGTGATAAAACGAACTCGGGCCGAAGGTTAATACACACCACTACACCGAGTGTGGACCTGCCGTGTGTACAACAGCTTTCAGTCGAGATCGGCCCATAGAGAAAAAGCTGTCTGTCAGCCAGAAGTGTTTTGTAGAGTCGGCGCGGCTCTGGCCCATTATCTTCTCACCGATGCCGAGACTGAACCGACAGAGACGCATTTCAGCCAGAATCAGTCCAAGTGTTATTGCTATCTGGGTATATATTTACATGTTATAACTTAAAAATTTGAATGTAATGCCTTTTTTCCTAATTGTTTTGCGATCAAATTTTTTATGTTCACGTATTAAACTGAGACGATGCGCATCAAAGTTTTAGTGGAAAAAGAGAGTTTCAGACAGTCTTCATCTCTGCCGCACATCAGTGCTGACGCACACAGTCTGATAAACGCAGCTCCGCTGTGCAGCGAGAGAGACATGACGGAGACGGAAGAAGGGAAAGTGCAGAAAATACAGCGTCTATTTCGTGCACAACTTGAACAAACTAGAACAGGTAAAGCTGTCAGCTGTGTGGATATTGGCAATATCGTTAACAATTCTCGTTTATAATAATTACTAATATGGCTTCTTCTAAACAAGATCTTGGTCTGTGTTCTTTTAATGCGTGAACTTCATTATTTGAAGTGCAATTGCCATCCAGTAATCGCAAAAAGCTCTGTGCTTTGTAACTTTTTAATAAAAAGTACTAGCTTTAAAATTATTCCGAATTCATAACGAAATTCAAACAATACAGTTTTGGCGCTCCTTAATGGGGCAGGCGCGGTCACTTTAGCGCCTCAGTTCAAGGGGAAGTGAACCCATTTAATCTTTCTCTTTACTAATATAGTACATAGTGAACATGAGTTAACATCAAAAGGTAGGCTATTTTATAAGAGATCCTACAGTACAACTTACTGAAATGTCTCATGTAGGAGGAGCCCGCAAGCTACACTCAGTGGCCAAGTGATGCTTATGCTCCATGATACTGGTACAGATTCTGTGTAATGAGCAATTCTTTGTGACTGTAGATCTCAAGCTGGAAAAGACATTTAGTTCCCAGGTCATCTACAAGATGGATTAAAATGCTGATATTATGATTGAAATGTTAAAATGTAAATAAATAAATAATAATAATCGTAAAATAAACAAAACACGTTTATTCTGTGGCACCTAAAAAAATTATTTGGCTCCTAAGTTTTTTTCTTATAGGAGCCAATGGCTCCTTACTCGATTTTTTTGTTTGGAGCCCTGATATTAACTTCATAACAGGTTTCAAATAACTTATTTTTGAGATCTGATGTGGTTTCGTATCACAGAATAAGGCAGAAATCATACTATTTTATAGCATTATATACAGTGATAAAGGCTATGTCGATTACCATTGCATTATAAATATACTTTATTCTTATGAAAATACCCAAGATTGCTTGAAGAACACAGACCATATATTTTGTGTAATTGCATGTTTATTGTCTTCAGGTTTCCTCAGTCAAGATTTCTCTATCTGCGTTTTATTCAGCTACAGCGATCACTGGATACCTCTGTCTATATTAGTGATTTCCTGGAGCATTACTTCTACTATGCATATGTGGAGTTTCTGCGCGAGGGTGTCCTCCGGCTTCCAGTATGAAATAAATTGTCGTGTGTACTGCTCACAACACCCTATTTTGGGTAAAACTAGGAAAGATAATACTTTTGTCTAAAAAAACAGGATTCCCTAAATTATCGTCATTGATATCGTTATCGCAGTAAATATCAGAAATTATCGTGATACATTTTTAAGCCCATATCGCCCATCCCTAGTACATTTGTGTACATTTTTCTTATTTTGCCTAAATATAATATTTTTTTATTTAGCACTGCACTTCAGAAGCTACAGAACATACTTACATGTTTCACAGAAGACAAAATAAGTTCAATTTATCCTGAAATTCAAAAAGTTTTCACACCCCCAGCTCTTAATGCATAATTTTAGAGTGAACTGAGATTTGGATTGAAGAACAGAATTGGGAGAGAGAGAAACCAGAGTTTGCGGAGGCAGTGTCACACATGGATCGACTCCTGGTGGTTGGGGAGGAACACAGAGAGAGGTGGAAGAAGGGAATGGAGGAGGAGCATAGGCTTGAGCCGCTGGTGGAGGCAGCCTCACGCCAGCTTCTGTTGCAGGAGCTGCAGGCCACGGAAAAGTGTAGAGAGAGCTGGAGGAAAAGGTTGAACAGAGGAGGGAGGAGAAAGAGGTTTTGCAGCGGAGGAATCTGGAGCACGGCTCAGA
The DNA here is from genome assembly GCA_024542945.1 of allo-octoploid hybrid of Carassius auratus x Cyprinus carpio. Classification (NCBI taxonomy): domain Eukaryota; kingdom Metazoa; phylum Chordata; class Actinopteri; order Cypriniformes; species allo-octoploid hybrid of Carassius auratus x Cyprinus carpio. The sequence goes on along the minus strand of JANHFF010000097.1, from coordinate 432,141 downwards.
CTCGCTGATGGCTCTAATGACTGTTTTGGAGGGTTAGCTGGCTGCAAAGAGACGTACAAACAATAAAGCTGCACTTTGGTTATTAACTGGGAAAACTGTACATGTGCATTAATCAGCGCTTGTCTCAGCCCCAAAATGTCCACTTTTTGATTGGAGGAATGGTTGCTGTGGCTGAGACAAAAGAGGACGCTGGTGAGTGAAAAGGATGTCTTTCTGGCGGGGCAAGCAAACTCATCATTCTAAAAGCTTGGGTCTCATCGGCTGGACCTGGTGGGGAAGGAGTAGCTTTGGGGCCAGTGGGTTGTGATGGGGATCCAAACTCATCATCAGAAGGAAAAATGTTGAATTTCAATATTGTAGCAACCGGGGCAAAAGCTGTCATGAGACGGCGGTCAGTTGGCTATATATATATATATATATATATATATATATATATATATATATATATATATATATATATATATATATATATATATATACACACACAACATGGCTTTTCATACCATTGCTATGCTGATGACACTCAACTCTACCTCTCATTCCATCTTGATGATCCGACGGTACCTACTCGCATCTCAGCTTGTCTAACAGACATTTCTTGCTGAATGAAGGACCATCACCTTCAACTCAACCTTGCCAAGACAGAACTGCTTGTGGTTCCAGCAAACCCATCATTTCAGCACAATTTCACAATCCAGTTTGGAACATCAACCATAACTCCTTCAAAAACAGCCAGAAACCTTGGAGTTATGACTGATGATCAGCTAACTTTCTCAGACCACATTGCTAAAACTGTCCGATCCTGCAGATTTGTTTTATTCAACATCAAGAAGATCAGGCCCTTTCTTTTGGAACATGCTGCACAACTCCTTGTTCAAGCTCTTGTTCTGTCCAGGCTGGACTATTGCAACGCTCTCTTGGCAGGTCTTCCAGCCAGTTCTATCAAACCTTTACAATTAATACAGAACGCGGCAGCAAGATTAATTTTTAATGAACCGAAAAGAATACACGTCACACCTCTGTTTATCAATTTGCACTGGCTATCAATAGCTGCTCGCATAAAATTCAAGGCATTGATGTTTGCATACAAAACCACCACTGGCTCTGCACCCCTTTACCTCAATTTATTACTTCAGATTTATGTGCCCTCTAGAAGCTTGCTTTCTGCAAGTGAACGTTGCTTGATTGTTCATCCCAAAGAAGCACAAAGTCACTTTTACAGACTTTTAAATTAAATGTTCCCTCCTGGAGGAATGACCTGCCCAGCTCAATCCCAGCAGCTGAGTCCTTAGCCATCTTCAAGAATCAGCTTAAAACCCATCTCTTCCATCTTTATTTGATCCTCTAACTTTAGTACTCACTATTCTACACTATTCTATTCTAAAAAAAAAGAAAAAAAAGAGAAAATCTAATTATCTTTCTTATCTTTTTGTATTCTATTTTCTTTTCATTTATTATACAATTATAAAAAAAAGTCCTCTTACACTAGCTTGCTCTATTCTTATTCTATTCTATCCATTTTCTTTTTATTATATTATTTAAAAGCCCTTGCTACGTGTACTGCGTTTAAGCTAACTGAGACTCATTATAGCACTTATATATCATTGCTCTTTTGTTGTTTTTGATTGCTTCCATTGTCCTCATTTGTAAGTCGCTTTGGATAAAAGCATCTGCTAAATGACTAAATGTAAATGTAAATGTAATATATGAATTAGTGTGTTAATTGAATTAATTATAAGAACGAGCTCCACCTGTGCTAAACTGGTTGATTAATCAAGCTCCTCCCAAATGTTGTTAATAAAACATAATTTAATGTAGATCTGCATCAATCACACACATGTTCAGTACGACAGTATTAGTGTTTGACATACTTGAGTATCTGCAGTTTATAGTTTGGATCCTGCAGTTTGTGGTTGAGCAGCTGGACTCCTGATTGTCCTGGGTGATTGTAGCTCAGATCCAGCTCTCTCAGGTGTGAGGGGTTTGAACTCAGAGCTGAAGACAAATAACCACAGCCTTCCTCTGTCACCATACAGCCAGACAACCTACAGACACACAGAGACAGATCATCTACAGACACAGTCAGATCATCTACAGACACACACAGTCAGATCATCTACAGACACACAGTCAGATCATCTACAGACACACCCAGTCAGATCATCTACAGACACACACACACACACACACACACACACACACACACACACACACATTGTGATCAGTTGACTGTAAATGATCTCTTATATGTTCTTAATACCTCAGTATCTGCAGCTGACAGTTTGGACTCTTCAGTCCATCAGAAATAAACTTTACACCAGAGTCCTGCAGGTCATTGTTACTCAGATACAGCTCTCTCAGGACACAGTTTGAGGATTGAAGAGCTGATGACAATCTCTCACAACACTGAGCAGTGAGATTACAGCCAGCAAGACTGAAAGAGACAAGAACACGCATATCAACAGTTAGATCATCTACAGACACACAGTCGGATCATCTACAGACACACACAGTCAGATCATCTAGAGACACACACCGTCAGATTATCTACAGACACACACCGTCAGATCATCTACAGACACACACCGTCAGATCATCTACAGACACACACAGACAGATCATCTACAGACACACACCGTCAGATCATCTACAGACAGATCATCTACAGACACACAGTCAGATCATCTACAGACACACACAGATCATCTACAGACACACACAGTCAGATCATCTACAGACACACACAGTCAGATCATCTAGAGACACACACCGTCAGATTATCTACAGACACACACAGACAGATCATCTACAGACACACACCGTCAGATCATCTACAGACAGATCATCTACAGACACACAGTCAGATCATCTACACACACACAGATCATCTACAGACACACACAGTCAGATCATCTACAGACACACACAGTCAGATCATCTAGAGACACACACCGTCAGATTATCTACAGACACACACCGTCAGATCATCTACAGACACACACCGTCAGATCATCTACAGACACACACAGACAGATCATCTACAGACACACACCGTCAGATCATCTACAGACAGATCATCTACGGACACACAAACAGATCATCTACAGTTTGAGGATTGAAGAGCTGATGACAATCTCTCACAACACTGAGCAGTGAGATTACAGCCAGCAAGACTGAAAGAGACAAGAACACGCATATCAACAGTTAGATCATCTACAGACACACAGTCAGATCATCTACAGACACACACCGTCAGATCATCTACAGACACACACAGACAGATCATCTACAGACACACACCGTCAGATCATCTACAGACAGATCATCTACAGACACACAGTCAGATCATCTACAGACACACACAGATCATCTACAGACACACACAGTCAGATCATCTACAGACACACACAGTCAGATCATCTAGAGACACACACCGTCAGATTATCTACAGACACACACAGACAGATCATCTACAGACACACACCGTCAGATCATCTACAGACAGATCATCTACAGACACACAGTCAGATCATCTACACACACACAGATCATCTACAGACACACACAGTCAGATCATCTACAGACACACACAGTCAGATCATCTAGAGACACACACCGTCAGATTATCTACAGACACACACCGTCAGATCATCTACAGACACACACCGTCAGATCATCTACAGACACACACAGACAGATCATCTACAGACACACACCGTCAGATCATCTACAGACAGATCATCTACGGACACACAAACAGATCATCTACAGTTTGAGGATTGAAGAGCTGATGACAATCTCTCACAACACTGAGCAGTGAGATTACAGCCAGCAAGACTGAAAGAGACAAGAACACGCATATCAACAGTTAGATCATCTACAGACACACAGTCGGATCATCTACAGACACACACCGTCAGATCATCTACAGACACACACCGTCAGATCATCTACAGACACACACAGACAGATCATCTACAGACACACAGTCAGATCAACTACAGACACACAGTCAGATCAACTACAGACACACAGTCGGATCATCTACAGACACACACAGTCAGATCATCTACAGACACACACCGTCAGATCATCTACAGACACACACCGTCAGATCATCTACAGACACACAGACAGATCATCTACAGACACACACAGTCAGATCATCTAGAGACACACACCGTCAGATCATCTACAGACACACAGTCGGATCATCTACAGACACACACAGTCAGATCATCTAGAGACACACACCGTCAGATCATCTACAGACACACACCGTCAGATCATCTACAGACACACACCGTCAGATCATCTACAGACACACACCGTCAGATCATCTACAGACACACAGACAGATCATCTACAGACACACACAGACAGATCATCTACAGACACACCGTCATATCATCTACAGACACACACCGTCAGATCATCTACAGACACACACCGTCAGATCATCTACAGACACACACAGACAGATCATCTACAGACACACACAGTCAGATCATCTACAGACACACACAGTCAGATCATCTACAGACACACACCGTCAGATCATCTACAGACACACACAGTCAGATCATGTATTGAAGTATTCAAGTATTCAAAGCGTTTATTGTCATATGCCCAGTGAGGAAAACAAGTTTCACTGAACAATGAAATTCTTACTTTGCTGTCCACAATGAATGCCAAGACAAGTGCAAAACTATACACACATACATACATACTAAATAATAAACATGATAATAAAAACTATGCTGCAGAAGTAGGAATATAGACTATGAAAAAAATGTAAATATAGACTATGTATATCTATATATTCAAGTATAGAGTAGGAATATACAGTCATTTCCAAAAATATGGGCACCCTTGGTAAATATGATCAAAGAAGGCTGTGAAAATTCATCTGCATTGTTAATGCTTTTGATCTTTTATTTTAAAAAAAAAAAATCACAAAAATGTATCCTTTCATTGGATAATAAGAATTTAAAATGGGGGGAAATATCATTATGAAATAAAGGTTTTTCTCTAATACTCATTGATCAAAATTATTGGCACCCTTAAAAATTCTTATGAGTAAAATATCTCTGAAGTATATTCCCATTCATATTTACAATTTTGAGCACTCCAGCATGATTATAAACATGAAATTATCCAGCCATGGCTTCCTCTTTCGCATAAATATAAAGAGGAGGGAAAACAAAGCCCAAATTCCCTTAATCATCCATCACAATGAGAAAAACCAAAGAATATATTTCTGATTTGCAGCAAAAGATAATTGAGCTTCACAAATTAGTGAAGTGGCTTTAAGAAAAGAGCTAGAGCAGTGAAAATTCCCATTTCCACCATCAGAGCAATAATTAAGAATTTCCAACCAACAGAAAATGTTACGAAACTGCCTGGAAGAGGACGTGTGTCTATATCGTCCTAATGTGCGGAGAGAAGGAGAGTTTGAGTAGCTAAAGACTCTCCAAGGGTCACAGCTGGAGAATTGCAGAAAATAGTTGAGTCTCGGGGTCAGAAAACCTTAAAAAAAATTGTCAAACAGCACCTACATCATCACATGTTGTTTGGGAGGGTTTCAAGAAAAATTCTCCTAGCTCATCCAAAAACAAACTAAAGCATATTCAGTTATCAGACATGACTGTAACTTTAAATGGGACTGGCTTCTATGGTCAGATGAAACTAAAAATGAGCTTTTTAGCAGCAAACACTCAAGATGGGTTTGGTGAACACAGAGAAAAAAAGTACCCAATGTGATACATGGCTTCATGGATTCTATCAAACAGATAAAAAATCAAAAAGTGACTGACTCTCTTAGAAATCTTATAATGGGCCATGTTTGGATCATCCAACCGTACAATAATCCAAACACAAACCTCAAAAACAACACAAAAATGGGTCACTGGGCACAAAACCAAGCTTCTCCTATAGCCATTCCAGTCCTCTGACCTGAACCCTACGGAAAATGAGAGGAGTGAACTGAAGAGGAGAAGCTGGGAATCTGAAGGGTCTGGAGTGATTCTGGATGAAGGAATGGTCTCTGATCTCTTGTCAGGTGTTCTCTAACCTCATCAGGAATTATAGGAGAACATTTAGAGCTGTTAAACTGGCAAATCAAGGTTTCAAAAAGTATTGAATAAAAGGGTGCCGTTAATTGTGGCCAACAAGTATTAGAGAAAAACATTTATTTCATAATGATATGTCCCCCCATTTAAAATTCTTATTATGCAATGAAAGGATACATTTTTGTGATTTTTTAAAATAAAAGATCAAAAGGATTAACAATGCGAATGAATTTTCACAGCCTTCTTTGATCATATTTACCAAGGGGGCCAATATTTTTGGACATGACTGTAGACTGTGAAAACAATAGAAATATAGACAGACTAAAGTACTGGGATGATTTTGCGCAAACTATTGTTAACAACGTTAACAAAGAACAACTTAACAACAGGAATACGTCAACATTCCAAAATCAAAGGTTTAGTGCGCTTAATTTTTAACATCAAGCAAATCCCGCACTTTATTTTCTCATTCTTGCAAGTTTCTTATTTAAGAAATGCTGTGCTGTTTGATTATATAAAGTTTGGCGCGGCCAGTGTTCATGCAGAGAGCTGAAGCAGAGCTGAACACACACTGTCCTTCTGCACGTCGACAAAACTCAGGAAATACGGCTCTTATTAAAACACTGACATTCTTAGGGCCCTATCTTGCACCCAGCGCAATTGACTTTGTACACCGACGCATGTGTCATTCCTATTTTGCACCCGCGCAAAGCGCGCTTTTCCCTCCACAGAAGCACGTCGCTAAACTAGTGAATGAACTTGCGCTCCCTGGGCGGTTCAGCGCAAAAAAGGAGGCGTGTTCCGGCGCAAACAATCCCTGGTGCTATTTCGCTGTTCCATTAAACAATTGCGCCACTGACCAGAAAAAAACCTAGTCTAAAGTCAGTGGCGCGTTGCGCGTTGTTCATTATGCTATTTTAAGGGCGCATGCTTGACCATAATGTATAGCGTGCACAACGCGCATACACTTTGCTCATGTAATCTACACAGATGCAACAGTTATTTTTGCAAATCATAAATTGTTACACTAAAAAAATATTAACACATGAGATGACGGAAATCATTGTGGTGTGCCACGAAGATGTGAAAAAATAGGCATAAATCTAGCTTACAAATTATTCAGGCTAATTGTAGTAATTAAGGATCAGACCTGTTTGCCCAATAGTGGCAAGACATATATGTACATCATCAGTCTCCTCGGCTGTGAACCGCTCCTGGCGTGCGCCTGGTAAATACGCCATAATAATAGCAATCCATAATGGAACTTGCGCACCTACTTTTAAAGGGAATGTTGGATGACGCTCTGATTGGTTTATTTCACGTTACGCCCAAACCACACCTATGAATAATGAAGCTACTTCAGACCAACCCATTTTAGATTTGCGCCGGGCGCAAGAGCCATTTATCCCGTCGGGAAAATAGCAACAGCGCCGAGACCCGCCCACAAAGTTACTTGCGCTTCGCGCTTTGACACTTGCGTTTCAGATCGTTAAAATAGGGCCCTTAAAGTACCGGTACTAGTAACATGAGGAATCATACTGTTTTCTGAAGCAGGGTATCAGGGTACCTTTTTAGTATCGGTATATCGTGCAACACTAATACAGACACACACACACACACACACACACACACACAGTCAGATCATCTACAGACACACACACACACACACAGTCAGATCATCTACACACACACACACACACACACACACACACACACACACACACACACACACACACACACACACAGTCAGATCATCTACACACACACACACACACACACACACACACACACACACACACATTGTGATCAGTTGTCTGTAAATGATCTCTTATATGTTCTTAATACCTCAGTATCTGCAGCTGACAGTTTGGACTCTTCAGTCCATCAGAAATAAACTTTACACCAGAGTCCTGCAGGTCATTGTAACTCAGATCCAGCTCTCTCAGGACACAGTTTGAGGATTGTAGAGCTGAAGACACAATTTCACAATGCTGTTCTGAGAGTTCACAGCCAGAAAATCTAGAAGAGATTAAATACAATTTAAGAAATAACAAAACAATAAAGAAATTTACAGAGTGTTTTCAGTTTTCTGTCCTCAGGGAACGGAGGATGACATGATCTGAACACTGAATCACAATATGATGTCTTATAATCTTTCAGATTGATTCATATCTGAGATCAGATGAGCTCCTGACTGTTTATTCAACTCATGAACATTTAACATTTAGCTAAATGTAGCAATGTTTTCTGGAGGTATAAAAGTAAAAGTTTTGAGAAACTCTCCAGACAGTTGAGCAGTTTTTTTTTTTCCTGGATTAAATCCTTACTGCTGTATTGTTAATTTGATAAATATTTGTAGATTCTCTTTATTTGGTGCTTCAGCTGCATTAGTTTGAGTCAGTGGTGTTCACAGGAACAGTAACTTGCTTTGCTTTATTTTGCTTTATTAACTTTAATCAACGTCACAGCCATTCAAGATCAAACGAGACGTGTTGAATAAATGCTTGATATGTAGTTTAAGCTTCACAGTAAGAGACAGAGATGAATTCACTGAGTCACGTATGTGGAAATCAAATCCTTTAAAATTAGCTTAATGAAATAAAAGAGCCCTGAATGAGTGCATGTTGGAATAAAACAGTTGAATTTAATTCTCTGTCAGCTGCTGAAGCTCTTTTAAATGATTGTTTAAAAGTCCCAAAATTATATTAACATTTACTATTTATTAGACTATTAATCATCATCTATGAACTTACAGCTCTGTGGAAATTAATTTATTATGTCTGTGAGTGACTGCATTAATGTTTAAAGCATAGGTTTTGCATTAGTGTATAGAAATTAATTGAGCAAAATACACATTATTACACACAATAAACGTGTTTAAAAACATGGGCTGCAATGAGGACACTGATGAGATGTGTGTCCTTTGCTGCAGATTCACTATTCACTATAAAAGACTAAAAATAGCACTTTCAGAAAGTATTTCATAATAACCTATTCTAGATCATGACAAAAACATTAATAATTCTGATAATCTGACATTTGAATGGGATTCAAATGTAATGCATTTGCTGTTTTCTCATAATGTGTTTTTTACAGGAAAGTCCTACTTGAATCTTCACTGAAAGTTTGATGGTTTGATGAAACAGGTTACAGCAACACAGCTGTCAAAAAGATCAACCCACTTTCACAAGAAATCTCTCTCTCTTACTGTTTAAAGGAGAAGTCAGAAATATCCCTCTAAACATGTTTCCTGTCATAAACTGTGATCATAATATATGTGCTGTAAGTGTGGAGTGTGTTTTATTATTCATACCACAATAGTAATAATAATAATAATAATATATAATCCTTTTATAATTAACTGGTATTATTCCTTTTTAACAAATAGGACACAACAGGTGAAATTTAACTCAGTGTTGTCGGATGTTGCAGTAAATAGTACAGGGGCCCCTCAAGGGTGTGTAAGTTCGCCACTTCTGTTCACTTTGTACACAAACGACTGCATTAATCAGCAATCAAATCAATTTATTATAAAATTTTCGGATGACAAAGTAATACTGCAATTGTTGACAAGAGACTGCAGTATTGATGACTACAAAGCTGCTATAGAAGCATTTGTGGGCTGGTGTGACGACCATTATCTACAGATCAATGTTAAAAAAACTGAAGAGGTCATCATAGACCCCAGATCAGTGGGGGATAGGAGCTCTGTTGTTGTCCATGGTGAAGCTATTAAACAGGTTCCTTCCTATAAATATTTGGGGGTTTACATTGATAGTGAGTTTAAGTGGCACACACATGTATCATGGGATCCACCAGCGTTTACATTTTTCACGCATTTGTGGATCGTCAGGGTCTTGATGCTAGAAATTTCATTTATTTGTGGATCTCATTCTATTTATTTGTCAATATGTTTAATTTTTTTCATCTTTTTACATTTGTGGATCATAATCTATTTATTTGGAATTATGCAACAATTCTATCTCCATGCACCTAGCCCTAATATCAGTTATTAAAATAATCAATAGTCTTTCATCGATAATATTTATGTACATATATACAACATCATTGAACTATAAAAACAGTTTCAGATCTCAGAAGTTGCTTGTCACTGCAGAAGAGTATTTGCTGAATCAAGCTGCTAAAGGAGTGTTTTCTGCTTCCTCCTGATCACTTCTGAAGAAGAACAGCAGCGGAGAGCAATGAGGAGACGAGGAGAGAGATGACATGACATCAGCCAATCAAAACAGTGGGCATTTATCATAAACCCAGCGTTTCTGACACAAATATTCATCTTTTCAACATCAGTCACTGTTTGAGCAAAAACACCTCAACCTTCTGAAATCAAGATACATTTACTTCAGAAGCAAAATCACTTAAGATAGAAAGTCTTGTTTTCTGAAAAAAAAGATAAACATTCTTTCAATGGCAAGAAAAATAAATTTTCCTTTGAATAATTTTGCTTCTCAAGTAAATTGATCTCGATTCAGGAAAGTTTGCAAAAATTGCATCTATTAGTAATTAGCAAAATATCCTACTATTTTCAATCGTTGCCCCCCTAACGATTAAAAGATTTTACTAAATATTTGTTAATTGATAATGTTTTCAACTCAAAAGTAAATATGCATATAATGTAGTTATTTTAATATATTTTACTGTTATTTATTGTAAGTAAATTAATAAATAAAAACAGGATTACTAATAGGCTTTCCCAATCTTATTTGCGTAAGAAGTTGGCGCGTGATGAATCTGCATTTTGGCGGATAATAGTCTATGCTTGCTTGTTGCATGCTGTTGCATGACATGAATGCATTTTTATTTATTTTTTTACAACATACAACAACTGAAGAGGAATCTGAACCTAACCAAAATAAAGACAGATGAAGCTAGATGCCCGACAGCATCATAAAGGTGATCCATTAGACGCTCCCTTAGCAGCTCAGTGTTTTACATTTATGTCAGGAAAAGGACCATTTACATCCAAATGTAATTTAATGCACACAGAACACAACCTAGAAATAGGTTTCAGAATATAAACTGCTTAATCGGCCATTTTCAGCAAGATTTAACGTTACTAATGTGTTTGTGTGCCTGTGCGTTTAACTTGAATAATGTCCAAATGATATCGGTTTTAAAGCAGTGGGTAATTCACTCGTCTGCTTTGCGATTCTGTTGGCAAACATGTTTTTGGTGCCTTCTGTTCAGCGTGTTTATTGCTAGTGCAGCAGAAACAGACAGCGCAGCCTTTACAAGTAGTTCACGTGCAGTGTATCTCACACGCTTGCTGCTGCTCTAATCATAGTAAACCCGCTTTTAATGCTACGTGGATTGTGACTTTGTACGTTTACTACAGAAATGATAAAATGTATTTAAAAGTTTGACTAACCAAATCGACTGGCTTGGTTTGCCCCCCAAAGCTCAAACGTCAAGCTGTGTATAAATAGAATTGAGCTATTTATTTGCAGTGTAAATAGCATATCACTAAAAAAAACTGCTATTAAGCCAAATATGTTTTACTGTACGCTACACAGCACTGCATCATATTTAGACTGTATTTCACTGTATTCTTGCCATAAGATAAAATAAAGCTGGTTTACTTCACATCGGATCATTAAAAGTGTCACGACATTGTTGAGCAGCGCTCGAGCACTAGACTACTGATGAACTTTTCCTGAAACACACAGAAGAATCTTTTCCAGCAGCGTGTTCACGAGAGAGAAGCTCTTCATTCCTCTCCTTCACAATCATAAAGATCATCAGTGGTGTCCTGCACATCATTGTTTTGAGCTGACTGTGAGATCTGATGCTCTAGAGCTGGATTTGTGTTTATTATAGTCTTCAGATCCTGATCTGATATATAGACCTAGTTTTATTTCTGTGTTTGGACACTAATGTTGTGAATCAGGGCTTGTTCTGTAGTCCTTCACAGAAATGGATCACATCTGAGTTTGTAAAAGTCATTTTCACAAAAGGCTGACGTGTAAATGGATATTTAACACAGATCTCATTAAATGACAAACTCTTAGCTTGTTTTGTGTGAATAATTCATGTACGTGTGAGAGCTGCTGAAATGTAAGTTTTAATCTTTTATTTGTGACATTAATGTGGTCACAATGCTGACAGAGTAAATATGTGTTAGAAAACTAGACCTATATCACTCAGAATATTACCATTCACAGTAATCCACCTTTTCTATGGTTTGATTTATTTTATGGCATAATGCAGACCTCTTTAAATGTATAATAATGTAAAACAGTGTCTAGTGCTGTACAGTAAATAGTAAGCACACTTCAAGCACTGTCTTCACTGTAATAGTTCACTGTAACAGCAGTCAAACAGCTGCAACATTAAGCATTTATGATCAATAACTACTGAAGATTAAATGTTATTATGCTATATTATTATTGTTATTAATATTAGCAGTAGTTGATATCATTATTGTAACTTTGAGAGTGAAAATGTCTGAATGTCAGCTTTACTGATCAATGTGTGGAGCGTCTCTTTGCTGCAGCTGCTGCTGATTTAATGAACGAGTTTCTCATGTGACGGGGTTGTTTTTACCCGCGCCGCTAACACACCTTTTACTCTAATATCTACTGTATTAAAAACACATGCTGTGACTCCTTTAAGATTCTGGCCTGTTATTCAGGAGAAAATCTCTCATTCAGGAACATTTATTTTAAAGGAGTCAGATTCATTATTAAATATGATACTTTAGTTCATGATGAAACACTCACTGAGCTTTTCTGCAGTTGATCACAGCTGGTATCAGTCTTCTTCTCCCCTCAGCTGATGTGTTGTATTTCTTGAGGTTCAGTTCATCCAGCGTCTCCTCTGACATCTGAAGCATGTAGGAGATTGTTGAGCAGTGAGCAGCAGAGAGTTTCTCTGAGTGTTTGTCTGATTTCACAAACTCCTGAATCTCTCTGAACAGAGTCTGATCTTTCACTTCCAGCAGACAGAGGAACAGATTGATGGATTGATCAGCTGAGAGACGATAACGATTATATGGATCTTTGATCATCTCTTTAATGTACTGTGTGGTTTCTCTGATGCTCTCTGAGCTGTTCTCTGTGTGTGTCAGTAGATCCTGTAAGAGTCTCTGATTGGACTCCAGTGAGACGCCCAGCAGGAACCGCAGGAACAGATCCAGACGTCCATTCTCACTCTTGAGAGCTCTATCTACTGCTGATCTTAGTAGATCATACAGAGAGTCTTTATTAAATCTGTAAGATCTGAATTCATGCAGTGGCTCCTGGTTCTTTGTTAAATAGCAGTAAAGCAGATAGAAAGCAGCGAGAAACTCCTGAACGCTCAGATGAATGAAGCTGTAGACTTTCCTCTGATGAATCACAGATTCCTGCTTAAAGATCTCAGTGCAAATCCCAGAATACACTGAGGCGTCAGTGACGTCTATACCGCTCTCAATCAGGTCCTCCTCATAGAACATCACATTGCCCTTCATCAGCTGTTTGAAAGCCACTTCAGCAAGTTTCACAATCACTTCTCTGTTGGACTGCAGGAGTTTCTCTGGATCTCTCTCTTCATACTTCTGCTTCCTCGTGTTGATCTGAATCAGCAGGAAGTGGATGTACATTTCAGTCAGAGTTTGAGGGATTTCTGCACTCAGATCTTCTTCCAGGAGCTTCTGAAGCACAGTGGATGAGATCCAGCAGAAGACGGGGATGTGGCACATGATGTGGAGGCTTCTTGCTCTTCTGATGTGTGAGATGATTCTGCTGGCTTGATGCTCATCACTGATTCTCTTCCTGAAATATTCCTCCTTCTGAGGCTCAGTGAATCCCTGAATTTCTGTCAGACGGTGGATGTATTTGGAGGGGATCTGATTGGCTGCTGCTGGTCTGGAGGTGATCCAGATGAGAGCAGAGGGAAGCAGCTCTCCTTTCATGAGCTTTGACATCAACACAGCCACTGATGAAGTCTCAGTCACATCACAAACTCTCTGAGCGTCTGAAAACATCAGTGTGATTCTGCTTTCATCCAGACCATCATAGATGAACACAACTTTACACTCCTCATAAATCTGTGAGTCCAGATCTTGAAGTTCAGGATGAAAGTCCAGCAGAAGTCTGTGAAGACTGTACTGATGATCTCGGATCAAGTTCAGCTCTCGAAATGGAAGCACAAACATGAAATCTACATCCTGATTGGCTTTTCCCTCGGCCCAGTCCAGAATGAACTTCTGCACAGAGACGGTTTTTCCGATTCCAGCGATGCCTTTAGTAAGAACAGTCTTGATCTGCTCTTTCTCCTCACATCCTGCTTCAGCTGAGGCTTTAAAGATGTCATTGCAGTAGATTGGAGTGTCTTGTGAGTGTTGTGTTCTGGCTGTTTTCTCCATCTGTAAAACCTCATGTTCTTCATTCACTCCTTCTCTCTCTCCCTCTATGATGTAGAGCTGTGTGTAGATGCTGTTCAGGAGGCTTTCATTCTCCTGGAGTTTCAGTCCCTCAAATAATCTCTCATACTTGTTCTTCATGCTGGTTTTGTGCTGCTCTTTGACTCTCTGTAGTTCATCATTCACTGCTTGAGGAGGATCCTGGGCTCTAATCTGATCGTCTCTGATTGGTAACAAACATAAAAACATGTTTGTGAATAAAACATGGAAGGAACAGCAACACATTTAAGAGAGAAGTGTCAGTTTAATATACTCCTGTTATATACAGCATATTTACATTAAAGTACAACACATTTTCTAGAATATAGGCTACATTTTATGAACTTTATATTTGCTACGCTAGTAGTTTTTGCTGTGGTATCAAAATTGAAATTGAGAATCATAAAATTTAATTGGTATCAAATAAGCTTAATTATTAGTATAAAAGATATCCTAGATCAAAAACAATAATAACAGCAACTATTTTATGTTTGTGTGGCAGGGCAAGTAATAATTTGAACAAGTGCCTCGACCGGACGAGAAGAAAAAATCCTCAGCATTGATCTCTGACAAATAAAGTGATTCTAGTTTACTCTGAGCGCTCCACGCACCTTATGTGTGACAATAATACAGAAAATAATGAGAACAGCAGACAGCAGAAGAGTAAGAGCTTTAATAATGTCTCACAGCACGATACCAAGCTGGACAGTGTCTCACCTGGGGTCAGAGGTCACTGGTTCAGCACTGAATATAGGAGGATCAAACATGGATGCGTCACTCTTCAGAGACACACAGCTGTGATCTGGAGATGAAGATCTCTTCCTCCTGCTGACTCTAAAATATAATTATTCATATACATCTTCACACAGTAATTAACACAATACAATTAGTTAGGGCTGCACAATTATTATTTTTAATTAAATGGTGATTAGGCAGAAGCTGTGATTGTCACGCGTATCTTTCAGTGAAGCACCATTCTATGATCAGCAGTAAATCTCAGGTTAAAATGTAAAATATTAACATGCCCAATTTTACAGCAGAAAAAAACATGTTTACAGCCTGGTACAAAAAGTGGTTTTGGTCTATATAGCTAATTTTGCCCTTCATGACAACTGTGAGGGGGTGAATTTTTTTATAACTCATCCGTTTAAATTATATTATGCCTTAAAGTTCTGCATAATTAAGGGCGTGGCCACTTGAGTGACAGGTGAATTGCCGCTGCTGACACAGCGGTCTAGCTAGGTGGGCGTGGCTTCAGCAACTAGCTCCCGCCTTTTTGCCCCTTTTCGATTATCCAGGAGTAATGCTGGGTGACGCGCTACAAAGATGAGCTTCAAAAAAGGTCTTCAGGATTCAACGGGTGACGTCACGGACACTACGTCCATGTTTTTATACAGACTATGTGTTTAACACACAAAAGAGTGATGATCAGGTCAACACAGAGAAGTATAAAATTCTACATTGATTAAAAAAAACTGTGCTGGTATCGGATTGGATCAGTATCGGCAGATACTCAGAATTTTCAGTATCGGATCGGTTCTGAAAAAATGGTATCGTTGCATCCCAAAAAGCTAATCAACATAGCCTTTATCACTGCTTAGAATACTATGAAATATGTTGTGTGCCTTATTCTGTGCAAGAATGAATGACGTTATGAAGTGAGTTTGGAGTAAAAACGTTAAATGTGGTATTTTCACAGCAGCCGTAGTTCACTGACAAGATGAGCATGACAATCACATTTGATTAATCGAGCAGCACTACAATTAGTTCAGATGATGTATGATGTTGTATGAGTCAGTCTATTGTCTCCAGTACGAGACAGTGTCTCACCTGGGGTCAGAGGTCACTGGTTCAGCACTGAATTTAGGAGGATTATTCATGGATCTGTCACTCTTCAGAGACACACAGCTGTGATCTGGAGATGAAGATCTCTTCCTCTTCCTCCTGGTGACTCTAAAATATAATTATTCATATACATCTTCACACAGTAATTAACACAATACAATTAGTTAGGGCTGCACAATTATTCAAAATTAAATGGTGATTAGGCAGAAGCTGTGATTGTCATGCGTATCTTTCAGTGAAGCACCATTCTGTGATCAGCAGTAAATCTCAGAAACTTCAAATACGCCTCGCAGAAGAAACCCAGGAGATCCCTATAACACTAAATAAACAGAAGATTTAACTGCTTTCATTAATTCAACGTGACAAATTAACACACGACTACGACATTATATGGTTTATCTGAGTTTGTCTTATTATAATGTTTATTATAATAAAGTATGTAATAATGCAATGCTAATTAGGGATGCATTGATCCGATACTCAGGATCGGTATCAGCTCTGATACTGACATTTTCTGCGGATCGTGTATCAGTCAGACGAGACTGATCCAAATCTGATATTGTGTGTGTACTATTCTGTTATTGTTGAGCTCCACGAAAGGCACAAAAACATTATAAAGCACTAAAACGTTTTCGTGCACATATTTCAAGTGTTCTGAAGCTGTTCCATAGTTCAGGTACAGATTAATATTGAAATCATTTAATTCAGTTCACAAACTCTTCTCTCCGCTGCGTCTGTCTGTCATCCTCCATTCAGCAATCAGACTGTGTGTCTCGTTCGTTTACTACAGTCAAAACCATCAAACTCTCTTCAAGAGCGCACAGTAACTGAGGTTTAAACTGTTCAGAGAAAAGTCTCAAACTAACACACAGATCTAATACACTACGTATCAATATCTCTTCCCTTTGTACTAGTGATGTCCGGTTCCCGAACGAATCGTTTGATTTATCCGGTTCTTCTGAGTGAACCGGTTCACCAAATCTGATTGAATCATTTGAACCGGTTTGCGTCTCCAGTAATCATTAATCCACAAATTACTTCAATTATTCACTTTTTTAACGTGGCTGACACTCTCTCTGAGTCTAAATAAACCAATATCCCGGAGTAATTAATTTACTGAAACAGTAGACTGTGAAGAGAGAACTGAAGATGAACTGGAGCAGAGCAGCTTGTGTGTTGTACTGTTCTATGTGACTCGGAGGACTGCGCAGCTGCACACTGTGACTCCGTGTTGTTTCAAGCTCATCATTCTGAGCACCTTAATATAATAATTAATACCTTTCTGTGAAATCAAAGATTATTAATAGTCTTTCTTGTTCTGTTCTATCTATCACATGTTGCTGCCTTTATTACTCTGCTATACATTTAAAAGAAACGTCTTTTATATTTCTATATAAATGTATATACTTGTTTTTACATAAATGTATTTTACAACAATACAGAGAGCAGTGTGTCACATTTTAACAGATTTTAGACTTATTCACTTTTATTTGTAAATAAAATATTTCACTAGATTTTATAAAATTATTGTGCACCGGTGATTTTTCTAGAATCTAGAGTATCTTTTGCTGCTGAATTATCCACTAACCTAGTTTATAATAGTATTTTTGTCATCGAGTGTGATTATTTATTTTTTAATTTGTTCTTTTTCATTAAAATGAAGTTTAAAATAGCAGATTGTGTTTAACCGAGCGGCGCTCTCTCTCGTGAAGCCTACACAGAAGTGACTAAACTGTAATTCATCGACTGGCCACTAGAGGCTGGAGTCAGTCCCATAGACTCCCCATGTTAAACTACACTACGTACATGTTTTTATACAGACTATGTGTTTAACACACAAAAGAGTGACGATCAGGTCAACACAGAGAAGTATAAAATTCTACATTGATTTAAAAAAAACTGTGCTGGTATCGGATTGGATCAGTATCGGCAGATACTCAGAATTTTCGGTATCGGATCGGTTCTGAAAAAATGGTATCGTTGCATCCCTAAAGCTAATCAACATAGCCTTTATCACTGCTTAGAATATTATGAAATATGTTGTGTGCCTTATTCTGTGCAAGAATGAATGACGTTATGAAGTGAGTTTGGAGTAAAAACGTTAAATGTGGTATTTTCACAGCAGCCGTAGTTCACTGACAAGATGAGCATGACAATCACATTTGATTAATCGAGCAGCACTACAATTAGTTCAGATGATGTATGATGTTGTATGAGTCAGTCTATTGTCTCCAGTACGGGACAGTGTCTCACCTGGGGTCAGAGGTCACTGGTTCAGAACTGAGGTCAGGAGGATTAATCATGGATGTGTCACTCTTCAGAGACACACAGCTGGGATCTGGAGATGAAGATCTCTCACTGATCTCCATGATGAGGAACTGATTTGAGGCCTGCCAATGAAAAAACAAAACAAATAACAGAAACACTTTGACCACATCAGTGGAGGAACTCAGTGCTCATGTGTTTGTTGAAAATATAATCAAAACAGAAAGCATGAATCTCTGTTCAGAGGGCGAGTGTGCTGTAATCTTTATGATGCTGTAATCTGACATCAGGTTTTTTTTTTTTTGTGCCAGCCCACGTATCCAACGAAGTAAGTGATCTTTTTTTTTTTTTGTAGCTATGACTCTGCTGTCCACCCATAATAATTTATTTTAGTAATAATGTATTTTTCTGATCATGCAGCAGTGTAGTGATTCTGTGCTTGTTTAGAATATAAACTAGTGATACCTGACTGACAAATCTTCACTGTTTAGAAAGACGTGTTTTTATAGTATCAGACCAGAGTTTAATACATCACCATCACTTACACCTAGTTTCTCTTTAGAAATAATATTTGTGCAGAGAACACTCTTAGTTTTTTGAAATAATGAAACAAGTAATGGTGAGCATTAAAAATTGTGTTATGGCCTTTTTTGCATCGTTATATTAAAGCAGAAAGAGTATTTGACCTTATTCATCATTTAAACATCATAAACCTGCTACTTTAATAGAGTGTGTAAATATTTCATAGCCATCACAGTCTATGTCAATCATTATTATCACTAAACCTCAATGTTTGTGAATCGACGCTGGCCTACAGAAGCACGGTAATGTTTTATATTTATGTATTCACATCTCCTCATTTGTATATTTTTAATGAATCTGTAAATGAACCTCAAATAAAGGCAGAGTCCCGAAGGCTCGATATCATTATAATCCTGTGTGACCAGTGGCATAAAAGGTTTAGACTAGTCTTGAAGGTTAGTCGTTTTATTTATTTTCTTTAAAACTGGTCATCATTTTTAAAATCCAAAAATAAGACTGACTAGCCCTTGGCTAACAGCTAGCTGGTCAGATTAGGGACCTTTTCTCAATATGTGTTCTTAAGTGATCTTGCGTCCGTGTGTTCTCGCTCTACGTCATCATTAACTGTCGAAGTTCAACACTCAAGAAGACAAGTTCAGAGAACACATGAAAGTGTGCGGATGTGTTCTTGATATCGAGGATGCATCGAGTGCAGACTTGAGAGAATTGAACCGTTAAATAGTTAAATATTGTGAAGGGTTAGGATTGTAGTTTTTCTGCTAGTATTATATCACATTGTGAGTGTATATCAGCACTGTTTGTTGTTCTGATAAAACGTTTTTTTTTTTTTTTAGAAGAACAACAAATACAATTACAAAGACAAAGTAAGAACAAAAGACAATGAGGGTTACAAACAACACTCCAAAGCAAACTATGTTAGCTTATAAGACTTACACCATGAAAGAGTCTTACATGCAACAGAAAAGTAAAGTCCTGAAAATAAAAAAGTAGGGAGTTTTCTTTGAACATTTACACTTATGAATGTAAAATTTAGCACGAAAAAAGCAATAAATTAATAATAAATTTACAGTGAGAAGGGTCTAAATTCAAAGAATAACCAAAAAACACAATTTTGGGGGTTATACAAAAGTTTGGATATAAATATTTTTAACACAATTGGAAAAGTCAACCCAGAACACTTTACAGTAAGCACAGTCCCAAAACAAGTGATTGATCGTTTCTTCAGACTGAAGGCAAAAGGAGCAATTGAGGGAAATACTATTGTTAAATTTAGCAAGTTTGAAATTTATTGGATAACAATTAAGGATAATTTTAATAAAAACTTCAACAACTTTATTAGATAAGAAGAATTATTGTCTAAGAAGCCAAAACTCTTTCCATTCTATATCACTAAATATGTTATTCCAAAAAGATAAAGAAATCTGAGATCTATTAATAATTGAACGAATGTCTTTGTTTGACATGGTAATGAGAAGACTTTGGTCAACAAATAGGTTAGTGTTGTCAAAAAGAGGAGAGTCTAATGAACCTTTAGGGCCAGACTTTACTAAAGGTATAATACAATCAGGAATTGCACCAAACACAATGGTATTCTCTTGGGGGACTGGAAAAGAGAATTCTTGATTAGATTGTTCAGAAGTAAAAAGAACACCACGAACATCTAAAAGTTGACTGACTTAAAGTATATTTTTATCTTTATTTTTTTTTAGGAGTTGTGTCATCAGCTAGTAGGCTTATTAATAATGACCGATTTGGCACTGAGATACCTTTCAAATGACTATTTTGAATGTGGATGGCTAAGAGATGCACAGGAAGCAGAAAAGATAAGGTGAGATAGGGCAGCCTTGACGAATGCCTCTCTCTATGTTAAACCTTTGAGTAGCACCATGTTGTGATTTAATTGAAGCATTGGCATTATTACATTGTTTAGTCTTGAGAAAAGGAATGCCACCGTTTAAACTTTGAACCCAGCTCTGTTCTACCTGCAGAGCGCGCTCCCGAGATCACGTGACGCGTTCGCGTGACACACCTGTAAGTTATAAACGATTTCAACTCATAATAAAACACAGCAGACTTTCTTTCCCACCTTTGCTTATTAATTAGTAAAGAATCTCAACTAAAATAATCCCTAGAGTTTGATATTATTATAATCCTGAAGATGAACTTCCGATCATCTGATTTTACAAGCGTCACAACTCACTACAACGAGTTAAAGCTCGAGTTTAGGATGAAAGCGACGCGAAAACGAACACATTGTACAATAATATGAGATGAAATCAAAAGATTATAACTGAACTTACCGTAATGTGATTTTTATGCCAGTTTGTAACTCTTGGAAATGTGAATTTACACTCGGTTAGTATTGAGACTTTACTTTCGGTTTCTACACAAAGGCGTGTCCTCGTGATGCAGACCGCGCATGCGCAAGAGACCTCAGGTGACAACAACACACAAACCCCGCCCATTTGTCTGCTTTCAGTGTGTTAAATGTGTTCAGCGCCACCTACTGCACTGGAGTGTGTGACAGAACACTTCCTCAGTTACATTCTACTCATCTAGTTCATATACAGTTCATTTACATTTCTTTACAATTACATATCTCACATGTATCTGTGCTGATTTTACAAGTTACAAATTAATAAAAGAACACAGATTATACAGACAATTATATTTAATGTTGTTTCATTATTTGTAGATTAGAGTTCATATTTGACACAGTCATGAAAACAGCTTTTCTAAAAAGCTGTCATTATTCATGTTTGGACTGAGTTTTGGACTGAGTTTTGACGAGCAGCTGTCGCCAGCATCTCATGTTTCAGCAGAACTCACTAGAAATCACATTTGGGACTCATCTAATGTCTCTGTGATGACATCTTCTCGTTTATCCAGAAATTAATGTGACACACAATCTTCACTTACATTCTGCACCCAAACATCATTTATAACCTTAATAACACCCTGATAATAAAACATTTATAGTCTTAATACCAATCACAATAACATCATATGAACTCAAACTGATGTCAGGATTCAATCTTTCAGTGTGAACGTCTAAGACAGTTTACTAAACAAGACTCAAACAGCTCAGAGTCACTGAAGAGCACATTTAAACTCTCATTAATATTCAATCAGATTTGTGCCAAATAAAACGAACACAAATATACATTGATAAATGATAAAAACACTCGTTCATTCTGACGCAAAACCTCTCGTGAGGGCGGGGCTTAACAGCGGCTCGCTCTGATTGGCTCGTGAGATTCTGATCGGCGGCTCAGTGAACCGGAAGTAGTGTTTTAGTGGCGCGGGCGCGTGTCTGGACTGGGGAGCTGTAAGTCTACACTCATGCTAAAAAGAGCTTATTAAAAAACCTTAATGATAAAACATGATATTAAGAAGTATAGGTTTATTCGAGATGAGTGATCGGGAGTTTGTAGTAACTAATACAATAAATAGAAAGATCGAGATATAAGTGTTATTCCTGTGCAGAATGCAGCAGTTTGGTCTTTATTTAGATTGGTAAGTGTTTGTCTCGTATAGGTTTATTATTCACATGTCTGCAGTGCACTTCTGTTATGTAGTTTGATTCAGGATCTTGATTGCTCTTTATAACTCAACATTTTACCATCTTTGAATTGTAACTTTCTGATCAGTTTTGAGATATTGAGCTTCATCTTTTATGTACATTTAAACAGGTTGGTACAGTCAATATTCATGTTTTTAGCAGTTAAACATAATTCAGAGTTAATTAACACAGTGAGCAGACAAGTAATTAAAGATTTTAAAGAATGCTGATGTGTTTTCCAACAGGTCTTAAGGGCAGTTCATGTAAAATTGTTATCATTTACACACATTTATATATGGCTGGCTCAATTTATTCTGAAGAATGTCTGAGCTGTTTATGTCCATCCAATGAAAGACAGTTTTGTTAAAAATCCCTTCACTCCCCGAACACTTTCATTATATGAACAAAAACAAATCAGACCTTCTTCAGGATATCTTCTTCTGCTTTTGACTCTCAGAAGTCAGGTTTAGATCTCATGTCAATAAGATGTAAATAAGCTCTTTTTCACCTCCATTATCAGACAAATCCCAGTATAACTTATATCAGTGCATCACAGGTTCATTTATATTTTTGTTTTAACACTTTATTTTGTGCGTGTGAGTTTATTTAAATGTTTTCCAGAAAGCACTTTGTAAGACTATGTTAAAAGATGACAATAATATATACAACTTATATAATATATAAGTTATACAAATATATAATATATACAAAAAGGTCCATGCAAGTGAGTGTGGAGACGTGGAAAGGTAATGCAGCACACACACAGCAGTGTAGAAGCAGCATGTCATTCTGTGCTGCATGATGGGATGCAGATTTGGACATTTCTAGTTCCATCATGAGTCAGAACATTGGATCTCAAAACTATGTTGATATGGCAAACGAGACTTTAGCTATACATTAAAGCACTGAATGAAATGTTTTTACTTCTCATAAACAGTATTATATTTTCACAATAACATTTTCTTCCTCGTCCAGTGTCCCTTCAATCAAGGAGCCCTGATACAATGGATCCACAAAATAAGGAGATGTCACGGTGCATGAAAAAGTAACATGAACACTGATACCTAATAATGTACTTGTAGAATATAACTTTTTTTATTATAATGCTGTCTCAACCGTTCCATGCTGAATATTTAAGATATTTAAGCTATGAATATAAAAACAGTTTACAGTGAGGAGGATGTCCTGCTCTGGCTAGCGGCACAAGTCGACACCTCCAAGGACTTCTGCATTTGTGTGTCCAGAATTAATTTTGTGAACGAAGTCTGTTTCTTTGGAGGCTCCCCAGTCAACACTTTAAAGATTTCTTTCTTAGGAGAGGCTGGAGTAGACACTGGCGCTTTAAGAAAAGATTTCCTGACAGGACAGCATTTAGTTTTTCTACTTATATTCTGTGCATACTTTGTATTTCTTGTTGATTCATTTGTTCTGGTTACATTGTAATGTTTTTATTTTTTTGCCCCCTGTTTGATCGACATCATGGAGAAATGAGAAATGAACATCACTGAAATGAGTTTGTTCTGTTTCTGTTAAGAGCAATTGTGATGCATGCAGCTGCTCGTCGAAGCCTCATGCTTCAGCAGCTCCGTGAAGGTTTACAACTTTACAATTTGATGGACATCATGGAGAAGAACAGAGAAGTGTGCCGCAGCCTCTTTGTTGTGCAAGGTGTTGATGATCATCTCAAAATCCTACTAGCTCTATTTGCAGCGCTGTTGTGAAACGTGACATCTTTTCTTTCTATACTGCGTGATGTTTAGATCATGTTTGCCGTTTTCTGTCAGCTGGCGTGTTCTTCAGGTGGACTCCATTACATCGTGTCACATCTGGTCCCACAAATGAGTGAAAACATGCCAAAGAGCTGAAAATCCTGAATCTCTTCCAGGATTGTCTGAAGGAGCTCGAAGGGAAGTTCATATTCACTTCAGATGTCAATGAATGCAAATGTTTATTATAGAAGTCCACTGATGGAGGATTTTCACAGACATTGATTACAAAATATGTCTGATAACTGATTGATCACAGATCATTTACTGCAGTCTTCAGTGTCACATGATCTTCAGAAATCATTCTAATGTGCTGATTTGATGCTCAAGAAACATTTCTGATTATTATTAATGTTGAAAACTGTTAACATTTGAATAACATTACTGTGGAAATAGTGATACGTTTTTAATATTTTATATTACATTTATTAAAGCCTTTATTACATAGCAGTCTTTTGTAACATTTTAAACTTCACTGTTACTTTTGATTTATTTGATGAATAAAAGTATTAATTCCTTTTCTTTTAATCTTACCAAAAATGTTGTAATGGTTTCATTGTTTCCACAAATATTTTAAGCAGCAAAAACGGATTTCACTGATGATAATAATGAAGAAGAAATGTTTAAGTATCAAATCATCATATTAGAATGATTTCTGAAGATCATCTGACTCTGAAGACTGGAGTTATGATGCTGAAAATACAGCTTTGATCACAGGAATAAATTAATATTTTTAAATGATTGAAATAGAAAAATTATTTGAAATTGAAATGTGCCATAATATTAGTTTTTACTGTACTTTTAAATAAATGCACTCTTGGTGAGCATGAGTGACTTCTTTCAGAAACGTTAAATGTTTCCATCTTTTGACAGGTTCATTAATGTACAAGAAATGGAGAGAGGAAAAGAGGAAAGAGACGGCTTTATTAATATCGTTTGTTCCAGTGTTAACCTTCTCTGTAAACTTGCAGTTTTCTAAAGCAGCAGTTAGTTCTAAACTAACTGTACGTTTTCAAATGTCTTGAATGATTATTGTACTGTGTGTAGTGATGTGATGAAGTGTCTTAAACACATATTGTATATTTTACTGCTCTAGATGGTGATAGTCAGGATGAGAGGCTCTCTCTGTCTCACAGGTGATGCAGTGACTGACTCAAGCACATAGACACCTGCTTCTGTCAGAGACCAGCTTTAAAATATCTGTAGAGTTTGATCACACATGCAGCGAAGGCTAAGACACACTCTTTGCTCTCCTATTGTCAGCGCATGCTCCCAAACCATCACACTTCCCACTGCACATCTGTCAGATTTGAATGAATTTAAAGAAATCATGAAAACAGTTCAACATGGTGCTTGCTTTTACAGAGTGTAGATTTATAAATGAACTTAAATGTCTAGACAGTGTTCTTCACAATAGTTTTAATTTCTTCTTTTAAATTCATAGATACTGTTCAACAACACTTGTTAATGATTTTACCTGCTTCTGAATGGTTTACAAAGTCTTAAATATTTTTGTTACAGTATTTTACAAACAAAAGAGTTATTGTTCAAAATAAACGAATGGCAATTTAAAGTGATTTTCTAGTGAATTCTTATACAACTACAGAAAATAAGAAATTTGTAGATCATGTGACTCCTTGGCAAAAGAAGATGTTTAAACACACCAACAGAGAGCGGTTTCTAATCATCCATGCGCCAATAAATAACACACGTAATGTCTTGCATTGCATTTGTCCTGAACATTAAGCTACGGTGACTCTTCAGATCTGTAAAGCACAGGCTGACAAACACAGTGAGAAGACACAAGATATCAAGATAAACTGGCAGCATAACGTTATGAAGCGTTGCCTGAACAGATGCATCTGAACACAATGAGAGGGGAAGCCCAGCAGTCAGAGATCCTCCATTGTGACTCACAAGTCAAATGTTAAATAGAGCACAATCTCTGGATGACATCAAGTGTCTGTAGATATAGCGCCCGCTCATTCAATGTGACGTCAAAGGATTGATCAATCCATGCAGAACAGTGAGTTTTTGGTCTGATAAAGGACAGCAGATCTCTGGCACCACCACACCATCATCCTCTGTGTCACTGTCAACAGTGTCCTCTTGAAGAAGCTGCTCCACCAGCTAAAAAAGAAAAAATCAGGTTGTTTTAAAATGCTAACTGCGTTGAACTCACAAAAGATAAGCCTGAACTATATTTAGTTTGATAAATTGCTAAAGGATCTTACATGATCACAAAGTAACTATATTCAAGTACATGAACAGGTCAAGAATGACAATCCTGAAATTTACTTCACATCGTTCCAAACTCATGTAACATAGGCCCTATTTACACACAGCACTGAAATGAGTCTGAGATCACTTTTACTTTAAGGGAAAGGGGACAGCATACTACCCTTACTATGACAAGGAGGAGCTTCATGATGATAGTGCAAAAAGTGGAAAATAAAAAAGAATGATATATTAAAGTGTTTGATTATTAATAGCTTCCCACATAGCAAATGTCTTCTGGCCCAGATCCGGGCCACACAATCACTTTTCCCTCGGTCCAAGTGCCGCAAAGAATGACGGCCCTGAAGTGGCCCAGAACTGGATTACAGACAAGGGCCACACATGGGCCATAACCGGGCCGAATCTCAGCCAGTTAATCACCCTGAACTGGGCCAAAACAGGTTTTATTATTGGTGCCAATTCTCAGCCTTAAGTTAACCAGAATCTCCAAATCTGAGCCACACCTGAGCCTTATATAGCCCAGACCTATGGGATCAGAATCCCGCCAAATGTATTGCAGTCATAGATCGAAAAATAATAAGCATAAATAAAATATTTAAAAACACATGTAAAATAATAACGCACAAAACTGAAAAACAAATGCAATTTTTTTTTTTTAAATAACAAACAACATGGTCATTGATCGATAAATAATAAGCGTGAATCAAAAATGTAAACACATTTAAAATTATATTGCACAAAACTGAAACATGAATTTAAAATTTTCCAAATCGCAAACAAAATCAGGTTTCCTGCTCATATGTTATTTTTTTGTGTGCTTATGGTCTTTTCCCCTTTGCACTTGTTTCCACGTTCTGCGCTTGCTTTTCTAAATGTTGCAGTTAGAGTTTCATGTAAATCAGGGTGGGCTTCAGCGTCACCATTGGGCCACAAGTTCTAGATTGACAGCTGCTCCTCTAGCCAATCAGTCCAAGGGGGAGTTGACGTCACTCCAATGCGACTCGTGGTGAGAAGGGTATTCCTGCACAACCGGAGGCTGCAGTTTCAGGACCGCAATTCTAGGACCGCAGTTCTAGGACCCTAGTTTTTTTTTTTGTGACAGCGCCACCTACCGTACTGGATCAACACTAATTAAAGATGGACGACGTGGACAGCAATCAGACGGTGATTACCGATATTTAATTAAGTTTTATATTATAACGTTTAAACGGTGCAAAGTTTACATAGTGAGAACTGCCAACTATGAATTAATAATTCATTCCCACCAAATTAAGAATTCGTGAGGTAGTTTTATTAATTATTACAACGTTAATTCGTGGCCATGATTTCATAAATCCTTGTTGATTTTTAATGACGAAGTATTATAAGTGAATCTAGCCAGCACATTAATTAAACTTATCAGATGACAAGAGCATGGTTGATGTAAGGTTTGTAAGATTTACCTGCAGCTTAATGTATTACTGTGAATACTGGCTTAATACTCGTTGTTTTACCATATTTAAGTATAAAATATCTTTCATAATTAAACTGCACTGACTGCCTAGTTGCACTATGTGTTAGCCTGTTGTTTTGGCATTGTTTTGCAATGATAAATGAGGCGTTTGGCAGTTTTAATAGCTTGTTACAATTTGGCCTAAACTGCAGGGCTACTCCACATACAGTCTTGTATTGTATTGTATTGTTATCATGTGTTAGTTTCTGTCATGTTCTGCATGGCCAATATGAAGTGATTTTATGGATTTGGTTAGGCTCATTGTAGGACAGATAATTAAAAAAGGCACTAGGGATATTTTCATGATCTCAAAATATTCTAACAAGTCTTCCTTTCTGGTCCAGATTATCATTTCAGGTCAGAGTACAATATGAATTATTTTTGCACAATGCCTAGTGCACCATTTTGCTACTGATATTTCTGTTATCACAAAAGTGATTGTTCTCTGATAACTATTTCATTGAAGTGGAAGAATTTAATAGAAAGACTGACAAACAATTGAGGAAAGAAGGGAGATCATTCAATTGGTGAGTATTGCTCTTATGTACTTACACATTTGAAGTTTGTAATTAGATGTCAGTAACATGAATATTCTGTTTGGCTCTCTCTCTAAAACTCCAACAGTGCATAAGTGTTATATCAGATATATATATATATATATATATTTCAATTGAATATGTTAAACAAATGTTTCTTATTTATGTCTCTCTCTCTCTCTGTCTCTCTCTCTTTCTCTAGAGTTGAAGCCTACAGCCATTCTATCCATGCAGCAACTGATGGAAAAGGGGTTCGCTTTGGTGATGTTGTCGCAAAACAAAACATGTGTGTATATATATATATATATATATATATATATATATATACACACACACACACTACCATTCAAAAGTTTGGGATCAGTGAGACTTGTAATGTTTTTTAAAGAAGTGTCTTCTGCTCATCAAGGCTGCATTTATTTGATCAAAAATACAGAAAAAACGGTAATCTTGCAAAATGTTATTATAATATAAAATAATGGTTTCTATTTAAATATCCTTTAAAATATAATTTATTTCTGTGATGCAAAGCTAAATTTCCAGCATCATGACTCCAGTATAAAGTGTCCTTTAGAAATCATTCTAATATGCTGATTTATTATTAGATTTATCAACAGTTGTGCTGCCAAACATTTTTTTGGAAGCTGCGATACTTTTTTCAGGATTCTTTGATGAATAAAAAGTTAAAAGGAACAGCATTTATTCAAAATATGAATCTTTTCTAACAATATAAATCTTTGCTATCACTTCTTAACAATTTAACACATCCTTGCTGAATAAAAGGTTTAATTTCTTTCAAAAAAAGAAAATAGAAATTTACCAACCCCAAACATTTGAACAGTAGTGTATATTGTTAGAAAAGATTTCTATTTTAAATAAATGCTCTTCTTTTTAACTTTTTATTCATCAAAGAATCCTGAAAAAAAAGTATCACAGCTTCCAAAAAAATATTTGGCTGTTGCCAGCATTGATAATTCTAATAATAAATCAGCATATTAGAATGATTTCTGAAGGATCATGCATGTGACACTTTTATACTGAAGTCATGATGCTGGAAATTCAGCTTTGTAAAGGATTATTAAAATTATATTGTAAAGGATATTTAAATAGAAACCATTATTTTATATTCTAATAACATTTTGCAAGATTACAGTTTTTTTTTCTTCGTTTTTGATCAAATAAATGCAGCCTTGATGAGCAGAAGAGACTTCTTTAAAAAACATTACAAGTCTTACTGATCCCAAACTTTTGAACGGAAGTGTGTGTATGTATATATATATATGTGTATATGTGTGTGTGTGTGTGTGTGTGTGTGTGTGTGTGTATATAAATATATATATATATATATATATATAATGTGTATATATAAATAAACATTCTTGAATCATTCGTGTATCTTGTCTTGCCTCTCAACAATCTTTAAAATATCGGCTGTAATTTAGTGACTGCATATGCTGATTCGTACTTTAACTTATCTGATAATGAGCTAATTTACCTTAAGGAGGTTAATCAATATACTGTATAATTCAAGAGACTAAGACTTTTAAGGTTCTCCATTTTTTACAATTGTTTTAAAATTGATATACATTTTTCATTTATATTTTGTGTAAATTCATGTTTAAATTTAAAATTGTGACTCACTTAGTAATTAACCTCTGATGCATTTTGAATCAAAAATCACATTTAAAAACAAATGCTACTGAGATTAATATATTGATGCTATATACAAACATGACTACAAACTAAACCGACAGGGTCCTAGAACTGCGGTCCTGAAACTGCAGCCACCGCTATATCATCCAGTATGGTAGGTGGCGCTGTCACGAAAAACTAGGGTCCTAGAACTGCGGTCCTAGATCTACGGTCCTGAAACTGCAGCCTCCGGTTGTGCAGGAACACACTATTGCTCGTGGCTGCTGTGGCAGGTGTGTGAAGATGGATAACCAGCGTCAGCAGGCAAATCCCGGACGATCTCAGGTAATTAGCCATAAATATTTTGTTAATGGGTGACAGAAACATTCCCTTTGTGTGTTATGATATTTTCTGCAAGCTCTATGTAGTCCGAGTAGGCCGATATGTAGCCCGCTAACACGTGTCTTGTTAGTTTGGTTTAGTGAGCAATACTTTATATTTTAGGCATTAGGGCTGCACTATAAATCGCACGCGATATTTGATGCGCAGCTTGTCAGTAAAACCGGTTCTGTAATCAGCGGTAAATCTCCATCACCTGCGCACTTTCATGGAGCAGCATTTACTAGCCGTTATGCTGCTCCATGTGAAAGCGCGCAGGTGATGGAGAATTACCGCTGATTACAGAACCGGAATGCAAATACAGTATTTTATGTGTTATATTTGTGGTTGTAGCTTGAAGGGATACAGCTACAGAAAACCAACATTAAATATTTTTTTCTTACAATTAGATTGTGTTTTTATTAAAGTTTACACCTACCCCAACCCCAAACCTACCCTTACAGTAATGCATATACATTAAAAATCATTGTTTAGCACGAGAAAAAGGACGCAATATTGATGTGCGCATGCGCAGTAAACCCTGGTAGGAAATGTCAGGACACCGCCTTTACTGACAAGACGCGCATATCGCGTGCAATTTATCGTGCAGCCCTACAATGCCTAAAATATAAAGTATTGCTTACTAAACCAAACTAACAAGACACCTGTTAACGAGCTAGATCGGCCTAGTCGGACTACACAGAGCTTGCAGAAAAGATCATAACACACAAAGTGAATGTTTCTGTCACCCATTAACAAAATATTTATGGCTAATTACCTGAGATTGTCCAGAATTTGCCTTCTGACACTGGTTATCCATTCTCACACTAGATCTTCACACTATTAATCACGGGATTGGGACGGCACAGGAAAAAATGTAAGCGGGAGTGGGCGGGACCGGGAATCGTAATAACACTTTGATCCCCACACTCTAAAAAATGCTGGGTTAAATATAACCCAGTGCTGGGTTAAAAAGGGACCAACCCAGCGGTTGGGTTGTTTTGACCCAGCGGTTGGGTTATTTTGACCAGAGGTGGGTAGTCCAGGGGTCAGAAAGTAAAAGTCCTGCCAAATCTTTGCTCCATCCAAGAACTCAGCAGCTGATTTCACCAGAGGAGGAACCAAGTCATTCCTTTCAAGTCACAAACAAGTCTCAAGTCAAATCCCAAGTCCTCAAAGAGTTAAAGTTAATGAGATAAATAAGTGATTAATTAAATGATGATTGTGCATTAATGATGAACACATGCTGTTATTGGAAATTACAGAGGATCAGATGTTGATGTTTTATTGGTTAAAATGATGCCACCATCATGGAGATCAGTGTTTGATTTAGTTGTGCTCTTGACCCTTGACTTGTTGCGCTAGATCTCTCTCTTTGTAGAAATGCATGTGGTGTTTTACAATGATGAGATATTTGCTGTTTATATGTGATGAAACAAGTCTCATGAAATGGTCTGATTACATTTAAAATAACTTGCTTCCATTTACACGTTCAGGTTTTGCATTAAGAACTAAGTGAAACTACAGAACACTGTTGTCCTAAAATATATAGTGAATTAATAAAAAAAAAAAAAGTATGTGTGTGTATATATATATACATATAATACACCAAAAAAAACTACTATACTATTTAGACACAGAGAGACATCAAGAACCAGTATACCAATCTCAACAATGGTGACAATCAACAAAATGCTTCATGATGCAATGAATGCTGGGTAACACCATAGTAAAAACTCCCATCATGCACTGCACTATGAAAAATTATTGTCACCACTGTTGAGGATAGTATGATAAATGTTCATGGCTAAATTCCTGAGCTGACATAGCTTTTTTTTATTCAATATTGACACATTAAGGTGGCATTTGTTTAATAGTTTTTTTTTTTTTTTTGTAGTTCTACAGTACCTGAACAATAAACCAAAGAGAGAGACCGCTTTATGATGTTTATTTACCATGAGTTATTAGCAGAAATCACAAGTTACTCTGCTACTTCAAGCTTTTGATTCAGCAATGCACAAATCTTTGCTGTGAAACAATATTGCAATTGCTTAGAAACCAACAACTTTGAGTTATTAAAATGGTCAAGAGACTAATTAAAGCAAACCTTGACAACAGTTATGGTGGCATCTTGTGTGCTTTTAAAAAAAAAAGAAATAAATCAGTATATTTCATCCAAGGCTGTGCCTGGAGTCAGTTGTAGTTCTTGTGTTTCTCTTTTCTTCTGTTAAGTTGATTGTTAACAGCAGGTGTTCATCACTAATGCACAATCTTCATTTAATTAGTCACTTAATTATCTCATTAACTTTAACTCTTTGAGGACTTGGGATCTGACTCGAGACTCGTTTGTGATGTGAAAGGAATGATTTGGTTCTCCTCTGGTTAAAACAGCTTGCTGAGTTCATGGGTGGAATAAACATATGGCAGGACTTTTACTTTCTGACCCCTGGACTTTATACCTCTGCCAACTGCTGGGTCAAAACAACCCAACTGTTGGGTTGGTCCCTTTTTAACCCAGCATTTTTTAGAGTGCAACTTTATACACATATAGCCTACCTTTTAAATAAACTATAAACTGTAGGCTTATATTTTAATTTTGAACTCAATTCTACTTCCCCTGTGTCTTTATGTTCTCCTCCTGTCTGCTTTGGTGTGGCTGGTTCAGTGAATGACCTGCGCGTGAAGGACAGACCATTAATGGCTGGTCTATGTGGTAATACAGTAGCCTACATCGGGCAGGACATCCAAAAGCCCAGCTATCATTCATAGACCTCAAATATAGCTTTTCATCTAAAAGATGTATGTAGTCACAACTTTACATGGCCGCTCAATCTAATGTTAACCCACAGAAATGTGCGCTATTGAAGTGTGTGCGCAAACTGAACAGCAGCGCGCTCACAGCAGGACAGATAGGCACCGGTGCTCTCACTGGCTCTTAAAATACTCCGTAATCTTTGTTCATACAGATAAAAGTAATAAATCTCTCGAATCCGTATACGTTCATTTGTGTGCACTCAGAATAACAACGGAACGTGCTTCTGTAAAATAATTAAAGCAAACGATGCGGTTTCTGTCGTCTCGGTCATGTGAACTTGAGCGAGAAACTTCGAAACTCTGTGTATGAAAAATAAATCTATAGACAGTGAAATGTCTACGCTCAAATGAAAAAAAATAAAATAGAAAATGTGTGTGTTAGCATGGATGTTTTACATTAAATTTAATGTGTGTGCAATGCACAATGTGCATTAAGATGGCTTTCAGTTCAATAAAATAACAAAAAAACTACATTTTGAATTTTTATTTAACTAAAGTGGGCATGCTGTGATCTGTACTGTATTTTTTTTTTTTTTTTGTGACAGATTCCGGCCAAAAAGAAATACAACATAGTGGGAGGGAACGTGAGTCATTCTTCCGGGATTGAAACGGGAAGGGATTTTCCCCCAGTATTTTTTATGTCACCCTCTACTTCAATCACATGCCACAGCAGCCACGAGTCGCATCGGAGTGACGTCAACTCCCCCTTGGACTGATTGGCTAGAGGAGCAGCTGTCAATCTAGAACTTGTGGCCCAATGGTGACGCTGAAGCCCACCCTGATTTACATGAAACTCTAACTGCAACATTTAGAAACGCAAGCGCAGAACGTGGAAACAAGAGCAAAGGGGAAAAGACCACAAGCACACAAAAAAATAACATATGAGCAGAAAACCTGATTTTGTTTGCGATTTGGAAAATTTTGAATTCATGTTTCAGTTTTGTGCAATGTAATTTTAAATGTGTTTACATTTTTGATTCACGCTTATTATTTTTCAATCAATGACCGCGTTGTTTGTTATTTTAAAAAAAAAATTGCATTTGTTTTTCAGTTTTGTGCGTTATTATTTTACATGTGTTTTTAAATATTTTATTTATGCTTATTATTTTTCGATCTATGACTGCAATACATTTGACGGGATTCTGATCCCATACAGACCCAACACAGACAGCAAGCAGTTTGTTGGATTTCATGCGGGCCAGATGTGGGCCGGATCTGGACCAACACTATATTGCTGTCTGGGAATACAGAATCTTAATATTTCAGATTATTGCCTTGTATATTACTATAATCACAATTATTCATTTTGTGACATGCTTTGGTAAACCAGACAGCAACATAGTGTTGGCCCAGATCCGGCCCACATCTGTACATTAATGTACACACAAACTATGCCAATAAAGTACATTAAACTGAATAGAAAATCAGACTTAAAACTCACACATCATGTAACTGTGCAATTAAAAAAAAAATAATAATAAAAAAACATTTTGCATTGATTTTTCTATTTATTTTTATAAAGAACAAATCAACCAATAAAGAGTGAGTATATAAAGAATGCATTCTATAAGAGAAACGTAACAGATAGACA
Organism: allo-octoploid hybrid of Carassius auratus x Cyprinus carpio; assembly: GCA_024542945.1. Lineage (NCBI taxonomy): Eukaryota > Metazoa > Chordata > Actinopteri > Cypriniformes > allo-octoploid hybrid of Carassius auratus x Cyprinus carpio. Next base: position 397,010 of record JANHFF010000097.1, on the reverse strand, counting down.
CATGTAACTTAATCATAATAATTTATTACAGGTGTGTCAAAGAGCAGTACCACAGTAGTCCAAGTGACGATACATTGCAGTTGCAGTCCTCTCTGGCAGAATATAATAGTAGTGCGAGGAGCAGGGAATAATCTAAATTGTTAAACGCTGAAAATACTATCCCGATCCACTCCGTTAAGGCGCGCGTTTCTCCAATGAGGCAATGAGGCCAATGAGCGTTTGATATCGCTGCCGTAAAACTTGTTGTAAGACTTATTAACGGCACATTTTTCAATTGTTACTATAGCTACAGAGGAAGGAGATACATATCGCCGATGAATGCGGTTTGAATTTGGATCTGTTCTGTTCCTCACACAAAGCATCACATGGATACAGAGGATTTAAATAAAAAATAAAATACTTTCATGATCATTTTATTTAATGCTTTTGCATGATAGCATACTAATAATAATGATATGCCTCATGGTAAACCAATTAATTATCACATGATGGTTAAATGATCTCTCTCTCTCTCTCTCTCTCTCTCTCTCTCTCTCTCTCTCTCTCTCTTTTCATGTAAGGATTCTAAAATTATTTGTACCAAGAATAATAATATAAAATTTAATAAAATTTTAATTAAATGCAGTTTAATGCACTTGACTAATTTGCTTAATTTTGAAATAATAATGTTTCATTCTGTTTTGACTTGCCATTTCAAAGACTACATATTAACAATACTACACTTCATTAAAAATGTATGTGATCATTTAACCATTATCATGCAAAATTGTATTTATCTTGTTTATCATGGGTCACATAATATGCTGCCAGATCATAGCCTGATTTGGGCCACATATCACCTGACTGATCTGGGCCACACTCCTCCCACCAACAATCGGCCCTCATATTGTTTGCCGGATCCCCGCCCTGCCGTCATTGCCACACATGGCCCAGCTCTGGCTGAAAGGGTACATGCCATTGCCGACAGGAGGCCAGCAGTGCCAGCTTGAGGCCACATTTGGGCCAAGTCCGTTTGCTATGTGGGTTAGAGCCAGGGCAGCTCCCCTACGGGTTTGGAACAAATGAGGATGAGTAAATGATGACAATTTTCCTTTTTGGGTGAACTAACAATTTAAGGTTAAGGAAATGAAGACAGAATTATAATTTCTGGATACTGAATCCTAACTTTGCATAAATGCTTCAAGTATAGCTCTAAATCTGGCTCAGCCACTGGTGTCTGCAACTTTCCAATGTGCCAAAGCTGTTCTGGTAGAGATTTCCCTCTGTTCTGATGGGATGGTTGTAAAAAATTGCGCTGTAAAATAACGGTAATCTACTGGCAGCTGTGGTTGCCAGCATTGTACTGTTAGTTTACAGCTCTCTACAGTTAATTTACAGCTCTTCATTTTTACAGTATGTTACCGTTATTATACCATGTGGTAACTCGTTTCATTTGCGAAACCGATTGCTTCAAACCATTCGAGTTAAAAACAACAACAACAAAAACTACTGTTTAGATGGTGTTAGTGCAGTGAACTTATTTCATTTGAGTCCACTAAAAAGAAATACTTCTTAATGTAAAACTGCAAACATTGAAAGTGCAATCAAACAAAGCACGAATTTTACTCAAATCTTTGTAGAACGTCATTAACTAGCAATAGTACACACTTGTGTACTAAAATGCTTAGTAAAGAGATTGTCACTGAATCAGCAACTCCACATTTACTGTCTTTATATAAAGCAGCAGAAGATTAGTGTTTGTGGCTCATCATTGACTGAAGCACAGGCTCTACTCTCCAGCACAATGGTGAACCACAAAACTACATTAACAGATCTCTCTTGTGCAAACACACATTAATACAGCTGAGTTCAGTATTTACTCTCATCATCAGTGTATGACTTTGCATAACATTTTTTTCTATAAACATTTACTAATATTTTAGTTAAATTAACTTGTTTTGCTTGGTAAACCTGACTGTTACGTTTTACAGTATATTGCTGTTTTTCATTTGTTGATTGTTTAAATCTTTAAATCAGTTGATTTCATCTAAGGCTGTGGCTGAAGTCAGTTGTAGTTCATGTGTTTGTCTTGTTTCTCTTTTCTTCAGTGATTTTGCTCGTTAACAGCAGCTGTTCATCAGTGTCTGCATTCACTCATTAGTTTTCATTCTCTCTGTCAGGTGGACTATATTAGTAAACTCATGTAGGGAATAGTAAATGAGGGTGTAGGGTGTGATTTGAAACACAGCCTCCGAGAGTCGACTTTGAACGTTGTTAATTCACGATATATAGCAGCAGGCTACTTTCTCGAAAATGACAAATATTACCCAGAATGCACTGTTTTAATGGAAAACAGAATGTTACTGTCAAAATTTGGCCGTTTTTTTACAGCGATTTTTAACAGTGTACCCATGAAGCACTTCAAGTCCAATTTCAGCCGTGGAAGAATAGCATAGTGCACACAAAAGAGCTGCAGTTCATCTGACAAATCAAGCACTCTCTCTTCTTCCATTCTATGCAGTACTTCATAGTACTTACAAGAGACAGCTGAAGAAACATCACACCATAGACGCTCAATTCTAAAATAAAAAAGACACATTAGTATGGTCAAAACATAGCAAAAAAAATAAATAAAAATAAAATAAAAATAGCATAAAAGAAAACAGTTTGTTTATAGTAAATCATGTGAAGTATTATAGTATCCCACATTAGTGGCATATCAACATTAAGGGCAGGTAGGCTGAAGACCACCAGATGTGGTGCAGTTGTGCACTTTTAGACAATTCTGTCATCATTTACTCACCCTCATGTCGTTCCAAACCTTTAAGACTTTTGTTCATCTTCTGAACACAAATGAAGATCTTCAATGTTATCTTTTCAAAGAGAGCTTTCGGTCCCACCAGTAACATGACTTTATTCATTTTAACCTCATGTAGTACGCTGCTCTTGTGAACGTGCATTTGAAGATTAATATTTTATTTTTTGCACAAACAAAGAACTTCATTTGTGTTCTGAAGATGAACAACAGTTCTACAGGTTTGCAGCAACATAAGGGTGAGTAAATGACAATTTTCATTTTTGGGTGAACTAACCCTTTCAGACATAATATGCTCAGCAAGAACATTGGCAATTGCTGCATCTAATCATGTTGACATCCCAGGGGAATTAAAAAGGGGTCTACAGGAGTTAATAAACCTAATTAATATCTCTCCAAGTTCGAAAGAATCTTCAGGAAACGTATGTGAAATTGAAACTATCACCTGTGGAAACTTGGGAACTAGAGCTGAAGATATTTACCCGAACCTGATGGGACCCGACGTGTTCGGGCTTAATTTATATCACCTTACACGGGCTCGCGCCGGGCTCGGGCTCGCGCTCTGGTTTGGTAAATGAGCAGTCATGTGATGTTTCGATTAGCGAGAGAAAGATGTGAAAATGTATGCTGAGGAGGTGAAACGGAGGCTTGCCTCTGGAGATTAGGTTTTGGTTGCACCAGCAACTAAAGCAAAGTCTGAGGTGTGGAAAAGTTTTGACCATGTTTATAATATATAATAATATAATAATGAGCCAGTGGGTTATATTGCTGGACGCACCATCAGTGAGCGCAGGAGCGCGCTGAAGACATCTACAGTGGGTTCAGTCATTTTCCTCCACAAAAACATGTAGGCCTAGCCTACTCTTGCTGAGTAAAGGTATTTCAAATTAGAACTAAATATTAACTGAGTCTTAAATGCATAATGTAGAGAGAGTATATAGGCTAATGTTGGAATTAGTATTTTATTCAATTTCAGCTGCTAGTGGTGAAGCAAATCCGATGGAGCCTTTATCTTAATTTAATTTGTTAAGAAAGACTCGTTTTTATTGTTGCATTGGTCTATTTAGGCTAAATGAGCCTAGGCCTGTTTAGAGTGCTGAGATGTTACGATGTTACAGAGGACTTATTTTATTTCTTTGTTCAAACTTCCAAGTGGCCGATAGCCTCGTATAGAGTCGTATGCTCTCCAAAACACACTAGCTGAAAAAACACTCTGAAAATGTGTGACTAACAGAAGATCGAGACGTCATGGTGTGATCTCTAAACTGAAAGAACACAAACTTTAAAGCTGCAGATCAGCAGCGTCACAGGAAAGTGTATTGTATGTTTTAACAGTTTGTATTTATGTTGAATGTATGCACTTATACAAGGCTTATACAAGGAGTGTGACGTCATATTAATTGTTGCAGTGTCTGTAGAAATTCAGATTGTAAAAACATACAATCACTGTAAAAAATTGCGCTGTAAAATAACGGTAATCTACTGGCAGCTGTGGTTGCCAGCATTGTACTGTTAGTTTACAGCTCTCTACAGTTAATTTACAGCTCTTCATTTTTACAGTATGTTACCGTTATTATACCATGTGGTAACTCGTTTAATTTGCGAAACCGATTGCTTCAAACCATTCGAGTTAAAAACAACAACAACAAAAACTACTGTTTAGATGGTGTTAGTGCAGTGAACTTATTTCATTTGAGTCCACTAAAAAGAAATACTTCTTAATGTAAAACTGCAAACATTGAAAGTGCAATCAGAGCACAAATTTTACTCAAATCTTTGTAGAACGTCATTAACTGGCAATAGTACACACTTATGTACTAAAATGCTTAGTAAAGAGATTGTCACTGAATCAGCAACTCCACATTTACTGTCTTTATATAAAGCAGCAGAAGATTAGTGTTTGTGGCTCATCATTGACTGAAGCACAGACTCTACTCTCCAGCACAATGGTGAACCACAAAACTAAATTAAACTAACAGATCTCTCTTGTGCAAACACACATTAATACAGCTGAGTTCAGTATTTACTCTCATCATCAGTGTATGACTTTGCATAACATTTTTTTCTATAAACATCTACTAATATTTTAGTTAAATTAACTTGTTTTGCTTGGTAAACCTGACTGTTACGTTTTACAGTATATTGCTGTTTTTCCCTTGAATTAACGGTAATCTACTGGCAGCTCTGGTTGCCAGCATGTTACTGTTTTTCTACAGTTCGTTGCCGTAAATTAATTACAGTTTATTGCTGTTAAATTACGTTTCATGCTGTTTTTTCGTCATTTTATATCTTTAACTCTTTAAACCCCACAACAAAATCCTTAGTTTTAAATGAACACTTATAATGTGTGCACACTACAGAGTGTTAGAGTAACACTGAATCAGTGAAGTTAATGAGACAATTCTGTGATTAATTAAGTGATGATTGAGCATTAGTGATGAACACCTGCTATTAACAAACGGAATCAGTGAATGAAAGAGAAACACAAGAAATACAATTTTCAAACACAGCCTTAGATGAAATCAACTGAAATGAAAGACATTAAATCTCTCAAGATCTGATTAAACAACTGCTAAAACAGCTTCACCAGCCTCAATTATTACCAGAGTGACTTTATTCCTGTGAAACATCTACAGAAGATCTTACTGAGAGTTACAAAGGTTTAGATGTTCTTTTTTTTGTTCACTACCATGATTGAGATCAGTGTTCACTTTAGTTGGGCTCTTGAACCTTGACTTTTTAATATTAACTTTTGCTGCTGTAGCAATGTGATTCTGGAACATGTTTGTTATGGCAAAAAAAAAAAACCTTGTTGTTTCATAGCATTGTTCTCTTGCTTCAGATTCACTGATTTTATCCGGTGTCTGTTCTCATATTGAACATTGTTATTAAAACAGAAAAAGAAGCACTATCAAGCAATCAGTTATGAAAGACTGTAAAAACTCAACACTCATTTGAAAACAATTAATAGATTTATTGTAATTTAGACTGACACGTCAATAATCAGCGTATTAATCTCAACAATGGTGACAATCTAAAAAATATATAAACAGATCAGTTCTGAACATCACAAAACATGCTACTAAAGCTCAACACAAAAGCAAAAATAAAAACATAGTAAGAATCCAAGGAAACAAGTGGACAATTGAGCAGTATAATTTATTCATGCTGCAATGCATGCTGGGAGTAACGGGTGGTACCCAGCATGCATTGCATAATGAAGCTTTTGATTGTCACCATTGTTGAGATTCATATGCTGATTCTTGATGTCTCTCTGAGCGTTAATGAGACGGTAGTTCAAAAATAATTTAAACATGAAATGTTTTAAATTCTTAATTTTATGTATTAGAGCACTGCTCAAGCTCATCACTGCAAATCACAAAAATATATGTAACACTCAAGCAATTCAATCATATAATTCAAAACTTCATCAAAACTTTAAAAGCATATTACAGATTATGGCTATTTCAAAAACCCCAACGTCACTTAACCATCCACAAACATTTTGCTATAACAATTGTATCTTAACAAAACAGTTATAGCAATTAAACAAATGCTAATGTTCAAAAGTCAAGGGTCAGGAGCACAACTAAAGCAAACACTCATCTCCACAATGGTAACGTCAAACAAAGCAATAAAACAGCATCATTTAAACTGTTGTTTATTCTCAATAAGATCTTCTGTAGATGTCTGACAGAAATAAAGTCAGTCTGGTTAGTAATGAGTGAAGCTGGTAAAGCTGTTTGTTGATTGTTTAAATCTTTAAATCAGTTGATTTCATCTAAGGCTGCGGCTGAAGTCAGTTGTAGTTCATGTGTTTGTCTTGTTTCTCTTTTCTTCAGTGATTCTGTTCGTTAACAGCAGCTGTTCATCAGTGTCTGCATTCACTCATTAGTGTTCATTCTCTCTGTCAGGTGGACTATATTAGTAAACTCATGTAGGGAATAGTGAATGAGGGTGTAGGGTGTGATTTGAAACACAGCCTCTGAGTGTCGACTTTGAACGTTGTTAATTCACGATATATAGCAGCAGGCTACTTTCTCGAAAATGACAAATATTACCCAGAATGCACTGTTTTAATGGAAAACAGAATGTTACTGTCAAAATTTGGCCGTTTTTTTACAGCGATTTTTAACAGTGTACTCCACTTTCCTGTGATGCTGCAGACCAGCAGTTTTATTTTAATTCAGTTTTGAAAAAAACAAAAAAAAACATATTCAGACTTTGACAGTACCCTCGTGGAGAAACCATCAATCCCACCAAATATCCTTCAGTCTTCTGTGAAGTGTTCGTCTAGAAATACCACAGAACATTACAAATACATGCAAATATCAGCTTGACTTTGGCCTGTTGATTACTGTCAGATATTTGAGTGACAGCTGTGTGGCTCCTGTCATATAAAGCTGTTGTGCTGGTGGAGAAATAATAAAGCAGAAAAGAGATGCTGATGAAGATGTTCTAGTGATCAAGCAGCAGATTGAAGCTCTGAAGCTCCTGAAAGAGATCAACTGTGTTCAGCAGCGATACTGTGAGTGTTTGTACAGAATTCATTTAGTGAATCCAGTGTTAAATCAGCGCAGACAGAAAAATAAAGCAGACGATCAGGAGACGGATTCATTCGGAGTGAATTCAGCCTCTGTGTTTGATTCTGCTGATCTCAATCACATTCATGATTATTCATACTGTCATCAGTTCACATCAGGATTCAGAAACCAGTTCAGGATCAAATGAGTCACTAACTGACTTTTATTACATTTGATGATCAGTTTACAATAGAAATATTAAAGCACACATATTACTCTGTTTATTAAAGATTCAGAACAGTATGAGTGTCTGATCTAGATTCATAACTTCTGTATGACAATGAGAAACTAATTAAAAATGAATAGAAATGTAATGATGTGAGATTTGATGAGTTTGTGTGCATGTGAACATTAGAAAGAGCCTCTCTATCATTTAATATCACACAGAGACACTGAGGAATAATATTCAACGCTAAATCCAGCGTAGAGGGGTTCAGTGAATGTGGTGTTGAATGTGTGTAAGTGTGTGAGTGTGTGTGTGTCAGAGACACTGTAGAAGGACAGAGAGCCGGCCGACACGTCCACATACACTCCTACTCTATTAGAGGATGTACGGATGACAGGTATGTATGAGCCCTGCCTATTGTGACGGACAGAGAAACTGTAGTTTAAGCACCACAGACTCCAGGATTTGTCATTGTATCCAAACTCACAATTTTCACTCCCTCCTCCTTTCCTGTTGATTCCTTTATATGACACTGATATTTCAGCATTATTTCCGCTCCATACAACCTCCCAGTAACAGCGTCCAGTCAGACTCTCAACACTCAGAACCTGAGGATCATAATCAAATCTCTCTGGATGATCAGGATACGGCTGACGATCTTCCACACGTGTGATCTTCTTGTTCTCATCAGACAGAACGAGTTGAGTGTGTGCTGTGTTTGGATCCAGTGTGAGATCACAGGCCCCTGAACACAAGAAGAGAGAAACATCAAGAACAACACAACACTGAAGATGTCTGTGTGTTTACAGCTTTGACTAGAGCTGTGTCTGAAACCGCTCCCTATACACTATATAGTGCACTAGATCAGCTGTCAGACATTCTGTAGTGATGTCTGAATCCTGAGTGAACGACTTCATTCCCTACATTCATACACTACTTTTTACCCACAATTCATTCTGATTTGGCACTATTTCCCACAATCCAATGCGGAGAAGCGGTAAGCTGGAAGCGAGAGCGAGTTTGAAGGAGAAATGCTGTTTACATCTTTATTATTTCTCCTTTAACGTTTATTTCACACAATTATTTATATTAAAATATGTTATGTAGGCACTAACTCAGTTTAATATTTGACTAATTTACTGAGGTGGCATCGTTGTTAATTCACAAAAATGATGATAATTTGGTGATAATTTAAAAATTTAAAATTAAAGGTGGCCTGAGGACGCTCTACGACTGTTATTTTATCTGAGCTCAAAACGCTGCTCAAGATACTAAAAATAATAAATACAGAAAATTATGAATGTGTTAATGTCTGTTTATTTTTGTTCTCAGTATTTTAATAGTATTTAATGATTATGAACATAAAAGCATTACAAAACTAATTAATAATACACCATCGATGAAAGCACAAAGCTGACGCGGAGGTGTGTATAATTATAAAGTCATTTTGAGTGTTATTGCTAGTAATATTATTTTCTAAAATAAGGTAGATGTAATATAAAAGAACATATGACAATGTTTCTGTAACAGCTTCAAGTCTCCCGCGCAGTGTATACGTCACCGTCCGAATCCGTTCACTTATTTGTTCACTCCTTCCTGATCTAGTGCACTCAACTGTCACACACTATATAGGGATTAGTGAACGAGTGAGTGATTTCAGACACAGCTTATTTTTATAAAGTCCAGAATCTCCTCACTATTCACAGATGTCTTCACTAATATAGTGAAAGCTGTGTTTCAATGTTAAAGTGTAATGATAGCAGGCTTTCTGCAGCAGTGGGAAAAAATGTGTAAACATTTTAAAATATTTATTTGAATGTGCCAATTAACATTTATATTTAAACCTTTATTTGAATATTATCAGCCAATCACTGTGTGCATAGTTAATAAGCATGCTGACATCATCCATAGCAATGAGCTCAGCCCCGCCCCCTTCCTCTGAGCTCAACACTAGAGGCTGACATTTTTTCAGGACTCCTGAGGGTCACGGGAATCCCGTGGGATTGGGAACAAATTACTATTAATCATGAGATTGGGACGGGAAAGGAAAAAAATGTCATCGGGAGTGGGCGGGACCGGGAATACACTTTGATCCCCAACTTTATACACAAATATAGCCTTCCTTTTATATAAATAAACTATAAACCATAGGCTTATATATTAATTTTGGACTCAATTCTACTTGCCCTGTCTCTTTATGCTCTCCTCCTCTTTGCTTTGGTGTGGCTGGTTAAGTGAATGATGTCCACGTGACAGACAGATCGTTAAAGGCTGGTCTATGTGGTAGCCTTAATCGGGCAGGACATCCAAATAATCCAAATAATACAGTAGCCTACATCGGGCAGGGCATTCAAAAGCCCACCTATCATTCATAGACCTCAAATATAGGTTTTCATCTAAAAGATGTATGTAGTAACAACTTTAATGTGCGCTATTGAAGTGTGTGTGGAAACTGAACAGCAGTGCGCATAGCAGGAAAGATGGAGGCACCGGTGCTCTCACTGGCTCTTAAAATACTCTGTCATTTTTGGTCATACAGATAAAAGTAATTAATCTTTCAAATCCATATACATTTCACGAGTTCACATTTACTTATAATTAAATAAAGGTTATGTGTATTTGGCGTGCTGTCCGGGGAGAGAGCTCCGAGCCCGGCAAGACTCCCGAGCCCGGGGCACCCCCCACCCCACTCCACTTGAAAGAGAGAGATGACAACTCCTCCCGAAGATGTGATTATTGCGGCAGAAGGGAAGATAAAAAAGGCTCCTGCGGGAGCTGACACTGCTGCAGCAGTGGGCAAATATGGAAGAGGTCCTGTGGGAGCAGGCACTGCTACGGCAGTGGGGATATATGGATGGAGGCTCCTGCGGGAGCGGCTCCTGCTGCGGCAGTGTGGAAAAACAGAAAATGGCTCCTGCCGGAGCAGAGGAATACAGAAAAGGCTCCTGGGGGAGCAGACACTGCTGCGGCAGTGGATAAATACAGAAAAGGCTCCTGCGGGAGTGGCTACTGCTGTGGTAGTAGGGAAATACAGAAAAGCTTCTGCAGAAGCGGGCACTGTTGCGGCATCTGAAAAGAGAAATTGGCTTCTGCGGAAGCGGGCGCTGCTGCGGCATCTGAAAAGAAAACTCCTGCAGGAGTGGGAACTGCTACGGCATCTGAAAAAAGAAATTGGCTTCTGTGGAAGCAGGTGCTGCTGCAGCATCTGAAAGGAGAAATTGGCTTCTGCGGAAGCGGGCACTGCTGCGGCATCTGAAAAGAAAACTCCTGCGGGAGTGGGAACTGCTACGGCATCTGAAAAGAGAAATTGGCTTCTGCGGAAGCAGGCGCTGCTGTGTTATCTGAAAAGAGAAATTCGCTTCTGCGGAAGCGGGCGCTGCTGCGGCATCTGAAAAGAAAACTCCTGCAGGAGTGGGAACTGCTGCGGTAGTGGGGAATACAGAAAAACGGGCTCCTGCGGAAGCTGACACTGCTGTGGCAGTGGGGAAATACGGAAAGGCTTCTGCGGGAGCATACACTGCTGCGGCAGTGGGGAAATATGGAAAGGCTCCTGCGGGACCGGGCACTGCTACGGCAGTGAGGAAAGGGAGAAAAAGGCTCCTGCGGGAGCGGCACTGCTGCGGCAGTGGGGAAATATGGAAGAGCTCCTGTGGCAGTGTGGGAATTAGGTAAGGCTCCTGCGGGAGCGGGCACTGCTGCGACAGTGGGGAAAGACAGGAAAGACTCCTGCGGGAGCGGATACTGCTGCGGCAGTGGGGAATACAGAAAAAGGGCTCCTGCGGGAGCATACACTGCTGCGGCAGTGGGGAAATACGGAAAGGCTCCTGTGGGAGCGGGCACTGCTGCGGCAGTGGGGAAATACAGAAAGGCTCCTGCGGGAGCTGACACTGCTGTGGCAGTGGGGAAATATGGAAGAGCTCCTGCGGGAGCAGGAACTGCTGCAGTGGAGAAATGGAGAAAAAGGCTCCTGCGGGAGCGGAAACTGCTGTGGCAGTGTAGGAATTAGGTAAGGCTCCTTCGGGAGCGGGAACTGTGTGGGAATTAGGTAAGGCTCCTGCCTGAACTGCAGTGGCAGTGGGGAAAATGGAAACGCTCCTGTGGAAGCGAGGACTAGGGAAAATATGGAAGACCACCTACAGGAGCAGGGACTGCTGTGGCAGTGGGGAAAGACGGAAAGGCTCCTGTGGGAGAGGGCATTGCTGCGACAGTGTGGGAATTGGGTGGGGCCCCTGCGGGTGCGGGGTGCTGCTGGGACAGCTGGAGTGGGGATGAGCCGTTATAGATGGATTAGGTGATGTTGAAGAGGGTTAGCTATGGTTGTTCAGGAGTTTGAGTGAACAGGCATGGACTGGCATTAAAGGGGTCGGCTGATGAGGGTTCGGTGAGCTTCTGATATGAAATCGGTCTGACCGCACGTAGATCTTGAAGGCCTCTGCCTTTTGACAAAATCTGTGTCCTGATGTTGCTGGCTACAGGGGTGGTTCCAAGGCGAGAGTGTTCAGAGGGATGGAGAAAAGGAGGGGCAAGCATGCAGGGGGGAGGAGGAAGGATAGCTGCCGGAGCTGCTTGCGGGGGCATGCTCACGCTTGGGATCAGTGTTAATTTAGTCAATGAAGACGAAAAAATATTCATTAACTGACATAATTTCATCCCAAGATAAAGACAGACTAAATCAAAAAATGACTGTCAAGGTTAGCGCTGCTTGGGATGGCTCCAGGGGCAGAAGAAAGGGGAGGAAAGAGAGGGTGAATGGCGGGCATCGTGGCCTGCGCCATTAATGGAGGTGTCCTCACACTGGGGTTAGACTGTGGGGCTGCAGGCCATGAGAAGGGGAGGGGGTTGTCGGAAAAGGGGTGTGGATGGGTCTGCACCACTATCGGAGGCATGCTCATGCTAGTGTCTGCTACGGGAGCTGGAAGCCACTTTAAAGGAAAAAAGGGGTAAGTAGCAGCAGGAGGAAGGTCTGAGATGTGAGGGTCTGTGTTGCAAGTGGAAGCAGCTTCGCACTTGCTTCACGTGTTGTAGGCCACAGGAAGGGAATCCTGAAGACCCTGTGTGCAGCCAGCACTGCTAGCGGAGGCAGCCTCACGCTAGCATTTGCTACGGGAGCTGGAGGCCACTGAACAGAAAAATGGTTATTAGTAGCATGAGGGAGCGGTAGAGATGTGGGCATGTTTACAAATGGAGGCAGCCTCATGTTTGCTTCAGCTGTTGTAGCTGTAGGCCATGGGAAGGGGTTGGGGTGTGTGCTGTCTTGAAGAACCTGTGTAGCCTGCACTGCTAGCAGAGGCAACCTTATGTTAATGTCTGCTACATGAGCAGGAGGACACTGAAAAGAAAAAAGGGGGTTAGAAGTAACAGGATGGAGATACTGGGATGTGCGGGCCGGTGTTGCAAGTAGAAGCAGCTTCATGCTTGCTTCGGCTGCTGTAGTTGTTGGCTGTGGGAAAGTAGAAGGGTTAGTAACAATTTACGGGGCAAGCTAAAAATGCCTGGGTAGCCTACTGTGTTTGCGGTTTATCAATTGGTTGCCTGATTTGACAATTCCTCAAGCCTTGTCCACATTAATACGTTCCTGTTGAAAAGCATCTTTCCTCACGTTTTGGCCTTTCAGCCTTTTTAAAAGCTCTCCAGAGTGGATAAATTTGAGAATGCGGTTTTCACATTGTAGTATGGACTGTGGAAACAGAGGCTTTTGAAAACGATGAAGCATGTTTAGTCTTGTAACACATCAGGGTTTCCCACACATTGATTTATTTGTGGTGGGCCGCCACAATATCAAAACTGACCGCCACAAGTAGATTTCCCAAAAGGCTGCGCGGGTTGATTCAAAATGAGTGGGTGCCTGCAGTCACCCGCCGTTACCTGCGGTTACGAGTCATCCAAAAATATTTTTAATGATATTCGGGTCGCGGTCGGTCGGGTTGTTTGAAAATAAAGATGCTAATTAAACCTTTGTAATTTATATAGTACTAGACACAATTTTGAAATGCATAGGCCTACACTTTATTGGCTGAATAACTGGCGTGAAGATGACGCATGAGCTTAGTCTAGTGATAGGAAGTTCGGTTATTTTCCGCGAACCGATTCTTTCGGACGGTTCGATTCAATAAACTGGTTGAAAAAAAAAACGGTTCACCGGTTCTTTTACACTCAACGGAATGACGTCACTGGTGATGACGTAATGGCGTCAAGTCTATCAAACATTCAAATATATAAAGTCAGTAATCATAACTTCAGTCAGTTAAAAACCTCATAATCATGAAAAGTTTACAATTAAGTTTTGCAACAACGCACCCAAATACAGAAACAGCAATAATGTGCATACGAGGATTTAAGTCTTGAAGATATAAAGTAAATAAATTAGGTGTCATAAGCGCAGAAACCATGATCCACTTACTATACATAATCCATTGCGATTTATTTGTTATTAAATAAACTTACGTTTCGCCAGATTGCCCTTCAGTCAAGCCCTCGGATTCCCCGCGCTCATAACATTAGCACAGAATCAGTTCAGAATCAATCACCAAAAGAACCAGTTCGGTTCAGACGCGCTGTGTGTCAGTCTGCTTCACGCTGAATCACGCATGCGCAGTATCATCAGCTACTCGGTTCTCAAATCAGACGCGTCCGACAGAAACGGTTCTCGGTTCAGTGTACCGATGCAACCAGTTCTTGACTCGAGAACGAGAATGAGAACCGCTCTAACCGGCACGCTGCAGTTCAGTATCATCAACTGTTGCGCTTCTTATCCAGTGAGTGACTACATTCCACCCTTTTAAAAATAATAAATACGCTTCCTTGAAAGCACGCTGTTTTCTAACATAGCCTATTTACTTTAACTTCTTAGGTATTAATATGAATGGTATGATGTTTCAGATGCTTCATCAGATGCAAAATTACAAAACATATACAGTACATATATTTAATTGTTTTTTCAAAATTATCGCTAGGGACAGTTTGGCAGTCGCTGGACATTGGTAGGGACACGTCCCTGGCATTCCCCCCCCCCCCACCCCCCCAATTCTACGCCCCTGCACTACGATGAGCATTTACTACTTTTAAAAAATGCGGGTCAGGAAGCGGGTCGGGTAAAATATTTTCTTTTTCTTTTTTTGCTGTCCGAGTTGCGGACGGGTTAGTTGAAAATGTTGGTCGGTTGCGGGTTGTTTATACTGAAATATTTGGTGAATGGTGAAATATATATGGTGAAATATTTCCATAAATAAATTGATCCTGCCAGAAGAATCGTATGAAACTTATGTCTGTATCATCTCGGTGAGGTTTATACATGCACAGTAAGGCAAATGTAATGCCTTCAGACTTTCCAGTGTGGATGACAACTCTAAATTATTTATCAAATTGCAACACACGGTCTGCGCTGCTAGTGGAGGCAGCCTCAAATTGCCTGCGGCCGGAAAAAGCCGCGGTGGACCTGTTGAGAGGTCGATTCATGACGAGGTCGACTTCCGGGGCGGACACGCGCATCAGGAGCGAAATTGGAATAGAGTTTGACTGTATCAGAGGATTATTTTGAACTGATTTATTGGATTACTCATTGGACATTGGACTGAGGACTCTGTAACGGTAGGTCGGTAGTGAAGAGGAGTGTGGGAGTACCGGCCGATGGCCTGTATAGGTCCGGTAGCAGTGCTCCTTCTCTACTTCCCATCGACTAAATAATTTAAAACTTTTTCAGAATGACAGAAAGGGAATCAGGAGATGAAAACAATAGCATGGAATTTAGAGATCAAGAAGGGGAAAGTGAATGGGAGGATGTGGTAAAGGGATCCAGAGTCAAGAAATTGGCTAGACATAAAAGAAAGAAAAATTATTCAGATAGTTTGGGTGGAACGAAAAGTGAAGGAAGAGAAGTTGAGGTAAATGATTTAAGGACAGAAATGTTCAATGTAGTAGTACGTTTTGAGGGAGAAGGGGGAGTAAAGAAAACTGACCTGTTAAAACTTACTAAAAACATTAAAGCACAAATAGGAGAACTAAAATATGCAAAAGTACTGGGAGATGGAAACTTGCTTATTGGATGTAGCTCTGGAAAGCAGATAGAGAAGGCAAAGAAATTGAGCAGTGTGGGGAAAGTTAAAGTAGCAAAAGTGGTAAAAGTTGGAGGGGAAAAAGCGAGAGTTGTAAAGGAATAATGGCAAGAGTTCCTCTTATGGTGAACATAAAGGAGATAGTTGAGAATTTGAGGATGTGAAATGGATCAATTAAATCTGATAAAAGAATGACAAGAGGAATTGACAAAAAGGAAACGGAATCTGTCCTGATTGAATTTGACTGCAAGGACCTCCCTAATGAGGTATACCTTGGTTATATTAAATATAACATAAGAGAATTCATAACAAAGCCTATGAGATGTTATAACTGCCAGGAATTTGGTCATGTGGCAAGGGGATGTAAAAAGCAAAGAAGATGTGCTAGATGTGGAGGAGATCACGATTATGGAAAATCTGGAGAAGGTGTTAAACCAAAGTGCTGCAATTGTGGAGGCAATCATAGTTTTGCCTTTTGGGGATGTGAAGTAATGAAGCAGGAGGTGAAAGTACAACAGATTAAAGTGAAGGAAAATATTGCTTATGCTGATGCTGTCAAAAGAAGTGAGGTGGAAAGCAGGATAAGGATGCTAATGTTGAAGATGATAAAAAGTAAAATGGAGGTGCGAATAAAGAATGGAGGAAGATTTGGGAAGAAAAGAAGAAGTTAGTTACTTTTATAGCAGGAGTAATAAATGCAACATCTGAGATCAAATCTAAAACGGAAAGGATTCAAATCATAGTTAAAGCGGCAGTACATCATTTGGAGTTAGTAGGATTAAAGTGGGAAGAAGTAAGAGATGAGCTTAATGTGCAGTCAAGTCAAGATCTAACATGTGTGGGTTGATAATATTAATTATGTTAATCCTTCAATGGAATGCGAGAAGTCTAATTGCAAACGGACAAGATTTTAAGCAATTTATAGGCACTAGAGAGGAAAAACCAGAAGTAGTATGTGTTCAAGAAACTTGGCTAAAGCCTAATTTGGATTTTGTTTTAAGTGGTTATATAGCAATTAGACAAGACAGGAGAGAGGGTGGAGGTGGAGGGTGTGTTACATTTGTTAAACAGGGAATTCCTTATAGAGTTATAAGCTTGGGAAATGAGCAAGAATATGTGGGAATAGAGGTTTGGGGAGGGAAATCAAAATTATCAATCATAAATTACTATAATCCATGTAAAAAGCTTGAATTGAACAAACTCATAGATATGGGGGACAGGATGAGAACAGTGTTATATGGTGTGGGGATTTTAATGCACACAGCACATTGTGGGGATGTGGAAAAACTGATAGTAATGGTTTAGTATTAGAAGAGTTATTGGAAGAAAGAGAATTGGTGTGTCTAAAAAATAGCAATACGACAAGGATTGATATTAGGACAGGAAAGGAATCAGTACTTGATCTTACTTGATCAGTACTTGATCTTACCCTACACTGTAAAACCTGACAAGTCACAGTAACTCAAACCTTTTGAGTAAACAGACTGCCTTTACTTAAACCATGTAAGTATTAAAACTTTGCAATTATGTAATCAAGTGATTAATTAAGTGCTGATTGAGCATTAGTGATGAACAGCTGCTGTTAACAAACAGCATCACCAGCTCCACTTATTAATAACCAGACTGACCTCTACAGAAGATCTTATTGAGAATTAACCAAGGTTTAGATGTTGATTTATTGTTTCATTTGAAGTAACCATGTTAGAGATCAGTGTTTGCTTTAGTTGAGCTCTTGACCCTTGATTTCTGTCTTAAAAAAATTTTTTTTTGTATGTTGTAACCATGTGTTTTTGAAACATGTTTGTTATAACTCAACAAACCCAGCAAAAATATGACCAGGTATTGGTTGTTATACAGCATATTGGTGATGATAATCATCAATTATGGAGCTGTTCAGAGTTCAAAATCTTACTAAATAGGTGTTCTATAGTTAGTTCAGTTGATTACAATGAAAGCCATTCAAAAAGTCAGTGGTTATTTCATAATCAGTTAACATAAAGGACTTTCCAAACAGTTTGGTCTTCTATGGTGTCAATTAGTCACACACAGACATCAATAATCAGAATATGAACCTCAACAATGGTTACAAAAAAAAAAAAAAAAAAAACATGCTGCAATGCATGCTGGGTACTATTGTAAAACAAAACTCATCCTTGGCTCCCAGCATGCTCTGCTGCATTGTTTCTTTTTTTTTTTATGGTCACCATTGTTGAGGTTCATATGCTGATTATTGATGTCTGTGTGTGACTAAGTGACACCACAGAAAACCAAACTGTTTGGAAAGTTCTTTATATTAACTGATTATCATAGAACCACTGGCTCTTAGAATTACTTTTACTGTAATCAATCCAACTAATTACACAACCCCTATTTCACCAGAGATTAGACTCCAAACAGTTAAATAATCAACGATTGTCATCACAAACATACAGTATAACAACCAACATCTAGGTACAGGTTAGACAAAAAAAATGCTAACCTGAATGCACTGTAAGTTGCTTTGGATAAAAGCAGCTTCTAAGAGTGTGAGTGTGTATAACACCTGATGATATTTTCTCTGAGCTTTTGAGTTACAACAAATGGTTACAACAGCCAAAGAAAAAACTAAGACAGAAATCAAGGGTCAAGAGCCCAACTAAAGCAAACACTGATCTCTAACATGGTTACTTTAAATGAAAACATAAATCAACATCTAAACCTTAGTTAATTCTCAATCAGATCTTCTGTAGACGTCTGACAGAAATAAAGTCAGTCTGGTTATTAATAAGTGGAGCTGGTGATGCTGTTTGTGGGGTTGTTTAATCAGATCTTGAGAGATTTAATGTATTTTATTTCAGTTTATTTTATCTAAGGCTGTGTCTGAAGTCAGTTGTAGTTCTTGTGTTTCTCTTTTCTTCAGTGATTCTGTTTGTTAACAGCAGCTGTTCATCACTAATTCACAATTATCACTCAATTAATCACTTAATTACTTAATTGCAATGTATATCTTCTTTCAGTGAACTCAACTGAATTAAGTTCAGAGTACTCACAACTATTAGTTTTAAAACTTAAATGGTTTAAGGCAATCGGTTTCCTCAAACGGTTTGAGTTAACATAACTTGTCAGGTTTTAGTGAGGCTGTGTCTGAAGTCAGTTGTAGTTCCTTTCTCTCTTTTCTTCAGTAATTCTGTTTGTTAACAGCAGGTGTTCATCACTAATGCTCAATTATCACTCAATTAATTACTTAATTACTTAATTGCAATGTATATCTTCTTTCAGTGAACTCAACTGAATTAAGTTCAGAGTACTCATAACTGTTACGTTTTAAAACTTAAATGGTTTAATCAATCGGTTTCCTCAAACGGTTTGAGTTAACATAACTTGTCATGACAAGTTATGTTAACTCAAACCGTTTGAGGAAACAGATATCCTTTAAAACCTGCAGGTTTTAAAGGATATCTGTTTACTCAAACGGTTTGAGTTAAGTTACTTGTTGGGTTTTACAGTGTACTTTTGTATCAAATAATTTGGCATCAATTTGTGATTGGAGAGTATACAAAGATGGGACAATAGGGAGTGATCACTATCCGGTTATATGTAAAATCAATATCTCTATAGTGGAAAAAATAGATGGAAGAGGAGGAAATTGGATATTTGGAAAAGCTGCCTGGGAAAAGTTTCAAGTAGAAAGTGAAAAATATTTAAGTCAAATTGATAACTATATAGATATAGAGTTATTAAGTAATGAAGTAAAGCAAGGAATATTATTAGCAGCAATAGATACTATACCAAAAAGTAAAGGCATAAAACGGAGGAAATCAGTTCCATGGTGGAACGATAATTGTAAAACAGCAGTAAAAAACAGAAATAAAGCTTTCAAGTTATTAAAAAGAACTCATAATTTCCAGAACATGATACAGTATAAACAAGCACAGGCAGTTGTAAGAAGAACAATTAGGCAAGCAAAGCGGATATACTGGAGAGAGTTTTGTAGTTTAATTGGAAGTACTACTGAGATAGGAGAAGTTTGGGGGATGATTAAAAAGATGAGTGGGGATGTAAGGGAGTGGAACTATCCGTTGTCAAGTGATGGAGATAAAGATGCCGTTACTAACAAAGACAAAGCAGAGATGTTGGTAGATACATTTGTTAGTATACACAGCTCAAACAATTTATCTGTGGAGGGAAAGAAAGGTAGAGAGAGCACCAAGTCTAAGAATATGGAAGCTTTAAAAAAGAAGGAAGTCTCTGAGGTTGATCTAAATGCCCCTTTAATATGAGAGAAGTAGAAAGAGCGTTAGCTAAAACTAGACAAACTGCGCCAGGAAAAGATGAAATAAGCTATATCATGTTAAAACATTTAAGTACAAAAAGTAAAGAAAAATTGCTAATGTTATTTAATAAAATATGGGAAGAAGGGAGAATTCCTGAAAGTTGGAAAGAAGCAGTAATTATCCCGATAAGGAAGCCAGGAAAAGATGCTAGTAAGCCATCAAACTATAGACCTATAGCATTAACATCGCATATTTGCAAATTAATGGAAAGAATGGTAAATGAGAGATTAATGTATTTTTTAGAAAAAAAGGGTTTGATAACGGAATTTCAAAGTGGGTTTAGGAGAGGAAAGGGCACAATGGATGCGGTGTTTTGTTTATAGGACGATGTAAGGAAAGCTCAAATAAATAAAGAATCTGTGGTAGCAGTATTTTTTTGACGTTGAGAAGGCGTACGATATGTTGTGGAGAGAGGGATTAATGATTAAACTACACAAAATGGGAGTAAGAGGTAAAGTTTTTAATTGGATTTTACACTTTTTAAAAGGAAGATCAATTCAAGTTAAAATAGGAACAGATATTTCAAATAAGCATAAAGTAGAAAATGGAACACCACAAGGGAATGTTATAAGTCCTACACTTTTTTCTGTTATGATAAATGATATATTTAATAATGTATCTAATTGCATGAATAGATCATTGTTTGCAGATGATGGGGCGCTTTGGAAACGTGGGGAAAATGTGGAATATGTAGTTAAGAAAAGACAGGAAGGAATACATCAGGTTGAAATGTGGGGAATGGAATGGGGTTTTAAATTTTCTGCTGAAAAATCAAAAGTGATGGTTTTCTCTGGAAAGAAAAATAAAGATATTGAACTGAAATTATATAGGAATAATCTGGAAAGAGTTGAGAGTTTTCGTTTTTTGGGGGTGTGGTTTGATTCACGAATAACATGGAGATCATACATTAAACAAGTAGAAGATAAATGTAAAAAAGTAATAAACATTATGAGGTGTCTTACAGGAGTGGAGTGGGCAGCAGATTTTAAGTCATTAAAATATATATATATATTTCATTAATAAGATCTAGGTTGGATTATGGGAGTCAGGCATTTGGATCAGCAGCAAAATCAGTATTAGCGAGGCTGGACCATATTCAGGCCAGAGGTGGAGAGTCCAGGGGTCAGAAAGTAAAAGTCATTAACTTTAACTCTTTGAGGACTTGGGATTTAACTTGAGACTCGTTTGTGACTTGGAAGGAATGACTTGATTCCTCCTCTGGTGAAATCAGCTGCTGAGTTCATTGGTGGAATAAACATATGGCAGGACTTTTACTTTCTGACCCCTGGACTATCCACCTCTGATTCAGGCACAGGCATTGAGATTATGTCTCGGAGCCATGAGAACATCACCAGTGTGCTCACTGCAGGTAGAGGCAGGTGAAATGCCTTTGAGCTTAAGACGGAAGCAGCTGATTGTAAATTACTGGATTAGTTTGAGGGGACAAATAGATAGCCACCCAACCAAAAGAGTGTTGCAAGACAATTGGGAAAGGGGAACAAATTTAGTTTTGGTTGGATAGGAGATGATGCTGCACGTGATCTGGGAGTATATGGAAAGGAGTTTTGTAAAACTGTGGTATGGCCCAGTATCCCTATGCGGAAGTATGATACTCCAAAAGTGGATTTGGAGGTATTACAGTCCAAAATAGTAAATAATCAAGTTGATTTGGTGAGTGAATTTTATAGACATTTGAACCAAAAATACGTTAATTTTAAGCAAGTTTTTACAGATCTAAAGACCCGATAACAGGAGTTACAGGTGCTGCAATTGTAATTCCCAGCCAGAAGAGTGAGATGAGCAAGAGAACATCAGATCACTTAAGTGTATATGCTGTTGAGATGTTTGCCATTTTGATGGCATTAGAATGGATAGAATACACTAAGTCAAACAGAACTTTAATTTGCAGCGACTCTGTCTATGTATTGCAGAGCCTCAAGACCGGTATGGCTAAGAATCATCAGGAGGTTTTTTAAGATATTATGTCTGCCTAATTAAGAATTAAAAATAAGGGAGATGATGTTATATTTATGTGGGTCCCAGCACATATGGGTATTATAGAAAATGAAAAGGTAGACAAAATAGCTAAGAAAGCACTTCAAAAAGAGAGTATAGAAGCAGTTATCAGCCTTTCAAGATCAGAAGGAAAGAGTATAGTGTGGTGGAAAATTATTAAAGAATGGCAACAAAGGTGGGATCAAGAACAAAAAGGAAGACATTTATACTCAATTAAAAAAAGAGTTGGTACTGTGGAAAATAAGGCAGGAAACAGTAGAGAAGAGACTATTGTAACCAGATTAAGAATAGGGCATAATAAATTAAATAGCACTCTTCATATAATCAGAGGTGGAGAGTCCAGGGGTCAGAAAGTAAAAGTCCTGCCATATGTTTATTCCACCCATGAACTCAGCAGCTGATTTCACCAGAGGAGGAATCAAGTCATTCCTTCCAAGTCACAAACAAGTCTCAAGTCAAATCCCAAGTCCTCAAAGAGTTAAAGTTAATGAGATAATTAAGTGACTAATTAAATGATGATTGTGCATTAGTGATGAACACCTGTTGTTGTTGTAAATTACAGAGGATCAGATGTTAATGTTTTATTGGTTAAAATGATGCCACCATCATGGAGATCAGTGTTTGATTTAGTTGTGCTCTTGACCCTTGACTTCTTGTACTAGATCTTTCTCTGTAGTTCTGTATGTGGGGTTGTAGAGAAAAGAGATCAGTGATATGCATTAAACAGATAGTCACAATGAGCTGGAGTGATTATATTCAAAATAGTGTTTGTTTTTTTCATAAGTTTAGATTTTGAATAATCACCCCAGTGAAACTACAGCATGCAAAAAAAGTACTGTTATAATATTTACAGAGAATAAATTTTAAATCTGTGTAACACATAGAAATTTGAACTCCAGTGCTTTTTAGACACACACAGATATCAAGAACCAGCATATGAATCTCTACAATGGTGAAAATCAACAAAATGCTTCATGTTGCAATACATGAAACACTCCCATAATGCACTGCAGTATGAATAATTATTTGTCACCACTGTTGAGGACCATATGATAAATGTTCACAGCTAAATGCCTAATTCTAAGCAAATTCTTTTCTCTCTTAATATTGAAGTATTATGGTGGCAATGTATAATGAGATATCACTCTTTTTTTAAAGAACAATAAAGAAACTCAAATCAAGATCATACAGTCATCAAAAGCATAAGTTACCTGCTAGCTCAAGATTTGCTTCAGCATTTCACAAACGTTTGTTATGAAACAGTAATGCATTTGCTTACAAGCAAATTTATCAAAACTGTTAAAAGGCTCAAGAGTCCAACTGAAGCAAATACTGACCACAATTATGGTGGCAAAGTTTTTTTTTTTCCTTTCAATTGATTTCATCCAAGGCTGTGCTTAAAGTCAGTTGTAGTTCTTATGTTTCTCTTTTCTTCAGTGATGTTGATTGTTAACAGCAGGTGTTCATCACTAATGCATAATCTTCATTTAATTAGTCACTTAATTATTTCATTAACTTTAACTCTTTGAGGACTTGGGATTTAACTTGAGACTCGTTTGTGACTTGGAAGGAATGACTTGATTCCTCCTCTGGTGAAATCAGCTGCTGAGTTCATTGGTGGAATAAACATATGGCAGGACTTTTACTTTCTGACCCCTGGACTCTCCACCTCTGAGTGTTAGGTATAGGAAATGAACAAGGATATGTGGTAATCAAAGTGTGGGCTGGAAAGGAGTTGGTGATAGTAAATTATTATAATCCATGTCAAAGACTAGAGGTAAGGAAACTTGATGAGATAGAGGGACAAGATTGTAGAAACATAGTATGGTGTGGGGATTTTAATGGGCATAATACATTGTGGGGGAGTGATAGAACTGACGTTAATGGTCAAATAATTGAAGAAATGTTAGATGAGAAGAACTTAGTGTGTTTAAATAATGGTGAATGTACAAGAATAGATGTTAACATGGGGAAAGAGCAGAGGTGGATAGTCCAGGGGTCAGAAAGTAAAAGTCCTGCCATATGTTTATTCCACCAATGAACTCAGCAGCTGATTTCACCAGAGGAGGAATCAAGTCATTCCTCCTCTGCTTCTAAGCAAATGCGTTACTGTTTCATAGCAAACGTTTGTGCAATGCTGAAGCAAATCTTGAGCTAGCAGATGACTTATGCTTTTGATGACTGTATGATCTTGATTTGAATTTCTTTATTGTTCTTTAAAAAAAGAGTGATATCTCATTATACATTGCCACCATAATACTTCAATATTAAGAGAAAAAAAAAAACTTTCTTAGGATTAGGCATTTAGCCATGAACATTTATCATATGATCCTCAACAGTGGTGACAAATAATTATTCATACTGCAGTGCATTATGGGAGTTTTTCATGTATTGCAACATGAAGCATTTTGTTGATTTTCACCATTGTAGAGATTCATATGCTGGTTCTTGATATCTGTGTGTGTCTAAAAAGCACTGGAGCTCAAATTTCTGTATGTGTTACACAGATTTAAAATTTATTCTCTGCAAATATTATAACAGTACTTTTTTGCATGCTGTAGTTTCACTGGGATGATTATTCAAAATCTAAACTTATGAAAAAAAAAACACTATTTTGAATATAACCACACCAGCTCATTGTGACTATCTGTTTAATGCATATCACTGATCTCTTTTCTCTACAACCCCACATATAGAAGTACAGAGAAAGATCTAATACAACAAGTCAAGGGTCAAGAGCACAACTAAATCAAACACTGATCTCCATGATGGTGGCATCATTTTAACCAATAAAACATTAACATCTGATCCTCTGTAATTTACAACAACAACAGGTGTTCATCACTAATGCACAATCATCATTTAATTAGTCACTTAATTATCTCATTAACTTTAACTCTTTGAGGACTTGGGATTTGACTTGAGACTTGTTTGTGACTTGGAAGGAATGACTTGATTCCTCCTCTGGTGAAATCAGCTGCTGAGTTCATGGGTGGAATAAACATATGGCAGGACTTTTACTTTCTGACCCCTGGACTCTCCACCTCTGGGAAAGAGTCAGTTCTGGATCTAACATTAGTATCAAACAGCATTGCAGCAATATGTGATTGGTCAGTGTATAGAGAAGGAACAATTGGCAGTGAACAATTGGCAGTTAAAATTACCTCTATATTTATCCTTCTTCAGGATAAATATAGAGGTAATTTTGAGTATAGAAAGTATAAGTGACAAGTGAAATCTTGGAAAAGTGGATTTGGGAAAATTTCAGGAGGAAAGTAATAGATATCTAAGACAAACTAATTTTGAAATGGATGTTGAAACATTAGATTACAAAATAAAGCAAGGTATAATTTTAGCAGCAACAGATTCTATCCCAAAGAGCAAAGGGAGAAATAAAAGGAAAGTAATGCCATGTTGGGATGATAAATGTAAAGACGTTATTAAAAATAGGAATAGAGTATTTAAGTTAGTTAAAAGGACACATAATTTTCAATATATGGTTCAGTATAAACAAGCCCAGGCAGAAGTTAGGAGGACAATAAGACAGGAAAAAAGGAAATTCTGGAGAACATATTGTGATTCAATTGGAAACACAACTCCAATAGAAGAAATATGGGGTATGATTAAAAAGATGGGGGGTGATAGAAGGGAATGGAGTTATCCAGTTATGACTGAAGGAAATGAAACTGCAGTGACTAATACAGAAAAGGTAGAGATGCTGGCAAAAGCTTTTATTAAAATAAATAGTTATAATAATTTGTCAGAGGAGGGGAAAAGAGGTAGAGAAAGAACAAAGGAAGAGAATAGGGGTGCATTAGGAAGGAAAAATAATGGAGAGGGAGGATTAGATGTCCCTTTTAACATGGGAGAACTGCAAAGGGCATTGAAAAGAACAGGGAAGTCTGCGCCAGGGAAAGATAAAGTGTGTTACAGTATGCTTAAACATTTAAGTATAGAAAATCAGGAGAAGCTACTGATGTTATATAACAGAGTGTGGGAGGAAGGAAGGTTACCAAAAAGTTGGAAAGAAGCAGTTATTATTCCAATAAGAAAGCCTGGCAAAGATCCAAGCAAGCCGGGAAACTTACAGGCCAATTGCTCTAACTTCACATATTTGTAAATTAATGGAGCACATGATAAATTAAAGACTTATGTATTTTTTGGAGAGTAAAGATATAATAGCTAGTTGTCAAAGTGGATTTAGAAAAGGAAGAAATACAATTGATTCGGTAATAAATTTGGAAGATGAGATAAGAAAAGCTCAAGTAAACAAGGAGACAGTGGGAACAGTGTTTTTTGATGTGGAGAATGGTGTGGAGGGAGGGACTTTTAATCAAATTGCATTTAATGGGAGTTGGAGGAAAAATGTTCAATTGGATCATGGATTTTTTTAAATAGAAAGGGTTATTCAGGTAAAGATAGGTCAAGAATTATCAAATCAATATAATGTAGAAAATGGGACACCACAGTGTAATTAGCCCAATTTTATTTTCCATCATGATTAATGATATATATTCAGAGCTTCCATTAGTTATGGAAAGATCCCTATTTGCAGATGATGGAGCTATATGGAAGAGAGGAAGAAATGGTGAATTTATTAAAAGGAAATTACAAAATGGAATTAATCAAGTTGAACAGTGAGGGACAAAATGGGGATTTAAGTTCTCAGTAGAAAAAACAAAGGTAATGCTTTTTACAAATAAAAAGAAGGATAAGGAATGCAAGGTGGAAATGTATGGAACCAATTTAGAGAAAGTAGAGTGTTTTAGATTCCTGGGAGTGTATTTTGATACAAAACTAACGTGGAGGGAACATATAAAGTACACAGTGTGTAAATGTAAAAAAGTGCTTAATGTAGTGAATAAAGTGAAGTGACGAAGTGAAGTGACATGACATTTAGCCAAGTATGGTGACCCATACTCAGAATTCGTGCTCTGCATTTAACCCATCCGAAGTGCACACACACAGAGCAGTGAACACACACACACACACCGTGAACACACACCCGGAGCAGTTGGTATCATTTATGCTGCGGCGCCCGGGGAGCAGTTGGGGGTTCGATGCCTTGCTCAAGGGCACCTAAGTCATGGTATTGAAGGTGGAGAGAGAACTGTACATGCACTCCCCCCACCCACAATTCCTGCCAGCCCGAGACTCGAACTCACAACCCTTCGATTGGGAGTCCGACTCTCTAACCATTAGGCCACGACTTCCCCACCTTCCCCACCTCATTACATATACAGATATGTAATGAGGTGTCTTGCAGGATTGGATTGGGGAGCAAGTTTTTCAGCTCTGAAATATATTTATATTGCACTAATAAGGTCTAAATTAGATTATGGTTGTAGTGTGTATGGGTCAGCAGCAAAATCTGTATTAACTGAATTGGATGTTGTGCAGACACAAGCTTTAAGAATATGTTTAGGGGCACTCAAAACGTCCCCAGTGTGTTCACTTCAGGTTGAAGCAGGTTTAATGCCTCTATGGCTACGAAGGAAACAACTGGTAGCCAACTATTGGATTCATTTAAGAGGGCATGGGGACAATCATCCAACAAAAAAGGTACTACAGAATTGTTGGGAGAAGGAGAGGAGGAAAAAGGAAAGTTTTTGTTGGTCAGGAGATTTAATAGCAAAAGAAATGGGTGTATATGAAAAAGAATTTGCTAGTACTGTGGAGTGGACTAACAAGCCAATCTGGACAATGGAAAATACAAAGGTGGACATAGAGCTGTTAATAATAAAAGGATGCAGTAGGAGTACAGATATAGTCAGTGAATATTATAGATATATGGACAATATGTACAAAGATAGTATTCAGATTTTTAGTTTTAAAACTTAAATGGTTTAAGGCAATCAGTTTCCTCAAACGGTTTGAGTAAACCTAACTTGTCAGGTTTTTAAGGATATCTGTTTACTCAAACGGTTTGAGTTAAGTTACTTGTCGGGTTTTACAGTGCAGATGGATCAAAGGATTTACAATCAGAGACAACAGGATCTCCTGTATATATACCCACTGTAAAACCCGACAAGTAACTTAACTCAAACCGTTTGAGTAAACAGATATCCTTAAAAACCTGACAAGTTAGGTTTACTCAAACCGTTTGAGGAAACCGATTGATTAAACCATTTAAGTTTTAAAACTAACAGTTATGAGTACTCTGAACTTAATTCAGTTGAGTTCACTGAAAGAAGATATACATTGCAATTAAATAATTAAGTGATTAACTGAGTGATAATTGTGAATTAGTGATGAACAGCTACTGTTAACAAACAGAATTACTGAAGAAAAGAGAAACACAAGAACTACAACTGACTTCAGACACAGCCTTAGATAAAATAAACTGAAATAAAATACATTAAATCTCTCAAGATCTGATTAAACAACCCCACAAACAGCATCACCAGCTCCACTTATTAATAACCAGACTTTATTTCTGTCAGACGTCTACAGAAGATCTGATTGAGAATTAACTAAGGTTTAGATGTTGATTTATTGTTTCATTTAAAGTAACCATGTTAGAGATCAGTGTTTGCTTTAGTTGGGCTCTTGACCCTTGATTTCTGTCTTAGTTTATTCTCTGGCTGTTATAACCATGTTTCTAAAACATATTTATTGTTACTCAAAAACCCAGAAGAAACATCATCAGGTGTTTTATATATGTGTATATATATGCACACAAGCTGCTTTTATCCAAAGCAACTTGCAGTGTCTTCAGGCTAGCATTTTTTACCTAAACCTGTATCTAGGTGTTGTTTTTTATACTGTATATTGGTGATGATAATCATCAGTCATTGAACTGTTTGAAGTCAGTGTTGTGTAATTAGTTGGATTGATTACAGTAAAAGTGATTCTCAGAACCAGTGGTTCTGTGATTACCAGTTAATATAAAGAACTTTTCAAACAGTTTGGTCTTCAATGGTGTCACATAGTCACACACAGACATTAATAATCAGCATGTGAACCTCAACAATGGTGACCATAAAAAAAAAAAAAAAAAACAATGCAGCAGAGCATGCTGGGAGCCATGGATGAGTTTTGTACTACAATAGTACCCAGCATGCATTGCAGCATGTTTTTTTTTTCTTTCCGTCACCATTGTTGAGGTTCATATTCTGATTATTGATGTCTGTGTGTGACTAATTGCTGCCATAGAAGAATGATGTATGTGTACAAAGTGTTAAGAAAGTCCTTTATATTAACTGATTATTACAGAACCACTGGTTCTTTGAATGGCTTTCATTGTAATCAACCAAACGAATTATACAACACCTATTTAGTCAGATTTGGGACTCTGAACAGCTC
Source organism: allo-octoploid hybrid of Carassius auratus x Cyprinus carpio (assembly GCA_024542945.1). Classification (NCBI taxonomy): domain Eukaryota; kingdom Metazoa; phylum Chordata; class Actinopteri; order Cypriniformes; species allo-octoploid hybrid of Carassius auratus x Cyprinus carpio. The sequence goes on along the minus strand of JANHFF010000097.1, from coordinate 367,782 downwards.
CATAATTGATGATTGTCATCACCAATATGCTGTATAACAACCAATACCTGATCATTTATGCTCTGGGTTTATGAGTTATAACAAACATGTTTTAAAAACACATGGTTACAACAACCAAATAAAAAAATTAAACAAAAGAACATCTGACAGCTTAAGTGTGTATATAGTTGAGTTGTATGCAATATTACTAGCATTAGAATGGACTGAACAATCCGGATGGGACAACATTGTAATATGTAGTGATTCTGTTTCTGCCCTCATGAGTATAAAGTCTGGTGTGACTAGCAACCATCAGGAATTACTTTATGAGATTTTATTTACAAACTCAAGAATAAGTAGGCATGGGAAAAACATTACATATTTATGGGTACCAGCACATGTGGGCATACAGGGAAATGAGAGAGTAGACAGACTGGCAAAAGAGGCAACAAAAAAAGGAAATATTGATGTCAAAATTAAATTATCAAAAACAGAAGGGAAGAGTTTAGTTTGGAAAAAGATAATGGAAAATTGGCAGCAGCAGTGGGATAATGAAATCAAAGGGAGACATCTGTACATGATACAGAATAGGATAGGTATGGAAAGTAAGAAAGGGGGGAATAGGAAGGAACAAGTCATAATAAACAGACTGAGGATTACACATTGCAAGTTAAACAAAACTCTTCATATTATAGGAAAACACCCAACAGGATTATGTGATGAATGTCAGGAGGAGGAAACAATTAATCACATCTTTACATCATGTAAGAAATATATACTAGAAAGGCAAGAGTTCAAGAATCAGCTACGGGAAATAGGTATATTAGAATATAATGTTAAAAATATAGTAACATATGGAAATAATGACCAAGGACGGAGATATTTGTTTAATTTTCTAAGGAGAACTGGACTGGAAAGAAGAGTTTAAAGAGTAACTAAACCCTAAACCAACTTTTTTTTAGTTAATGATCTGTAAGAATGGGGCTTTATTAGTGCTGTTCATTGATTCGAGTAACTTTTTTGACATTTGAGTGTAAAGTGTTTTAATTCTACAATATATGGTGTAAAAACATCTGAGTGCTGCCCTCTTCAGGTTGAACGGTGGCTACTGCAGTTGATTTTTCCTATTGGATGTTTGGGGTGGTACGTGACGTAAGCGGTGGCAGGTGACGTATGCAGTTTCCAGCTAACCTCGCCCTTGGTACGAGCTACCACGCCCTTGGCAGTATAAAACCATCTTGATCTGTAAAAAATAACTGTAGCGGCTGCTTCACTAGCATCTTCGGATGCCGATCACGATGCGGGAGTTAAGACCGCAGTTTGAGCCAGCGCCTCGAAGTGATATGGCTCAGGCCCTGGCCCTGTGTCCACAGACACCCCAACATCCTCCACTTCAGGTGAAGGTGGAGAAAAGTCCTCTACTTCAAATGAACGCTTTGTTGCAAAAAAAAAAAATTAGAAAACGTGTGTGTTAGCATGGATGATTTACATGAAATTTAATGTGTGTTTAAGTTGGCTTTCACTTTATTAAATTAATATATATATATTTTTATTCAACTAAAGTGGGCATGCTGTGATCTGTATTATATTTTATTTATTTATTTATTTTTACTGTAACTGACAGATTCCGGCCAAAATAAATATAACAAGGGAGTGGGAGGAAACGGGAGTCATTCTTCCGGGATTTTCCCCCAGTTTTTTCGTGGGATTGGGACGGGAGAGATTTGAAAATCCACTCCCATGTCACCCTCTACTCAAGACTTCTCTCTGTTCCTCAGTAAAAGTGTGTCTCAGCAGCTTTGTGAACAGCTTTTAAGAGAAAACTTTTACTGCTATTTAGGAGAACTCTTAGTGCTGAGATCAAATGTTTTGTGAATACGGGCCCTGCTCAAAGATTTATAATATTTGAAACAAGTCTCTTCTGCTCAACAAGAAATAGTCATATTGAGAAATATTATTTTGATTTAAAAAAACTTCTATGTTTTCTATGTGAATCTCTGTTAAACTGTAATGTATTTCTGTGATGTGCAGCTGTATTTTCAGCATCATTACTCCAGTCTTCAGTGTCACATGATCGTCAGAAATCAGAATTATATGATCATTTACTGCTCTGTTATGATTATTGGCACTCAATCATTAATATTGGTTCTTATCAATATTGAACATTTTTTTCTGCTTCATATTTAGGTGGAAATCATGATACATTTTATTTTTCAGGATTCTTTGTTGAACGGAAACTTCAAAAGAACAGCATTTATTTTAGATAAAATCTTCTGTAACATTATAAAATGTCACTTATTTTATTATTTATTTTATCACAGGAATAAATTATATTTAATATTTCAAATTATTCACATAAAAAAGTTATTATAAATTGAAAAAAATATTTCTCAGTATTACTGTTTTATTGTATTTTTTGATTAAATAAAATGCAGCCTTGGTGAGCATAAGAGATTGCTTTCAAAAACAATCTTTAAAAATGATCCCAAACTTTGAGCGGTTATATGTTTTAAATGAATCGTTCAATTTGACGATGCAATGATGATAATGTTGGATATGTAAGAAAATCTACATTAAGCTGATACTGCTCTGTTCTTTCTTACTGAAATCAGCAAATCTGTGATATCTGCCTCCTTAAATTGCTTTCCAACTAAACTTTTCCTAATCTTATAAAATGTTTGTCTTATCTTTCATATTGAAATTCTTAAATTTCATGAATTAATTTATATTGCAAATTACAACTGCATGAATAATGTTATAAACTTAGTGTTTTGAATTATTTTTAATATGGCCTACAAATATGAAAAGTTGAAAAAATGTAATGCTACTTTAAAATATAAGAGTCAAAGGCCAGTAGGTGGCAGCAAGTCTCTGTGTTAATGAATGAGCGTTTGAGTCATTAGTTCAAGAGATTCATTCAGACTGATTCACTCAAGAATCAAGAAGTGCCTGTCTTTATGAATGGATCACTGAATCATTGAATCAAATAATCCATTCAAAAACACTGAATCATTCAGTATGGAAACAGTGCTGTGTGCTGCTCGGAGATTAGTGGATGATTATTACTCATTTATAGAGTGAATAAAATCAACATCAAATCTGCGATCGTGTCGATATTCAGAAATCAGCACTCTCTTGGTCACCTCATGATGATTAACTATAGGCTACATCATATGTTATACAGAGGTGGAGAGTCCAGGGGTCAGAAAGTAAAAGTCCTGCCATATGTTTATTCCACCCATGAACTCAGCAGCTGATTTCACCAGAGGAGGAATCAAGTCATTCCTTCCAAGTCACAAACAAGTCTCAAGTCAAATCCCAAGTCCTCAAAGAGTTAAAGTTAATGAGATAATTAAGTGACTAATTAAATGATGATTGTGCATTAGTGATGAACACCTGTTGTTGTTGTAAATTACAGAGGATCAGATGTTAATGTTTTATTGGTTAAAATGATGCCACCATCATGGAGATCAGTGTTTGATTTAGTTGTGCTCTTGACCCTTGACTTGTTGTACTAGATTTTTCTCTGTAGTTCTGTATGTGGGGTTGTAGAGAAAAGAGATCAGTGATATGCATTAAACAGATAGTCACAATGAGCTGGAGTGATTATATTCAAAATAGTGTTTGTTTTTTTCATAAGTTTAGATTTTGAATAATCACCCCAGTGAAACTACAGCATGCAAAAAAAGTACTGTTATAATATTTACAGAGAATAAATTTTAAATCTGTGTAACACATAGAAATTTGAACTCCAGTGCTTTTTAGACACACACAGATATCAAGAACCAGCATTTGAATCTCTACAATGGTGAAAATCAACAAAATGCTTCATGTTGCAATACATGAAACACTCCCATAATGCACTGCAGTATGAATAATTATTTGTCACCACTGTTGAGGATCATATGATAAATGTTCACAGCTAAATGCCTAATTCTAAGCAAATTCTTTTCTCTCTTAATATTGAAGTATTATGGTGGCAATGTATAATGAGATATCACTCTTTTTTTAAAGAACAATAAAGAAATTCAAATCAAGATCATACAGTTATCAAAAGCATAAGTTACCTGCTAGCTCAAGATTTGCTTCAGCATTTCACAAACATTTGTTATGAAACAGTAATGCATTTGCTTACAAGCAAATTTATCAAAACTGTTAAAAGGCTCAAGAGTCCAACTGAAGCAAATACTGACCACAATTATGGTGGCAAAGTTTTTTTTTTCCTTTCAATTGATTTCATCCAAGGCTGTGCTTAAAGTCAGTTGTAGTTCTTATGTTTCTCTTTTCTTCAGTGATGTTGATTGTTAACAGCAGGTGTTCATCACTAATGCATAATCTTCATTTAATTAGTCACTTAATTATTTCATTAACTTTAACTCTTTGAGGACTTGGGATTTAACTTGAGACTCGTTTGTGACTTGGAAGGAATGACTTGATTCCTCCTCTGGTGAAATCAGCTGCTGAGTTCATTGGTGGAATAAACATATGGCAGGACTTTTACTTTCTGACCCCTGGACTCTCCACCTCTGATGTTATATATGGTATATATATACTACATAGACGGATTTTCACTTTTATGCTCGGGGGGGGGGGGGCACCTACTGACAGAAGAGCCATGAACACTTTTATATGTGTTCTGCATTTGATATATTTATATAACATATATTCAACATTTAATAAAAAAAAAAAAAAAAAAAAAAAGCTCTTTTTCCGAATTGCGTAGATGACCAGGTGCCTGCAGGATTTCTTCTGAGGGTATACGCACAGAGTTTTTATTTATTTATTTTATATTTTTATGGGGACCAAATGATCAGCGTGAGTAGTTCAGTTTTGTGTGTAGCCTCATGGAAAAGAGATTCTTTAAGTTTCTCAAGAGTAATCGGAGATGCGATCGCACAAGATCCTCTTCAGCTGTCACAAGCCGAGGGTGAATCTAAAGGCTTACATGCTCACACTAGGGCTGGGCGATATATAAAAAAAAAAAAATATCTCGATATTGTCAACATTTTTACGATATTCAATATATATCTCAATATGTTTGCATTTGCATTTAAATAATAATAAAAAAACATGATTTTCTTTTGCCCATTAAAAAACAAAAACAGAAAACAATTTAGATTAAACAGCTAATTTAAGTAGTTTAAAAAAATGTAGACCAAGTGATCACTTACTGCTTTTTATTAAATGAACACATGTAGGCCTATATGTAACTGAGGTAGTGCAAAACAAGTACAGAAAGTGCATTCTGTCTTTTTAGTGCATGCAATTCACAATTTAAACTATACAACTGGGATAAGTATTTAATTTTATTTTTATTTTTTTTACAATTTTTTTTTAGTTAAGAACATGAGTGTGTCAACTGTAAGCTCTGTGGCATGTTCCCACTGACACTAAAAACCCTCTTAGATGGGGAGCTAGTTGCTGAAGCACATAGCTATTTCTTATATATATTAATATATATAAATGAATACCAAAGACTTTTGCACTCTCTCTATCTATATAATGAAATATGATAAATATAACAGTGAAATTCCCTAATAGTAATTCCAAACAGCCATAGCCTGTGTTTGTCTATTCACACATCAGCGGTCGAGTAAGTGCATTTATTCAGCGATCACAATCGCAAACAATACAGTCGAGATCTCATGACAGAACACAGAACTGCTGAACAATGCTTTCATTAGATCGCTAAACTCCAACTTGTTTCCGCAATGAGGAGTGAGCACATGTACATGGTTGCCAGATTGCTTAAAATAAGCAAACACAGGCCAGAAAACGTGTCCTTGTAACAGCGAAGCTCTGATTCGTGGATTTGAACTCTTGATATCTGGCAACCGCTCTCATGAAAGTGTGAGAGTGTTTGTTAACTTGCTAAAGCGGGAAAATAACGAAAAAATAGAGAACTTGAGAACCATTCAATTTGAGAACCATTCGTGACTCACCAGGATATGAGGCTTGTAACTGTCAAAGACATGTTTTCAAAGAGATGTGCATATTTATGTTTGTTTAAAAATTCTTATAAATTTGAGTTTGTCTATTGCCACGTTTCAACAGAAATTACCCAGAACAATTGTACCAGGAACTTTTTTCCCCAGGAACTATTTTCCCCCCAGACCTGTTGCTTTCTGCGTTTCCACCATGGTCTAAAGTACCGTGAAGATTAGGCAAATAGTCTGGTGACCAGGGTTCTAAATTAACACCCGCCAACCTGCCAAATGCGGGTTAAAATTAATTTTGGTGGGTGTTAATAAAAACTTACTAGCCGGTTTGGATGGTGATGCATGAGGCTCTGTTCTCAGTCATTTATCCTCCTGGCAGCACTTCCTACATCTCCCATGAACACTGTGCCATAATGCTACACAATGACATTTCATAAGCCCACGCTTTCAGTTTGCAGTGAAACCAGCGCGAGAAACCATGGAAACGAACGGAACCTCCATCGGAAAACACAAGGAAGTAGTGATGGGAAGTTCGGTTCTTTTCCGTGAACCGGTTCCTTACGGGCAGTCCGATTCAATAAACCGGTTGAAAAAAACGATTCACCGGTTCTTTTACGCTCAACGTAATGACGTCATTGGCGATGATGTACAGAAGGTAGACAACCAAAATGGGTGATACCACCGCCGCAGGGCTGCGGCGTTAACTGCAAGTCAGTCGCGTGTTAAATTAATTCGTGAAACTACCGCCAGGTGGCGCAAAGGGACGGATTGCGAACTGAATGTAATTGTAAAATGAGATAAAAGGAGGAAGTAAAACAACAATAACATTATGATATAACATTGTAACATCTTTAAAAAACATTTAAAAAAAATGTACAGTGAGTTAATTTCAAAATGTAGGATAGTCTTAGGCTACAGTCTACTCATCAAAAATTAAAAGAAAGACCTTTACACAAAGGATATATGCATGCTATTGTTATTAAACAGTCATTAAATATAAGGCCCATATATACGGATAAAAAGCTAAATGTTTTCATTTCGGTTCATTCTTGGTTTAAAAAAAATCCTTCAGGTTCCATTTGCAGATCGAAATGAGAACGGTCCAGCATTTAGCAATAATTATTATTAATTCTGTTATTATTCTTGATTTTTCAAACTGCTAACACTTTGCATTTGTGAATTATGCCTTTACTCTGTGACCAAAAATTGTGTATTTTCTGTTTCAGCTATTTGATCGCGCTGGTGCCTCGCGCACATTCACTGGAAACAGTAGCCGTTCACCGTGCCATTCGGCGCGAGCAGCAGTCCACTTTGGCATATTTTTGCTAATTATGATTGTTTTTTTTGTTTTGTTTTTCGTTGATACTGACACATGCGTGAACTACAAAGCCTATTTTACCTAATGAATAATAGTTAAGCTTGAAATAGGCAACATCACGAATATGGAAACGTTTGGATTTCTCCCGAATGAGAGCCCAACCTTACCTTATGGTTCGCTTTATATTATTATTAATTTATTTTTTTGTTTGTTTATAGCTAAGCCTATATTATTATATACTGCAATTTTATTTATCCATTAGAATTATATATTTGTAATTATTGTTCTGTTCTGATAAATTTGTTAAATTTAAAGGATTTGTTGTAAAGTGAAGGGAACTAAAAATATCCTGTTGGCACATTATAACATTATAGGCCAGCCGTTATTATTTCTGAATGTAATTAAATGCAACTTATAAATGACTTATATATTTTTTTCCTCTCACAATCTTAATTTATTTTTTAGCCTGTTCAAAAATAAATAAATAAATAAAAACATGCAGCAAACGAAAATAGGCGATTAATTGGTTAAAATTTGTTACTGTGGGTTAACAGTAATTATAATTATTATATACTTAGGAACGGAGTCTGGGCCTAATCTAGGCCATCCAGGGTTTTTTATTTTTTTTATTTTCATTGCATCTGAAAATGACTTTGTGCAGCACATTCACTTCACATGCTCAACCTGCCTCGCGCGTTGCTCAGCTGTGGACGATTTCAAAATGTTTAATATAAAGATTGATGTCCCATTTTATACATTAAAAAAAAAAAATCTAATTATATTGTTAGTCTAAATGAACTTGTTAACAATATAATTAGAACTATTTAACATGCACTGTGACATTTTACCCTTTTTTAACTTATAAACTCCTTGAGATTTTAAAGTCAGTTTAATAGTATTGAAGTTCAAGTTTAAAAAAAAAAAGGATTAATATGCAAAATGTCAATATTCTCATATATTAGGCCTATATTTTAATTTATATTTTAAAATTCCTTTAATAAAACAACATGCATTTTTGTTATTCGTTACCTGTCCTTTATTTTGACAGACAACTTCTTGGGAAAATATATTTGTCTGTACACTGATTAAGAAATTGTTGAGTGTTTTATAAATTATTTTCTTTATTTTAGTAAAACGTGAGGCACTGTATAATTTTGTTCCCACTATTTAGGCCTAATTAAAACAAGAAACGAGTAAATTAAACCTGCACGATTTAGCTAAATCATTGAAAGTCTAAAGAATGGACAGATTAATAAAACGTTCTCATGTTTAAACTCAAGTTCTCTCATTATAATCAACAAAATACACACTATGTAAATAAGAGCTTCATTAATTGACAACTTCAGTGATTTTAAAGGGAGCCTTCTTTACTTGCTTTCATATAATTTAAGTACAAAATAAATAAAATTGCAGCTGCATTTAAATGCAGGTGTGTAAATTTGTCTGCGTGCAAGATTTGCGCGGCGCGAGTGATGCTGAGTGCACGTCTAGTTTGGTTTTATTTTGGATAATTTAATGTAAAAAATAATTTACGTTGTAATGCATATGCAAAATGTGAATTATTATTCATATTCAAGTGTTTGTGCGAAAATTATTAATGCGCATGCAGGACAGGGAGGCGCCCCCTAGATCACTTGAATTTTTTCCTGATAATGAATTAACTTAAAATTGTGGTGTCTCACATACATGAGAAATATATCTACAGAAAGCTTGAAATGTCTTTTAAACAAATCAATTCAGAACGAAAGCATTATGTAATCTGTGAAGGTTGTATTTCTCTTTAAAGGCGCATCCATGTGGAGAGAGCCAGCACTGTGGATTTCATCTTGCAGCCGACAAGAAAACATTTGTTTATTAATAAATAATTAAAATGTCTCCTTTTTTACAATTATTAGGCTACTTCTGCCTGTGCTTAGTGGCAAACTTAATGCATGTGCTTGAGCGCCGAATATATTAAGGCTCATTATGGATTATAGATGTAAATTTAATATAAAGCTGCGATTAGTTGAATAATGACAAATGAACGGCTAGTAACTAGAAAAATCTTACGTGGGGGGCAGACTTATTAAATACCCTCTAGACATCTCTGTTAAAGCTTTTAACGCATTTTATACGCGTTTGCATAAATTCTTCATTCAGAACGGTCTGTAATGGAGAGATGCTTTAACACTGTTTTTTCCTCTGAAACACAAAAACGAAAATTTAAATAAAATTGATATTTTATGTTTTGAGAATGGCCAACCCTTCTCTGCAGATATTGTTGCTTCTGGTTTGTGCATAGTAAATAGGCTACAAAAAAAAAAAATAATAATAATAATAATAATAATAATGTCTCCAAAACTCCAAAAAAAATTTTGCCATGTCTGTAACGCATGTGTATTTCCAAATCTAAAAAAGCCTATAAAACATAATAGACGGCTCATACTGATGTCTGGACTCTGTTTGGGATTTAGAAAAACATAAAGAGATGGTTTAATATATTGGTTATGAAAAGGCTACATTCTGTGAGAATTTATATTTCAGTCTAAAAAATATTGTTTAGACGAAACAAAATAAAATTAACGCAACAGTTTGCGAATTTATTTTATTTATTTATTTATTTATTTATTTGAGTTAAGGCAACTACCTCTGAAATTAAGTTATAATAACCAATAAACTATATTGCGCTATACAGTAGTCAACATTTGAAGTGGATCAAAACCTTTCTTCAAAGTTGCCCTAAAACCAAAATGACGAGGCAATCGTCCTATCTAAACCTGTTCTGCAAGTTTGATACCCTAAGAAGACACTGTGCATATGAAAAACCAAGATATTCACACCTTTATCTCGACCCCCACAAGCTATACAGAACTACCCCCAACCCCCTCGAGCTGAACTGAATTCGGTCTGTTTTTTGGCTGTGAGGAACGGTGTGTTGTCATGTTACTGGGGTGAAACATGCCTGCACTCACAGCAGACCTACTCTTTTTATTCATTATTTTCCCATTTGTGCTTTTTTCAGTTTCTTATAAATATCTAAATGGCTAAAGTCTAATCTCACTGTAATCAGCACAAACTGGGCTATAATAATATGTGAGCAGCATGTATGTACATGATTGTGTTTTTGAGAAAAAAAAAATGTTATGGGTGGTTAGTGAAAAACTAAAAATGTTAAATCACTTGAATAAGGCAATAAAACACATACAGAACATTGGTTCCCGGGACTTTAGAGAACTGGAGCTTGTAGCCTAGAATTTTTTTTTCTAAATGATGTGAAAATCATCTTGTTTACTCACTTACAGATAACAATATATTGATTAAAATTTTCTAAGACACTTTTTGTTGGTAAAAGTCATATGCGAGTAGGCGTCAACTATCATGAATTCACACCTGAGAAGACAAAGGCCTGCATAATGAGCTGCATAATGAGCCATTCAGTCAGCTGTGTCACTGAGAGGGATGAGTTACAAGAAAGAATGTGAGGACAAAATAAATGTATATAATTTTATGTTTGTAGTTTATTTAGAATATATTTAATTATCCCACAACATAATTTAATATTCACTTGTGAGTGCAGTTAAACAGTTTATTAGGAAAAATCAAAGCTGACTTTCAAACTGAATTTTTTGCATCATTACTCCAGTCACACAATCCTTCAGAAATCCTTTTAACAATCTTATTTTCTACAAAAAAAACATTTATTGTTATTATCATTATTATTATTATTATTATTATTATTATTATTATTAATGTAGAAAAGAGCTGAGAACATTTTTTCAGGTTTTTTAGGGGGGATAAATTGAAAGAACAGCAATGTTTATTACATTTGTTACAGTTACATTTATTGGTACATTTATATTATTTACATCAAGCTTTTGAATGGTATAGTAGTGTATTGTTATTGAAACTTCATGATATTTCACTTGATTATACATTTAGTCAGGAATTATAGTTTGGAAAAAGTCTTTGGAAAAAGTCTAACTAGTAAAATGTTTACACGTTATGTGAAAACTAGTACATGTATATAAATAAATAAGAGACTTACTCATGTTTATGATCTCTGCTGAATAAAGTGCTTCATTCTTTTTTTCTAAGGAAATCCAAATCCTCAACCACATCACATCTTTTTGGGGTGAATTATGTCTTATTCCTCTCATCGCGAAGCAAACAGTAAAATAAAAAAAACTTGAAGAACAATCTCGCTGCGTTGTCTTCTGTTGTGTGGGCGTATTCAAAAGCCGCGCGCTTCAGTGAAACATTTGAATCTCAAAAGCGCGCTCGGCGCGGGGGCGTGGTCGCATTATAAGATAAAGAAGGGAGACGTGAAAAACGGACATCGCGTTGTTTTCATATGGATTACTTTATCACAGAATATTTGTTTTCGGCAGCACTTGTTTAGTTTAAAAGTAGACATGTGAGGCTTTCTATAGATATATCTCTCATGTCTCTGTGTTGAGTATTCACTGAGTTACAGTTCATTTTAATGACGCGTTTGTGAATGAAGATCAGCGCAGACAAAGGATGCAGACAGCACTCCTTGTTTGTTATCTTTATTTTATAAGTGCACAAAGTTTTGTTGTTATTATGTCTGTATACAAAAAAAAGTAGACCCTTTACAGATTCGATTGATGTATTGCTCTTATCTTCACGATCAAAACTGAAAGTGTCATTTAAGTTCTTTTCGGGGTTATCAGGAGAAAATACCCCAAAACGCGTATACGCGTTAATCGACTTCAGAGGGTTAAGTGCCATTGTTTAAAAAATGCTTTATTGGCTAACGTTTCACAGACCTTCAGTTGTTATGCTTTAAAATCCCATAACATTTGTAATTTCACAGTATTTTCACCTCCTAAATCACTAACCTTTAAAGTCACAATTCTATAATGGTCAAATTTACTCAGGCCGATGGCACTTTTAATGACATTATTTTTTATTTTATTTATTTTTATTATTTTTTTTAGAATAATTGTAGCTTACATATATAGGTGAAGCAAAACAAATATGAATAATATTTGGATCGTCCCTTATTTTTTCCCTTATTTCCTTAAAGAATAAACACTTATTATCTATAAGAATAAACATGATAACATATTATTAATTCATAGAAATAATTTAAGCAATTAAAACCTGATAACATATTATAAATTCATAGAAATAATTTAAGCATTTAAAACCTTTTTTTTTAAAAAAAACTTGAACTTCAATACTATTAAACTGACTTTAAAATCTCAAGCAGTTTATAAGTTAAAAAGGGTAAAATGTCACAGTGCATATTAAATAGTTCTAATTATATTGTTAACAAGTTCATTTAGACTAACAATATAATTCGATTTTTTTATTTTTTTTTTAAATGAACAATTCCTGTATAAAATGGGACAGCAACCTTTATATCAAACATTTTGAAATCGTCCACAGCTGAGCAACGCGCGAGGCAGGTTGAGCATGCGAAGTGAATGTGCTGCACAAAGTCATTTTCAGATGCAATGAAAATAAAAAAAAAATAAAAAACCCTGGATAGCCTAGATTAGGCCCAGACTCTGTTCCTAAGTATATAATAATTATAATTACTGTTAACCCACAGTAACAAATTTTAATGTATAAAATGCTTTAAAAGCTTTATCAGAGATGTCTAGAGGGTATTTAATAGGTCTCATTTCAAGCTTTCTGTAGATATATTTCTCATGTATGTGAGACACCACAATTTTAAGTTAATTCATTATCAGGTAAAAATTCAAGTGATCTAGGGGGCGCCTCCCTGTCCTGCATGCGCATTAATAATTTTCGCAAAAACACTTGAATATTAATAATAATTCACATTTTGCATATGCATTACAAATTATTTTTTACATGCAATTATCCAAAATAAAACCAAACAAGATTTGTAATGAAGATAAAACAAATAAGAATAAATGCTGCGCGTGCACTCAGCATCACTCGCGCCGCGCAAATCTTGCACGCAGACAAATTTACACACCTGCATTTAAATGCGGCTGCAATTTTATTTTTTTACTTAAATTATATGAAAGCAAGTAAAGAAGGCTCCCTTTAAAATCACTGAAGTTGTCAATTAATGAAGCTCTTATTTACATCGTGTGTATTTTGTTGTTTATAATGAGAGAACTTGAGTTTAAACATGAGAACGTTTTATTAATCCATCCATTCTTTAGACTTTCAATGATTTAGCTAAATCGTGCAGGTTTAATTTATTCGTTTCTTGTTTTAATTAGGCCTAAATAATGGGAACGAAATTATACAGTGCCTCACGTTTTACTAAAATAAAGAAAATAATTTATAAAACACGCAACAATTTCTTAATCAGTGTACAGACAAATATATTTTCCCAAGAAGTTGTCTGTCAAAATAAAGGACAGGTAACGAATAACAAAAATGCATGTTGTTTTATTAAAGGAATTTTAAAATACAAATTAAAATATAGACCTAATATATGAGAATATTGACATTTTGCATATTAATCCATGTAGCCTAGCTCACTAAAATAGGCTACCACTTTTAATGCTACGATGCAATGAAAACCACAATTTCTTTTGAATAATATAACATAATTCATATTATATAAATAATACTGCACACCTGTTAAATGTGTCAAATCTAAAATATGGTGTAATACTGTGTAGCTTAGAGAAAATATAAGCACAGGCTCAGGCACAGGCTTGACATTTATCCTGCTTGAATTCGTTCTAAGAAATGCACATAACTTCAAAAGTACCAAACTTTCATCTGTGAATATTAAATATTCTAACTACAGTGTTTTTCTTTCATTTTCCCTGACTGCAGCCGTGAAATGTAAAACATCGGTGAGGCAAAGCTGACGTCTATTTGCGAAAATGTGCTTTGATGCGCTTGTTTGATAACTTGTGATTAAAGCGTCACTCAGTGGTCAAAAGCTGCAAATGCACTTTGCAGACGCCGCGGCGGCGGTACGAGCAGCGGTAGAAGCAACGTTTTGGATGGCCACCAACTGTAATGGCGTCAAGTCTATCAAACATTCAAATATATAAAGTCAGTAATCATAACTTCAGTCAGTTAAAAACCTCATGATCATGAAAGTTTACAATTAAGTTTTGCAACAATGCACCCAAATACAGTAACAGCAATAATGTGCATACGAGGATTTAAGTCTTGAAGATATAAAGTAAATAATTTAGGTGTCATCAGTGCAGAAACCGTGATCCACTTACTATACATAATCCATTGCGATTTATTTGTTATTAAATAAACGTTTTGCCAGATTGCCCTTCATTGCCCTTCATTCAAGCCTTCGGTTTACCATCGCTCATAACATTAGCACAGAATCAGTTCAGAATCAATCACCAAAAGAACCAGTTCGGTTCAGACGCGCTGTGTGTCAGTCTGCTTCATGCTGAATCACGCATGCACAGTATCATCAGCTCCTCGGTTCTCAAATCGGACGTGTTCGAAGGAAACGGTTCTCGGTTCAGTGTACTGGTGATCCAAAAACCGATGCAACCGGTTCTTGACTCGAGAACAAGAACCGCTTTAACCGGCACGAGCTGCAGTTCAGTATCATCAGCTGCTCTACTCGTGTTCATGTTCTATTTACTACAAACTCAATTTGTGAATGTGTCATCGTTAATTATAAATACAGTAAAGGTATTTCATAAATATCCCTTATTCCTATTAAACATAGTCTTTAGAGTCTTATTGTCCAACTTCCCTGAAAACCCCTTTGGCCTATAATCTAACATAATCTACAATTTAACAAAATACACAGATACAGTCATCTTTTTTTAAAAAAAAGCTAAATAAAATATAGTTATTTTATCACACTTTCTGATGTTTAACAAAATACTTTGATATGCATTTTGTCCTCTTGAAAAATTACACGCATGTTCAGTATCATCAGCTCATCGGTTCTCAAATCGGACGCGTCCGACAGAAACAGTTCTCGGTTCACTGTACTGGTGATCCGAAAACTGATGCAACCGGTTCTTGACTCGAGAACAAGAACCGCACCAACATTGGGCATGTACGTTCGTTATCTGGATCTGCATCTTCAGTTCTCTCTTCACTGCAGTTCAGTGTACTGTTTGAGTAAATGAATTACTCCACGATATTGGTTTATTTTGACTCAGAGGGAGTGTCAGCCCCATTAAAATAGTTAACAGCTTAAGTAATTTGTGGATTAATGCTTATTGGAGACGTGAACCGTTTCAAACGATTCAGTTCGATTTGGTGAACTGGTTCAACCGGTTCACTAAGAAGAACCGGTTAAATCGAACGATTCGTTCGCGAACCGGACATCACTACAAGGAAGAAGAACGAACGGAGCCAGAGCAGGGAGCATACTGTAGACTGAAAGAGGAGGGAGTTAGCTATTAAAGAAAAAAGTTAAGATTAAACTAAAAGCGGCGGTGGTTGGGACAGATTTCTGGGGGCGAGAAGAGAAACGAGGCAGGGGATGAGGATATCGACAGAGAAACAGAAAAGAAAATTTTATGCCAAATGGCTGAAGGGTCGTGAATGGCTTGTGTTTGATCACGAGAATGTCGTAATGTTTTGTCTGAATTGCCGCATGTACGCGAAAGAAAAAAACATGTAACAAAATAAACAGAGGGTGGCTCAGATTCTTATGGCACTTCTGAAGAAGAAGAGCTCTGAGACATGATTCAAATGATAGATGAAATGTTTGCACTTTCTGTGCATATTTTGTTGTATGCATTGTACTTTATATGTGTTTTTCCTGCCAAAAATGTTAATAAAATGATCAAATGCATTCAGTGGCACTCATAATTTATCTTATTTTCACCGACGCAAATCCAGTAATTCTGCAAACAGCAGTGTACTTGATAACATCAGTCAGCTCGCTTTGGCTACTGCAATTTTCCTCACTGTATATTTACAATAAAACGAAATAGAATATAAAATGCCACTGCCTCCTTTCGTTTTTCATTTAAACATAATAATAGCCGCAGAAATGTACTTAGTTCAGGGAGATGTGTATATATACATCCATTACAATTAAACAAAATATTATATAAATTGCCTCTTTTTATTTTCATTTTAACATATAGATAAATTGAATACAGACCAAAGATTACCTGTTAGATTTACCCAAAACAAATTATATTTTATGTTTAACTACTAAAGAGACATCAGAGCCAGCAGCACATATCAGAAGGACTAGCCGAGGTGAGACTGCTCTCGGTGGAAACATGAGCACTGAGCTTCCGCTGATCGCGTGGAGCTGACTGTCTCTGAAATCGGTGAAACACATTTTTATATAGGCGCTGTCTTTATAAATAAACCGCAGATTTGAGTTTTAAACAACTACATTCTCGCGTGAAATACTTTTAAAATTACATTCCATGACATAATAACAGTAATATTTTGAAAATGATCCAAATAAATGGTGGTTGAAATCACAATGCTGGTGAACTCAACCAATCAGCATTTTTAGCACCCAAGTCCCGCCCCCGAAAGTTCCAGAACTTTGGAAAAAGTACTACCACGCCAGCAGGGACTTTCTGAGGGAATTTTTTTTTTACCCTGAACTTTTTTTAGTTCCTGCGGTGGAAACACACCGAGTACCAGCCCAAAGTCCCTAGTTCCTGGGTAAAGTTCCAACGGTGGAAACGAGCCTTATTATGTATGAATGTAATATTCAAGGTAATAAGTAGAAAATGTGCTCCCTTAAAATGTTTAAAGTTAAGGGTTCTTTAAGAAAGAGTTACTAAGCGTAACAGGTCATATGACCAGGTAGAGTTGAACGCTGGACCACTGCATTATGGGTTGAAGTAACATGGATGCAGAGAAACGCTAATGGTATGCAGAGCCTGAAAAAGAGTACCTTTATCTGCACACAATAATTCATCATTAAATCAGTTGCATTTTGTGTATAAGGTTATTTTATATCAGTTTATGTAAACAATGTTATGTGTAAATAGCGATGTAATTGGATTCGGATTTGTCGCATGTGTTCATTTGCGTATCAGAGGACATTTACATGAGAGACTTGAAAAGGACTCGGCTAAATGCACGTTTTAACATTATATGCTTCATTTCTTGTAGTTTTCACGGTGTCTGCTGAAAAGAGACAGAGACAGACAGACAGACAAATAAACAGCCACACTTCATACAGACATCTTTTTGCTATCATTTCATTAGACCAGTGCAGCTACAGGGCTTAAATAATTAATTTAGCCTAAAACATACTTATTCTAATCACTAAAATAATAAGGTAATACAAAGATAATACAAATAAAATGAGAAAATCCTAAGCACTCGTCAATGGTTTCTCTATAAGCACCAAAGTGTAGAGCTGCTGTGAATAAGAGACTGATTGTGCAGCAGAGACAGATTTTCTGATTGTAACAGGAGTTTTCTCTCAGTCAGTGAGTTTGTGCTGCGGCTGAACTGAACTCAGATCAGCTTCATTCATTACAAACAAACACTTTCTGCTTTCACATTCACACACTGAATAATGTTTCATGCTGTAAGTTTCAGGAGTTTGTGTGTGTGTGTGTGTCTCTCTCTCAAATTCAATTTATCAATTCAATTTCAATTGAGGTGAGCTTAATTGGCATGACAAAAACTGTACATTTGTATTGCCAAAGCAGTTGCAGCTGGGCTGCTTACAAATAGTGCACATATGTTTTAACAGAAAGAAAAAGAATAATAGTAATAATAAAAATATATAAAACGTATTAAGCATGTAGTGCAAAATGACTTTGTTTATGTAAGTGTATAAGTTAGAAATAAAATAAAATAAAATAAAATAAGATAAAGTATTAGATTTACAGAGGCAAATTATACATCTAAGTAATATAATACAGTAATATGGCATAACATAATCTACATGTGTTGGAAACATCAGATCAGGGCAGGTTGAGTGTTTTCTCTTCTCTCTCTGTGTGTGTGTGTGTGTGTCTCTGTGTGTGTATGTGTGTGAGTGTGTCTCTCTCTCTCTCTCTGTGTTTGTGTGTGTGTCTCTCTGTGTGTCTCTCTCTCTGTGAGTGTGAGTGTGTGTGTGTGTGTGTGTGTATGTGTGAGTGTGTGTAGACCTACACTTTCGTAGTCCTGCTCTCATCATCTTCTCTCCTCCATGATCCACACTATAAACACACAAACACAGGTTCATAAGTTGACACTCATATAATCAGACTGAGTGAATAGTGTGTATATTTGGTGTATATCTGTCCGAGGGGAGGCTCCGAGCTCAGAATACAGCCAGAGAACTCCCTCATATCCCACGCTGGGACAGGAACAGTTAGAGCTGATCAGGGTTTGATGGGCTTTTTAATCTGAAATCGATTGGATCTTCTGCAGCTTTTGAAAGCGTCTGATGAGCATCGAGCGAGGGCTTGGTTCTGCTGAGAGACTCTTCTGAGCAGCTGTGGTTGCTGCCTGATGAGAAAAGAATGGCTGAAAAACTGTCTGCTGGTTCGCCTGATTGAACCAGAACCAATGTGAGGTGATTTTGGGATCACAAGCGTTCACGCTTGTCCCTTTTCTCGAGGGAATTAGGACAAGCATCGGCGCCCCGTGGTTCAGGACCTGCTGCAGCCGAGGCACAGTGGAGACTGAGATTGTGGGGCTCACAGGTCGAGCTGGCGGAGGATTTCGAATGAGGTATTTCTCTTTCTTAATCTTCTGCCGCCGACGAGGGCGATCAGTTGGATGTACATGTTCTTTCTTTAGGATCATCTGATCCAGCTGATAGTGCTCTGACAAATGCAAGCCCAGAAGAGTAGGATGTGGTTGATGAGGATGAAGATAAAGCATTTGAACCCTCTCAGCCTGCCTGCCCGCATATGCTGAATTGTTGGAGGTCATGGCACATGCAACTGAGAGATTAGGTCTCTCTTGGAAGCACGAAAAGCCAAAGCCCGCTCGCGGCAGATTAGATGAGCGTTTTTTGGCTGGCCATGATCTCCCAATTCCGACGAGTCTTCCGTTTTTGCCAGACCTGCAAACCGAGGTGGAAAGGTCTTGGAAAAACCCATATTCGGCTCGCGTTCATCTTTTTCACCGCGCAAATTATGCGAACGTGGAGGGATTGAGTGAGCACGGATATGCATTGATGCCTCCCATAGAAGAGACGTTGGAAAACTATCTTTCAATGGGAGAAACATCGATGTTAAAGACTCCGACCTTGCCGTCTAAGCCTCTGAGAATGACATCTAAGCTGAACGGCAGGGCATATGCGGCTGCGGGTCAGCCTGGTGGTGCTCTGCACACAATGGCTGTGTTGCAAGCCTACCAGGCTGATCTGCTTAAAGCCCTGGACGATGGAAAGGGCCTGTCCCCTGAAGCGGTGATCGAGCTGCGCCGCACTACAGACCTTTCTCTGTGGGTTAATTTGGCGGACATCGGGGAGAAGGAGAAACAATTTCTTCTTGATTCGCCAGTCTCGCCCTCTGAATTATTCGGCACATCAGTTGACGCTGTGGTCAATAAATTTAAATAGGCGAGGGCGCGGTCAGCAGCATATAGGAAATTGATACCGCGATCAAGCTATCCTGGGTTTGTGCCTAAAGCCTCGGGGGACCCTGGGCCGTCTGCATCTGTGGATTACAGGCAGGCTCAGAGGCGAAGTGTGGCAACTCGGGCTCCTCCTCCCCCTGCTGGCAGGAGCAGGACTCAAAAAAGGAGAGACATGAGGAGGAAGAGGAAGGATTTGAGGGAGGTTATTGAAGCCAAACGCGTGGGTGGAACAGATCTGCCTCACGCTAAAGGAAAGAGATAATTTTCCTTTCTCCTTCCTATCCTAGCCACCCTCACCACCCTTGGGTTCTGAGGTATTCACCATGCTTCACATCGGGCCCTGAACTGAACCTATGATGTTTTAGCAGATTTGTGTAGCTTACACTTTCTGTTATACTGAGGTTTGGTGAAAGCCTGTATCTGGTAGTGTGGTAGTAGAAGTCCTATGCAGTGACATTTGGTTTCGGCCCTTTGGTGGGCCACCTTGGTAAACTGTCATATAGCTGAGTAGGTTTGGCCTCCTCTCACTTAAGAGGGTCATTCTGCTGACGCCGCCGCTCATCAGAACTCCAGCTAGACTTGGAATCAAGTGTTCGGCCCTCTGTGGAGCCGTCTTGATAGACAGTCTTTATGTTGGGTAGGTTTGGCCTCCTTTCACTTAAGAGAGTCATTCTGCTGAGGCCTCCGCTCATCTGAGCTCTAGTTAGTGTAATCAAGTGTTCGGCTCTCTGTGGAGCCGCATTAATAAACAGTCTTTAGGTTGAGTAGGTTTGGCCTCCTCTCGCTTAGAGAGTCTTTCTGCTGAGGCCTCCGCTCACCTGAGCTCCAGCTAGACTTGGAATCAAGTGTTCGGCCCTCTGTGAGGCCGCCTTGATGAACAGTCTTATGTTGAGTAGGTTTGGCCACCTCTCGCTTAAGAGAGTCATTCTGCTGAGGCCTCCGCTCATCAGAGCTCCAACTAGACTCAGAATCAAGCGTTCGGCCCTCTGTGAGGCCGCCTTGATAAACAGTCTTATGTTGAGTAGGTTTGGCCTCCTCTCACTTAAGAGAGCCATTCTGCTGAGGCCTCCGCTCATCAGAGCTCCAGTTAGCTTGAGTAGGTTTGGCCTCCTCTCGCTTAAGAGAGTCATTCTGCTGAGGCCTCCGCTCATCAGAGCTAGAGCTAGACTTAGAATCAAGTGTTCAGCCCTCTTTGAGGCTGCCTTGATAAACAGTCTTATGTTGAGTAGGTTTGGCCTGCTCTCGCTTAAGAGAGTCATTCTGCTGAGGCCTCTGCTCACCTGAGCTCCAGCTAGACTTGGAATCAAGTGTTTGGCCCTCTGTGAGGCCGCCTTGATAGACAGTCTTTATGTTGAGTAGGTTTGGCCTCCTCTCACTTAAGAGAGTCATTCTGTTGAGGCCTCCGCTCATCAGAGCTCCAACTAGACTCAGAATCAAGTGTTCGGCCCTCTGTGAGGCCGCCTTGATAAACAGTCTTATGTTGAGTAGGTTTGGCCTCCTCTCATGTAAGAGAGTCGTTCTGCTGAAGCCTCCACTCTCCAGAGCTCCGCGTAGGCAGTATAAAGGTGCCGACTCTTTCCTTTGAGCCTCACTAATTGTCTAGTGTTGAGTGTAGCCAGGTCTCCTCTCGTTCCGAGAGTTGTTTGCTTGACCTCCGCTCTGGAGGTCCAGACTTTGGTGGGTGAGCTAGTCTTTGACGTTGGCGAGGCTGTAGGAGGTTTCCGGCCCATGCTCTGGCCCAGCAATTTGGGGGGCAGGGATGACGTTCCTTTGAGTCATGACTCAGGGAATCCAGTTGTTTGAGCTCATCCCTCAGCATGGCGGCGTTGGGATATCGTTCCCCTAGCGCCCTCTAGAGCAGCGGTTCTCAATTCCAGTCCTCGCGACCCCCTGCTCTGCACATTTTTTATGTCTCTCTTTATTAACACACCTGATTCAGATAATCAGCTCGTTAGAAGTGAGCTCCGTGCATGAACTGTGTTCTGATTGACATGGTCTCTACACAGTGTTCATTGCTCCTTACTCCCTGAGCAGGGGAAATCTGTTGAAGTTTACTTCACTTCGGAACATTCAATCACGGATTTGCGGTGCGCAACATCTTCACACACGGACATATGTGAAAACATATACCTCGGTAAATAAATACAATATAAATTCACGTCTCACACACTTTAATGCACTATGAATGGAACATATACGTTCGCTACGAACTGGAATCATGGCGGAATATCCTGCGATGTCCACTTCGCAGGGCACTTACGTTTGAATAGAACAAACGTCTGAAGTGATAAGAGAGACACACAAAATGTGCAGAGCAGGGGGTCGCGAGGACTGGAATTGAGAACCGCTGCTCTAGAGGATGCAGCGTGGAGTTCCCTTTCGAAAGGGAATGTCTCAGGTTACGCATGTAACCATGGTTCCCTTAGAATAGGAAACGAGACGCTGTGTCTCTCGGCCATGCTTCGGACACTCCCACTTCCTTCAGACAAAGAAGTGGATGACGTGTTCCACAGGTGCCATTTTATACCCGCAGTCGCATTATTGTTTACGTCATGGGCTACCACCTGCCAATGTCAAGTTCATTGTCGTTTTTTCATTCATGCTTCAGACACGGGTCACGCTGAGGCGTTCCCCTAGCGCCCTCTAGAGGACGCAGCGTCTCGTTCCCTATTCTCAGGGAACCATTGTTACATGCGTAACCTGAGACGATTTCTCTCATGACACTAATTATGAATCAATCATTATTTTGAGTTTTGAGTTTTTTCACTGAACTAAACACATTTGTAAAATGATCCTCCACTGTCAGTAGGCTAATTTAAGTTGTTTTTTCAATCGTAAATATCCACTTAATCAGGGCTGTTTTGTTCTCTGTAGTTGTTTTCCTCTGAGCTGATGCTCTTGATGGGTGTATTTTATCATTTTACTAATTTTTGCTGTTTTCGTTCTGTTGCTAAATGGTTTAAAATGCGTGACAGCTTGGTTCTGCTCAGTGCTGATGTCACTGATCGTTTGGTTCTCAAGTCTTAAAGATGTGTGTGATAGTTACATACTCAAGAAAATATCTAACATTAACATATACTGAATTGAACTTTTAATTCCTGTTTTTGACCAAAAAAAAAAAAAAAACACAGATATATCCTGAAAGACAGAAAAAAACTACTCACATTTTAGTTGTAAGTTAATTTAATTTAAAAAACAATTTAATAATTTAATTGAATAATTTAATAAACTGTGTCCTTCTACATTTCAGGCTGCAAAGCAACAAAATGTGATTATTTTAAAGGGGACTGATTCTTTTCTATTCTTAAAAAAAAAAAAAAAATGATATTTGACATAAAAGGCATTTACATATAGTGCACAAGAGAAAATAATAGTTGAATTTATAAAAATGACCCCGTTCAAAAGTTTTCATCCCCCTGATTCTTAATTCTGTGTTGTTAGCTGAATGGTCCACAGCTGTGTGTTTTTGTGATAGTTGTTCATGAGTCTCATTGTTTGTCCTGAACAGTTCAACTGTCTGCTGTTCTTCAGAAAAATCCTTCAGCTCTCACTAATTATTTGTTTTTTCCGCATTTTTGTGTATTTGAACCCTTTTCAAAAATGACTATGATTTTGAGATCAATCTTTTTACACTGAGGACAACTGAGGGACTCATATGAAACTATTACAGAAGTAGGCATGTGATCAGCTAGAGACAAAAAAGAAGGAAAATCTGACCACGCCCACAAGCCACGCCTCCTAGCACTCATTATTAAAAATATATATTTTAGCACATTAAAAGATATATCTTACATTGTAAAAATACATACTGTCCTGTAAAAAATAAAAGCAGCATTTCATAATCATGACCACAATATAATAGTATAATAAAGTACTATAATATATTATAGTAAAGTATATAGAATTATTATTATTATTATTTTTAAAGTACCTGCCAAAAGTTTGGAAACATTACAATTATTAATGATTCTGAAATAAGTATTTTCTGCTCACCAAGGCTGAATTTATTTGATCAAAATAAAGTAATATATATATTATTACAAATACAAAAAAAGTTCTAAATTTTAATACATGTAATGTTATTTCTGTGATGCAAAGCAGAATTTTCTTCATCATTACTCCAGTTTTCAGTGTCACATGACCTTTAAGAAATCATTACAATTTATTTGACTCTCAAGAAACATTTTTGATTATTATCAATGTTGAAAAACAATTTTACTGCTTCATATTTTGTGTGGAAATGATGATGCACTTTATTTTTCAGGATTTTTTAATAAAGTTTAATGAACAGCAGTTATTTGCATTTATCAAATGTATTTATTAAATTTGTAAATGGATTTATTAAATAAAAATCATTTTAAATATCTTCACTCACTTTTTGTCACTTTCATGCATGATAAATAAATAATTAATTTCGCTCTCTTTTTTAAATCGTAATGTTTGAGTGGTATTATTGTTTCCACAAAAAATATTAAGGAGCAAAACTGTTTCTAACATTTATAATAATGAGAAATGTTTATTGAGCAGCAAATCAGCATATTAGAATGATTTCTGAAAGATTGTGACACTGAAACTTATTTGTAAAAAACAACAGATTTATAAACGTTTCTAATCACAAATGTTGCGTTCCCAAATGCAAATTAAAGTGGCTCAAACCAAGTGCAGCGCTAACAGTGAATCACAACTAAAAACAGTACTGTAACAGCAGACATGTAGCGCGTCACACTACAGTCTATTATATAATTACAGCACAGCCATTGTGAATTTTATGACAGCACTACCAATCTTACATTTTTACTGTCATAAAAAGTCACCGGGTCGAGTAACATGTTTCAGCGCTGATTCTGCTCGCATTTGGTGCTTTGAATCATTTGAAAGCTTTAACTGTCCTGCAGATGGCGATGCGAGCTCGTGCAACGCTCTAAGGACCATTCCATCCATGATGTTTCTTTTCGTAGTTTAGTTAGGTAACATCTTAATGCCATTTGCGCAATTTCAATCATCACGCAGTAACCAACCTAAGCCCCCACAACCCCACCCCTCCACCCCGATCTAAAAAAACTCAGATCTACGTGAATCACATGGGTTGTCCCTCAGAGATCCTCAGAGGTTGGAAAATATGGAAATCTGTATTTATACAGAAAAAATCACATCCCTGAGAAGGTTCAAACACTCGCTGATGCTGCAGAAGGAAATAACATGCATTAAGAGTCGGGGGTGAAAACATTTGAACGTGTACATTTGTGCACATTTTTCTTATTTTGCCTAAATATTATAGTTTTTATTTAGCACTGCCCTTTAGAAGCTACAGAACATATTTACATGTTTCCCAGAAGGCAAAATAGGTTTTCACACCCCCAGCTCTTAATGCATAATTTTTAGAGTGAACTGAGATTTGGATTGAAGAACAGAATTGGTAGAGAGAGAAACCAGAGTTTGCGGAGGCAGTGTCACGCGTGGATGGACTCCTTGTGGTTGGGGAGGAACACAGAGAGAGGTGGAAGAAGGGAATGGAGGAGGAGCATAGGCTTGAGCCGCTGGTGGAGGCAGCCTCACGCCAGCTTCTGTTGCAGGAGCTGCAGGCCACGGAAAGCTGTAGAGAGAGCTGGAGGAAAAGGTTGAACAGAGGAGGGAGGAGAAAGAGGTTTTGCAGCGGTGGAATCTGGAGCACGGCTCAGGCTCGCTGATGGCTCTAATGACTGTTTTGGAGGGTTAGCTGGCTGCAAAGAGATGTACAAAGAATAAAGCTGCGCTTTGGTTATTAACTGGGAAAACTGTATGTGTGCATTAATCAGCGCTAGTCTCAGCCCCAAAATGTTCACTTTTTGATTGGAGGAATGGTTGCTGTGGCTGAGACAAAAGAGGACGCTGGTGAGTGAAAAGGATGTCTTTCTGGCGGTGCAAGGAAAGTCATCATGCTAAAAGCTTGAGTCTCATCATCTGGACCTGGTGGGAAAGGAGTAGCTTTGGGGCCAGTGGGTTGTGATGGGGATCCAAACTCATCATCAGAAGAGAAAATGTTGGATTTAGGATATTGTAGCAACCGGGGCGAAAGCTGTCATGGGACGTTGGCTGTATATGTATGTGTGTATGTATATATATATATATATATATATATATATATATACAGTGCCTTGCGAAAGTATTCGGCCCCCTTGAACTTTGCAACCTTTTGCCACATTTCAGGCTTCAAACATAAAGATATGAAACTGTAATTTTTTGTGAAGAATCAACAACAAGTGGGACACAATCATGAAGTGGAACGAAATTTACTGGATATTTCAAACTTTTTTAACAAATAAAAAACTGAAAAATTGGGCGTGCAAAATTATTTAGCCCCTTTACTTTCAGTGCAGCAAACTCTCTCCAGATGTTCAGTGAGGATCTCTGAATGATCCAATGGTGACCTAAATGACTAATGATGATAAATAGAATCCACCTGTGTGTAATCAAGTCTCCGTATAAATGCACCTGCACTGTGATAGTCTCAGAGGTCCATTTAAAGCGCAGAGAGCATCATGAAGAACAAGGAACACACCAGGCAGGTCCGAGATACTGTTGTGGAGAAGTTTAAAGCCGGATTTGGATACAAAAAGATTTCCCAAGCTTTAAACATCCCAAGGAGCACTGTGCAAGCGATAATATTGAAATGGAAGGAGTATCAGACCACTGCAAATCTACCAAGACCTGGCCGTCCCTCTAAACTTTCAGCTCATACAAGGAGAAGACTGATCAGAGATGCAGCCAAGAGGCCCATGATCACTCTGGATGAACTGCAGAGATCTACAGCTGAGGTGGGAGACTCTGTCCATAGGACAACAATCAGTCGTATACTGCACAAATCTGGCCTTTATGGAAGAATGGCAAGAAGAAAGCCATTTCTTAAAGATATCCATAAAAAGTGTCGTTTAAAGTTTGCCACAAGCCACCTGGGAGACACACCAAACATGTGGAAGAAGGTGCTCTGGTCAGATGAAACCAAAATCGAACTTTTTGGCAACAATGCAAAACGTTATGTTTGGTGTAAAAGCAACACAGCTCATCACCCTGAACACACCATCCCCACTGTCAAACATGGTGGTGGCAGCATCATGGTTTGGGCCTGCTTTTCTTCAGCAGGGACAGGGAAGATGGTTAAAATTGATGGGAAGATGGATGGAGCCAAATACAGGACCATTCTGGAAGAAAACCTGATGGAGTCTGCAAAAGACCTGAGACTGGGACGGAGATTTGTCTTCCAACAAGACAATGATCCAAAACATAAAGCAAAATCTACAATGGATTGGTTCACAAATAAACATATCCAGGTGTTAGAATGGCCAAGTCAAAGTCCAGACCTGAATCCAATCGAGAATCTGTGGAAAGAACTGAAAACTGCTGTTCACAAATGCTCTCCATCCAACCTCACTGAGCTCGAGCTGTTTTGCAAGGAGGAATAGGCAAAAATTTCAGTCTCTCGATGTGCAAAACTGATAGAGACATACCCCAAGTGACTTACAGCTGTAATCGCAGCAAAAGGTGGCGCTACAAAGTATTAACTTAAGGGGGCTGAATAATTTTGCACGCCCAATTTTTCAGTTTTTTATTTGTTAAAAACATTTGAAATATCCAATAAATTTCGTTCCACTTCATGATTGTGTGCCACTTGTTGTTGATTCTTCACAAAAAATTACAGTTTCATATCTTTATGTTTGAAGTCTGAAATGTGGCAAAAGGTCGCAAAGTTCAAGGGGGCCGAA
Source organism: allo-octoploid hybrid of Carassius auratus x Cyprinus carpio (assembly GCA_024542945.1). NCBI lineage: Eukaryota > Metazoa > Chordata > Actinopteri > Cypriniformes > allo-octoploid hybrid of Carassius auratus x Cyprinus carpio. The sequence goes on along the minus strand of JANHFF010000097.1, from coordinate 340,363 downwards.
TACTTTCGCAAGGCACTGTATATATATATATATATATGAATTAGCATGCAAATTGAATTGATTATAAGAATAAGCTCCACCTGTGCTAAATTGGATGATTAATCTGAACAAGCCCCTCCTAAACGTTGTTAATAAAACATAATATATTTATAAAACATTTAATGTAGATGAGCATCAATCACACACATGTTCAGTATGTCAGTATTAGTGTTTGACATACTTGAGTATCTGCAGTTTATAGTTTGGATCCTGCAGTTTGTGTTTGAGCAGCTGGACTCCTGATTGTCCTGGGTGATTGTAGCTCAGATCCAGCTCTCTCAGGTGGGAGGGGTTTGAACTCAGAGCTGAAGACAAATAACCACAACCTTCCTTTGTCACCATACAGCCAGACAACCTACAGACACAGAGACAGATCATCTACAGACACACAGCCAGATCATCTACACACAGTCAGATCATCTACAGACACACAGTCAGATCATCTGCAGACACACAGCCAGATCATCTACAGCCACAGAGCCAGATCATATACAGACACACAGACAGATCATCTACAGACACAGTCAGATCATATACACAGTCAGATCATCTAAAGACACACAGCCAGATCATCTACAGACACACAGTCAGATCATCTACAGACACACAGTCAGATCATCTACAGACACACAGTCAGATCATCTACAGACACAGAGCCAGATCATCTACAGACACACAGACAGATCATCTACAGACACAGTCAGATCATATACACAGTCAGATCATCTACAGACACACAGCCAGATCATCTACACACAGTCAGATCATCTACAGACACACAGCCAGATCATCTACAGACACACACAGTCAGATCATCTACAGACACAGAGCCAGATCATATACAGACACACAGACAGATCATCTACAGACACAGTCAGATCATATACACAGTCAGATCATCTACAGACACACAGCCAGATCATCTACAGACACACAGTCAGATCATCTACAGACACACAGACAGATCATATACAGACACACACAGTCAGATCATCTACACACACACAGTCAGATCATATAAAGACACACAAAGTCAGATCATATACAGACATACACAGTCAGATCATCTACACACACACACACACACACACACACACACACACACACACACACACACACACACACACACACAGTCAGATCATCTACAGACAAACAGCCAGATCATCTACAGACACACACATTCAGATAATCTACAGACACACAGCCAGATCATCTACAGACACACATAGTCAGACCATCTACAGACACACACAGTCAGATCATCTACAGACACACACACACACACACACAGTCAGCTCATATACAGACACACACAATCAGATCATCTACAGACACACAGACAGATCATCTACAGACACACAGTCAGATCATCTACAGACACACAGTCAGATCATCCACACACACACACACACACACACACAGTCAGATCATATACAGACACAGACAGATAATATACACACACACATACACACAGTCAGATCATCTACAGACACACACAGCCAGATCATCTACAGACACACACAGCCAGATCATCTACAGACACACATATTCAGATCATCTAGACACAGATCAGATACACACACACAGATCACCTACAGACACACACATACACACAGTCAGATCATCTACAGACACACACAGCCAGATCATCTACAGACACACATATTCAGATCATCTACAGCCAGATCATCTAACCAACTAATACTAGTACTTACCTTTTTTCTTTTTCTTTTCTATCATATTCCAAAAAAAAAAAAAAAATAAAATAAAAAAAAAAACCCTGGCTACGTGTTCTGTACTAGACTAACTGAGACTTGTCATAGCACTTGTATACCGTTGTTGTTTTCTCGTTGATCTGATTGTTTCTACTGTTCTCATTTGTAAGTCGCTTTGGATAAAAGCGTCTGCTAAATGATTAAATGTTAAATGTAAATGTTAAATCTACAGACACAGATCAGATACACACACACAGATCACCTACAGACACACACAGATCATTTACAGACACACATCAACATTGTGACCAGCCTTCCTCTGTCACTATACAGCCAGACAACCTACAGACAGACAGACCATCTACAGTCAGACACAGATCATCTACAGACACACATTGTGATCACTTGACTGTAAATGATCTCTTATATGTTCTTAATACCTCAGTATCTGCAGCTGACAGTTTGAACTCTTCAGTCCATGAGAAATAAATTTTACACCAGAGTCCTGCAGGTCATTGTTACTCAGATCCAGCTCTCTCAGGACACAGTTTGAGGATTGTAGAGCTGATGACAATCTCTCACAATACTGAGCAGTGAGATTACAGCCAGCAAGACTGAAAGAGACAAGAACACACACACACCAACAGTCAGATCATCTAGAGACACACAGTCAGATCATCTAGAGACACAAACAGATCATCTACAGACACATTTCAATATTGTGACCAGTCGACTGTAAATGATCTCTTATATGTTCTTAATACCTCAGTATCTGCAGCTGACAGTTTGGACTCTTCAGTCCATCAAAAATAAACTTTACACCAGAGTCCTGCAGGCGATTGTTCCTCAGATCCAGCTCTCTCAGGACACGGTTTGGGGATTGTAGAGCTGAAGATACAATTTCACAATGCTGTTCTGAGAGATCACAGCCAGAAAATCTAGAAGAGATTAAATACATTTTAAGAAATAACAAAACAATAAAGACATTTACAGAGTGTTACCAGTTTTCTGTCCTCAGGGAACGGAGATGACATAATCTGAACGCTGAATCACGATATGATGTCTTATAATCTTTCAGATTTATTCATATCTGAGATCAGATGAGCTCCTGACTGTTTATTCAACTAATAAATATTTAACATTTTGCTAAATGTAGCAATGTTTTCTGGAGGTATAAAAAATAAAAGTTTTGATAGACTCTTCAGACCACCGTGCATTTATTGCAGTTAAACCTTTTTTTTTACTGGATTAAATCCTTACTGCTGTATACTTATATTGATAAATATTTGTAGTTTCTCTGTATTTAGTGCTTCAGTTGCATTAGTTTGAGTTAGTGGTGTTCACAGGAACAATAACTTGCTTTGCTTTATTAACTTTATTCAACATCACAGCCATTCAAGATCAAATGAGACATGTCCCATAGACTGCCGAATAAATTACAGTGTCAAGGTCCATAAAAGGTATGAAAGGCATCGTCAGAATACTTCATCTGCCATCAGACGTGCAATCTCAATAAAACAGCGCATCCTTGTGGCGTGGAGGACACAAAGGAGCATACGCAGCACGGTGATACGGAGTGACACAGAGGAGACCGTTGACAAAAAATTATTGAATAAAGTCGTTATTTTAAAGTGACGTGACATTCAGCCAAGTATGGTGACCCATACTCAGAATTCGTGCTCTGCATTTAACCCATCCGAAGTGCACACACACAGAGCAGTGAACACACACACACACTGTGAACACACACCCAGAGCAGTGAGCAGCCATTTTATGCTGCGGCGTCCGGGGAGCAGTTGGGGGTTCGGTGCCTTGCTCAAGGGAACCTAGGTCATGGTATTGAAGGTGGAGAGAGAACTGTACATGCACTCCCCCCACCCACAATTCCTGCAGGCCCGAGACTCGAACTCACAACCCTTCGATTGGGAGTCTGACTCTTTAACCATTAGGCCACGATTTTTGTTTTCTTCGCTTACAAAAAGTGTTCCCGTCGCTTCATATAACCCAGATTGCACGTCTGATAGCAGATGGAGTATTCATATGATGACATTCATACCTTTTACGGACCTTGACACTGTTATTTACTTTGGCAGTCTATGGGACAGTCACAGGCCTCATCCAAAATATCTTAAATTGTGTTCCGAAGAGGAACGGAGCTTTTACGGGTTTGGAACGACATGGGGGTAAGTGATTACTTACAAAATTTTCATTTTAGGGTAGAGTATCACTTTAAGCTTCACAGTAAGAGACAGAAATGAATTCACTGAGTCACGTTTGTGGAAATCAAATCCTTTAAAATAAGCTTAATGAAATAAAAGAGCCCTGAATGAGTGCATGTTGGAATAAAACAGTTGAATTTAATTCTCTGTCAGCTGCTGAAGCTCTTTTAAATGATTGTTTAAACATCCCAAAATTATATTAACAATTACTATTTATTTGACTATTAATCAGCATCTATGAACTTACAGCTCTGTGGAAAATAATTAATTATGTCTGTGAGTGACTGCATTAATATTTAAAGTATAGGTTTTGCATTAGTGCACAGAAATTAATTGAGCAAAATACACATTATTACACACAATAAACTTTTTTAAAAACATGGGTTGCAATGAGGACACTGATGAGATGTGTGTCCTTTGCTGCAGATTCACTATTCACTATAAAAGACTAAAAATAGCACTTTCAGAAAGTATTTCATAATAACCTATTCTAGATCATGACAAAAACATTAATAATTCTGATAACCTGACATCTGAATGGGACTCAAATGTATTTGCTGTTTTGTTTGTACAGTTACTCCAGTGAACTAGTTTTTGTTGGTTTCTTTTAATTTCAAAGCTGTGACGATTCGTGTAACAGAGAGACACAGGGAGAGCGAGAGATCCAATTGCAGGTATTTATTTAAATAGAGTAATCCAACATCGTTATCCAACAAGCCAGGGTCAAAACCAAATAATCAGTCCAAAACAAAACAAACAAAGGAAAAGAAAGGAACGGGAACTCGGAGGACGAGAAGATTAAGGAGAAACTCAGAATATGAGAAGATTAAGGGGAATCTCGGATGACGAGAATGCTGCATACACGAAGGGTAAGGACTCCATACAAACAACAGGAAAAGACAGGAATATATAGGGAGGCTAATGACAATAGATTGCCTGCACCTGGTGCAATTAACAGGAGTGCAATTACTGTGAAGACAGGACCAGACTAGAGGAATTCTAGTGCCTACGGTGAAGTGTCTAAGGGGAAGTGAGCCCACTAGTGGACACCCAGGGAAACAGAGACTAGACAGCGTGACATTACCCCCTCCTCCACGGAGCAGCTGCCAGATGCTCCACCCGAACCCAAGGGAAAAACCAAAGACACAAAGAGACCAGGAGGGAGGTGGAGCGGCGGAGGACCAGGGGGAGGGACGGAGGGCCAGATAAAATGGTAAAACAGAGACAAGAAGACCAGGTAGAATGGGAAAACAGAGACAAGACAACCAGGTAAAATGGGGAAACAGAGACAAGACAACCAGGTAAAATGGGGAAACAGAGACAAGAGAAGTGCAACACAAAACAAGGAGTCCAGGAGGGTGGTGGACCGGCGGATGATCAGGGGGAGGGACGGAGGGCCAGGTCCTTAGAGGGAAACGGAACGAAAGACACAGACAAGAAACCCAGGAGGGAGGTGGACCGGCGGAGGATCGGGGGAGGGACGGAGGGCCAGGTCCCTAGGAGGAAACAGAAAGAAAGACACAGACCAAAAAAAAAACAACAAAAAATAAAAACAAAAACACAAGTCCAAGAAGGACATCACGTGATGCCCACCAGGGCGGCGCAGAAGACCACCACAACCATGTGGTCAGGGCGGAAGCCCCCCAGGGCGGAGCAGAAGACCACCACGTCCGTGTGGTCGAGATCGGAGTCCCCCAGGGCGGAGCAGAAGACCACCACGTCCGTGTGGTCGAGATCGGAGTCCCCCAGGGCGGAGCAGAAGACCACCATAACCGTGTGGTCGGGACGGACGCCCCCCAGGGCGGAGCAGAAGACCACCACAACCGTGTGGTCAGGGCGGAAGCCCCCCAGGGCGGAGCAGAAGACCACCACGTCCGTGTGGTTGAGATCGGAGTCCCCCAGGGCGGAACAGAAGACCACCCCAACCATCTGGTCAGGGCGGAAGCCCCCAGGGCGGAACAGAAGACCACCACGTCCATGTGGTCGAACCAGACGCCCCCCAGGGCGGAGCAGACGACCACCACTCCCTTGTGGTCGAGGCAGAAAGCCCCCAGGGCGGAGCAGAAGACCACCACGTCCGTGCGGCCGGACCAACAGGAGGACAAGTCTGGTTGGGCAAGTCTGAAACATAGAACATGAACATGTTAATGGTAGCCTCCGTGGCCACAACAGGAACAGTCGGGTGCCCAGAGAGATCTACTGAGACATGACGAGTCTCTGGAAGTTCCGCAGAGGTGAGGAGAGACTCTGGTAGTTCAGCAGAGACGTGGAACGGTTCTGGTAGTTCATCAGAGACGTCGAGAGGCTCTGGTAGTTCCACAGAGGAATGATGAGACTCTGGTAATCCCATGGTGTTTATACTGTATTCCAGAAGATCGATGCTGACTTGACTCTGCTCCTGAAGATCATTGGTGACTTGCATTTGTTCATGAAGATCATTGGTGACTTGCCTTTGTTCCTGAAGATCAGTGGTGACTTGCCTTTGTTCATGAAGGTCACTGTTGACTTGCCTTTGTTCATGAAGGTCACTGGTGACTTGCCTTTGTTCATGAAGGTCACTGGTGACTTGCCTTTGTTCATGAAGGTCACTGGTGACTTGCCTTTGTTCATGAAGATCACTGGTGACTTGCCTTTGTTCATGAAGATCACTGGTGACTTGAATTCTCCCATAAAGATCCCCGGTGACTTGACTCTGTCCTTGAATATCACCGGTGACTTGACTCGGTCCTCGAAGATCACCGGTGAATTGACTCGGTCCTCGAAGATCACCGGTGAATTGACTCTGAAAGGTCAACGGTGACTAGCCTTGACTCTGGAAAGTCCATGGTGACTAGCCCTGACTCCGGAAGGTCCATGGTGACTAACCCTGACTCCGGAAGGTCGACGGTGACTAACCCTGACTCCGGAAGGTCGACGGTGACTAACCCTGACTCCGGAAGGTCGACGGTGACTAACCCTGACTCCGGAAGGTCCATGAGCACCTGACTCGACTCTGGAGGGTCAACGGGAACCTGACTCAACTCTGGAGGGTCAACGGGAACCTGACTCAACTCTGGAGGGTCAACGGGAACCTGACTCAACTCTGGAGGGTCAACGGGAACCTGACTCAACTCTGGAGGGTCAACGGGAACCTGACTCGACTCAGGAAAGCCCACAGTAGCTGCCATCCTCTGCAGTGGCTCCGGGCTGCCGGCCCTCTTGTGCAGTGACGCTGGGTTGGTGGCCATCTTGCACTGTGCTGCTGGCTCAGCAGACATGACGTGAACCGTCTCTGGATCAGTAGACGTGACGTGAACACTCCTGGGAATCTCTAGGATCTTTGACAGCATGGAGAAATAATCCAAAAACGTCTCAACGGCCATCTTGGGCGTTGGCGCTGAGCTGGCGGCCATCTTGCACCGTGGCGCTGGGCTGGTGACCACTTTGTGCTGTGGCGCTGTGCTGGCATCCATCTTGCCTCGTGGCGCTGGGCTGACGGCCATCTTGTGCAGTGTCGATGGACCTGCAGCCATTATGGGCAGTGGTGCTGGGCCGGCGGCCATTCTGCGCAGTGGCTCTGGGCTGGTGGCCATCTTGTGCTGTGGAGCTGGGCTGGCATCCATCTTGCCTCGTGGCGCTGAGCTGGCGGCCATCTTGTGCTGTGGAGCTGGGCTGGCATCCATCTTGCCTCGTGGCGCTGAGCTGGCGGCCATCTTGTGCTGTGGTGTTGGGATGGCGGCCATTCTGTGCAATGGTGCTAAGTCGGCGGCCGTTCTGCGCAGCGGCCCTGGGCTGGTGGCCATCTTGTGCAGCGGCACCGGACTGGCGGCCATCTTGTGCAGCGGCGCTGGCTCGGCAGACTTGCGCCTCCTTCCCCCTCTCCGTCCACAATGGTGAGACGGCGGTTCCCAACCGAACTCAGGGTCGCCGGTGGGCCATATTGGAGAGTGATGCCGGACCTCCTCTCGACCACTCACTCCTGAGCGACCTCCCCTGGTCCCACGGAACACGACCAGGCGAGTACCCTCGAACCCATTCCTCGCCCGCTCGGTGACTGGGGAGGAAATGTGAATAGACATACCGCTGGATCTCTGTTAGGGATGGAGTCCTTTTGTGACGATTCGTGTAACAGAGAGACACAGGGAGAGCGAGAGATCCAATTGCAGGTATTTATTTAAATAGAGTAATCCAACATCGTTATCCAACAAGCCAGGGTCAAAACCAAATAATCAGTCCAAAACAAAACAAACAAAGGAAGGAAAAGAAAGGAACGGGAACTCGGAGGACGAGAAGATTAAGGAGAAACTCAGAATATGAGAAGATTAAGGGGAATCTCGGATGCCGAGAATGCTGCATACACGAAGGGTAAGGACTCCATACAAACAACAGGAAAAGACAGGAATATATAGGGAGGCTAATGACAATAGATTGCCTGCACCTGGTGCAATTAACAGGAGTGCAATTACTGTGAAGACAGGACCAGACTAGAGGAATTCTAGTGCCTACGGTGAAGTGTCTAAGGGGAAGTGAGCCCACTAGTGGACACCCAGGGAAACAGAGACTAGACAGCGTGACAAAAGCAAACAAGCATTCAATCATCTACACTTAATAAAACACTTAATATTAAACTAATACTTATTCCTGGGTTTACATCCAACACTTTTAAACTTTAAAACAATTACATATAAATGATAGAGCAAAACCCCTAAAGATAGAAACTTTATATCATTGTTACATTATATATCATCATACCGTCTATATGGAGATAGAATTGTTGCATAATTCCAAATAAATAGATTATGATCCACAAATAAATGTAAAGAGATTAACAAAAATTAAACATATTGACAAATAAATAGAATGAGATCCACAAATACAACTTAAGAGTTTCACAAACATGAGTTAAATTCCTTGCATGACTCTTTTCTCTTATATTTCTATTTGAGCCAATGCAGATGTTGAAGTTATTTCAGGATGAGATCCTGATGGAAATATAAAGAAGTCTTACACTCCAACAGTCTTTTGGAAACAGGGTTTTTTTAACCACACAAACAGCACTTCAGCTCGACTGAACAAAGTGTTCATAGAATGCAGTTCCTTACAGGAGTGTGAATAAATGAATCTCTGTTCAACTCTGAGTAATTCTCAATGACTGCAACATCAATCTCTCCACACAGAAGTGTCTTTTCCAACTTTTGCAAAGTCAGCAAGTCATCCTGGTTAAATAGCTCACTGAGCTGTGCATCTACAATATCCAGGACTTTAAAGAATTCCCCTCTGTAGTGGTCCATGGCACTTTTAGGCTGATGTGCCTCAGCTCCTTCAATGAAGCGTTTTGGGGGTGGTCTGGTCTGTGGAATGGTAATGAGCTTAACACATAAAGACTGAACCACAGCCGTCATCTCTTCAAACAGCGTTTTGAAACTTGCCTCATCTCTTTTGGCCTTGAGTGAGGTCCTAACAACTTTGTCAGAAGCCCTCATGCCAGCAATGGTTTCAGTTCTCTTCTGAAAAGAGATGTACAGGCATTCAAGCTCACAAATCACTGATGAGGCAAGGATGAGACCCAAAACTGTTTTGCCTTTCCTAAATTGCCCTAGCAAGCCATTAGCAGTAGATGTAATATTTGAGGCACCACAAGCCATCTCCTGAAAGGTAGCCAGCACTGACCCATACTGTGACAAAACAGCTGTGATGGCTTTGCCCCGTATTGTCCATCTCGTGGGACACAGGGGTTTTATTGCAGTGCATGATGGATTCTCTGCATGTGCTATTGCTGCATGGATCGCCTTAAACTTTCCTGAATGAGACAAAAGGACTCCAAGCTGGTTGACCCAATCCAATGAGTCTCTGATCAGAACAGAGGCTAAGCACGCTTTCTGTGTGATTAAAATAGTACAGTGGGCCCCACAATGAACGTAAAGTGCTAGTGGCTGCTCTTATTTTATCAGTGCCTGTGCACCAGCACAGTTTGACCGCGTAAACCATGCCTTGGTAAATTTAATCTCAGCAGCACATCCTTAACTACTCCAGCAAGGTTTTTTCCTGTTGTATCAGAAACAGAATACAAACCAATGAACTCTTCATGGAGCTTCAGGCCATTGTCAACATAACGCAGGCAAATACTTTCTTGTTCTTGCCCGGAAATGTCTTGTGTTCCATCCATAATAACTGCATACTGAAGAACTGGTAGATCTCTGATTGTATCAGCTATTCCACTAACAATACTGTTGCTCATTGTAGACAGAATTTCATTCTGGATCTGTGGACTGATTAGGGATGGGACGATACACTTAAACTCACAATACGATGCACCTCGATATGCCAGGGTCACAATACGATACGATATCAAAAAAGAAAAAAAAAGAAGAAAATATTACTGTATAACAACAACTTATTTATTTTTGTTTCACCTGCACACAGGGAAACACAAGGCCTAACTGGCCAAACACAAACAAGAACACTCCCTTAGTGCTGCTCTAATCCTAGGTTAAGTTATCTCAGGACTGGTTCTTCTTCAAAAAAACTAACATATCAACATGTTCTGGTGTAATCAGTGATCTTTGAGCAGACACAATGTCTCCTGCTGTGGAAAAGACATGCTCACTGGGCACTGACGTAGCAGGAATGCAAAGGTAGGCTTTGGCCAGGGGGGCAAGTATGGGGTAAGCATATGCATTAACTTTCCACCACTCAAGTGGACTACTGTTGAGTGGGATAGGAATCTCATTTCTGTAGGAGAGTATCTCCATTTCAATCCCTCTGCTGGACTGCACTGTCTCAACAACAGTAGTGTAGGAGCTCCCAAGGAGATCTTCTAACGCTGTCTTTTTTGGTGGGGGAGGCTGTGTCACGTCCTGCATCTGCCTTTCTCCCTCCACTGGCTCTTCCTGGCTTTGCTCTGCTCCCTGTGCTGCCTCAACCATGACCCTGGCCTGCTCTGCTGCTGCCCCTGATATTGAAGCACTGGCCCTAGTGGTTCTTTCATCTATGTCACTGGTCTGAAAAAAATAAAATAAAACTAGATCAAACATTTCTGTCTTTCAATCCTTCACTCCCTCCCTCTCTCACAGACACACGCACACAGAGACTCTCTCTCTCTCTCTCTCTCATCGACTAATAAAAAAAACAATATGAGAAATACGTTTTCGGGCTCTGGCCTACACATACAGAGTTACACACACGCGCAGGGCACCTCATTTTTTTTTTCAATAAAAGTTAGCCTACCTGGTTGCGCTGCTCATGAAGTGCTGAAGCTTTTTCACGTATTCGGGCATAGACGGACTCGCGTTGTTCATCATTCAGATGGGACAGGCTTCGGAATCGTGGGTCAAGCGCAGTGCACTCCTGCAGCATGTCATTGCAGTCCCCCGAGTACCGGTCCGAGATGTCGAGTAGAATGGCGCTTTTTATGTTGGCGATGGTCTGTGTGTCATTTTCGTCTGGTGACATGCTTTGCTCGATCATGAACTTCAGTGGGATTATCAGTGAAACAGTGGGCTCTTTTTCCATCACAGACAACTGTTGTGGCTGTCTTCAGTGGCTTTCACTATGTCCTCGACATCTGATATATCACTGTTATCCAGAGTGTCAATTTCTCTCGCATTCCTTCGGATTCCTGGGCAGCTCAGCGCAGCTGAGACAGCTGCTTGTTGCTCCAGGTAGCGCGCCAGCATGTCGTATGTGCTATTCCACCTGGTTTGGACATCGGTGATAAGTTTATGCCGAGGCAGCTCTAACTGGGTTTGCTTGTTGGTCAGGACGGCGGTGGCCGTGGTGCTCTTGTGAAAGAATGTAGTTATTTTTCGCACACGACCAAGAAGGCGCGCGACGCGGGATACAGCCAAGCCTCGCTTACTGGCCAGATTCACAACATGCGATAAGCACTTGATGTGAGGGTGGAGACCGCTCTCTCTCACAGCAATGTCCATGTTGCTCGCGTTGTCTGTGACACAAGCAATGGTTGTTTGTGGCCTCGTTAGCTCCCACTCACTCAGTGCATTTCTCAACACGTGAGCTATGTTAACACCAGTATGACTTTCACTTAGCTCACGAGTTTGCAACACAAAGCTTTTTCTCTTCCATTTCTCGTTGATGACTTCTGCCATGATGGTTATATAACTCTGTGTTGCACGCGAGGTCCAGCTGTCGGTGGTCAGGGCGACACAGTCGGCATTTTTTAGATACTCTTTCACGCTTTGTTTGGTTTCATTGTAAATTTCCGGGATTACCTTCTCTGAAAAATGTCCTCGACATGGCATCTTAAACTTGGGCTCCAGCACATTGAACATTTGGATGAATTTTCTCTTCTCTACCATGTTAAATGGAGCCATATAGTCCGCTATGAATTCGCCAATGAGCCTGGTTATCTGTTTTGCACGCGGACTTGACGGAGGTAGAGTTGGTGTCAGCGCTTGTTTCATGGTCAGCTGTCCCTTCGGTAGGCTCGTTTTCTCCGGGGCCATCTTCACATTTTTATGGTGACGTTGAAGGTGGTGGTTCATGTTTGATGTGTTGGATGTGGTGTACGGAATGACAGCATGGCATAGCTTACACACAGTCTTAGTCTTGTCAGTTACTCTATTGCCGTCGTTGTCTTTTTTAATGAGAAAGCCAAAATACTGCCAGACATATGACTTGTATCCAGGCGGAGCGTCCTCAATTTCGACCTCATTTGACTCCATGGTCAGCTGTTTGGGGGCAAGGCAGTTGGTGCTAATGCTAATAATATTTGTTAGCTCGCTGCAGTGTTGTTATTGCAACATGCGCTGTCTTGACGTTACGACGTACCGCACCGTTCCCCAGATATAATTTTTTTTTTTCATTTAGTTTTTTTACCCTGCCACCATAGACTGTATGTCTGCCCCATATACATACACACAAATATAATACACTAAATTATTTATATACTACGCAAATCATGCAGCAGTGCCATCTATCTTTATTTCGCGATCCATTTTTTTCGACCTCGATGCGTTTCGTCACGTTTTGTATCGCGATATTTTGTCAAACGATATTTCGTCCCATCCCTAGGACTGATGTAGTCTTTCTGGGACCTCTTCAACCATCTGGCTAAAAGGACATCATCCTCTGCCTTGTCTTTCAAGAGTTGATAAAAATTACTGTTTTCATCCTCATGCCCTCTCAAGGTTGGTCTCTGTAGTGCCAAATATTTGATTGAACTCACAATTTTCCCCGAGACAGTGCCTGTTGTCTGCTTGTTGATTTGCCAAAGCACTGGACAACTGTGCATTTACAGGATTATTTTCTTGTGCAGTCACAGAGACAGCATGTGTGTATGACTACTTTCATGTGCTTTAAATTTTTCAATAGCTTTTTTCCAATTTTGGAATCCAGAAGTGATAAAGGTAGGCTCTGATTTTACAGCAAATGGTGTGAGTTTGTCCTGGTAAATTCTGATGCAATAAAAACACAAAACCCCCTTCTGCACTGCACTTGAAAGGAGAGAGTTTTGTTAGACAGACCTTGTGTGTCAATTAATTCTGGGTGTGGCTGATATATATTTTTGGGTGTGGCTGACTCTGTCCCCTGACTTCAGTGTCTCTCAGCTGTCTGTCCCTGCTCTGAACACCCTTAAAGGAAACCAGTCACAATGTCACACAATGCGACGAGACTGCAGTTACTACAAGCACCCTAACCCTTTAAGGTTAGGTGAATAAGGTGTAGAAAAATACTGATGGGAAAGCTAGTGCAATATTAAAATCATGTTTGTTATATTATTGTTTAAGTTAAACCATGTTAAACTACCTCACCCTTCATATAACCCCTACCAGCAACTAGTTTCCAGCTGAACTTAATCTGATCTCTAATATGAAAGCAGTGGAGATGAATAAGTTATAGAAAAATACTGATGGGAATGTCAAGAACAAGCAAAAAACACACAGACAGACTAACTCCTTTCTAGATGTGGGAGACGTGTAACGTTACTTGTTTTCAAGTTACATGGGTTAAGTTAATAGAAAAATCATGTTCTTTTACAACAGGGCTCGAAATTAACTTTTTTACTTGGAAGCACTGGTGCTCCCAACTTCAAAAAGTTAGGAGCACCGGCAAAAATTTAGGAGCACCCACCAAAAATTAGGAAGCACCACAACTACAAATTATATATTAAAACATTTAATTTATTTAAAAACAACACCAGCAATCACTGGGGGTTTACACATCTGTGGCCAGGATTTGAAATTTGGTCTTCTGGCTCTATATCATCTCACCTGATGATATTGGCACATGATTTGTCATTTGCATACGTCATGTCAATCGCAACTCCGTTCTTTTTCCATGAGCTGCAACATAGGTTTAAATTTAGTGAAGGCAAGCTCTTCTTTGGCAATGGTGTGTATGCAGTGTTAAATTTGACGTATAATTAGCTCTGCCAGTAGAGCACAACAACCAGCAGCATCCTGCCGATTAAAAGCCTTAATAATCAAACCTGATGAACCTGATTTGTTTGTCACACACACTTGACCCTGCATTTTTTGCTTGGCACTTGGGCCTTGGCACTCCATTGCTATTAATATGCTGTATTAATCTTAGTTAATAAAAATACAGCTGTTCATTGTTTGTTCATGTTACTTCACAGTTTATTAACTATGTTAACAAATACAACTTTTGATTTCAGTAATATAGGCTATTAGTAGCCTAAATATTAAAATTAACACTAACAATGCTGTAGAAGTGCTGTTTATTAGAGTTTAATAAATGGAACATTATTGTAAAGTGTTACAGATTTTTTTATTCACCAAATCTCGTGAGTTCAGTGTTGGACAGATCAGTTGTTTTAACCATTCATTAAAGTGAATTGGTTCAAATGAGTCATTAGTTCGCGAAACATGCCATTAGCGGACTACGGCACGAGTTGTGTGACTATACTGGCAGTTTAGGAAATCGCACAAGATTTGTGTCAACACAGAAAAAATTTCATCATTGGATAGGTTTTTTCGTTTATTGAAATTATAATTTATGTCAGCTGAATGTGCGGAATGCTTTTCAGAGAAGATAAGGCAACGTTTTTTGCACAATTGCCACACCCAGCGGTAATTCAGGAGAAAACTATATCCATATGTTCCACGTAAAACTTAGGTCTTCCGACCTTTTACAATCAAGTCAATTGATTTTTATTAATATGCGCGAGGGAGAGAGAGCAAGACAGTGCTCGCTCGTGTTGTTTGAACTTGAAGATGGTGACCAGGGTTTCTCTTTCTGCTGCTGCTAGCTATTATATGCACCCTGTCAAGCGCAGCAGTCATTCTATTTTGATCAAATAAGGCTTTGGCGGCAGTCAATTTTTTTTTTTATCTCACAGATTAAATTTAAGGAGCATATGCGACCAAAATGGTCGCAATTTCGAGCCTTTTACAATCATCTTAAATACTGTTTTTAGTGTCAAATCGCTTTTGTCCATTACGTTACTAGAAAGTCAACCATTTTTTCGCCAGCCAACATTGGCTAGTAACGTTACTAGTAACAAGTTTACCTAGTAGGGATGGGTCACGATTTTCGAATATTGGATTAGTCGATTTAATTACAGAATATCGATTAGGCTGTTCGATTATTTTCTAAGGATGTGAACCGTTGTTACGCCCTTATTAGGGAGCAACAATGAAGGAGGAAAAAGCGGTTTCGGCGGTTACAATACTCTTTATTTTCAGTCTCCATAACAAAGACTATCTCACAAACTCTCGCAACGCCGATCAACATCACGGTCCTGGCCAGGGATCGATATGACTGAAAGGAACGCTCCACGAGGAAGCCCAACAGGAAGCTCTTATCACTAGGCACACCTGTGCACCGGTGCACCCAATCCACCTGATTACCTCACAGCTCCGCAGTGCACCTGTATGGGGAGCACAAACACACACCAGACACAGCAGAGAAGATAATACAAAGTACAGCCGTGACACCCCCCCACTTAAGAAAAGGAAACCAATAAGTTTCCGCCAACAATACTTAAACACTTAACCGCACCAACACATAACTTTAGTATAGGCCTATACATACACACACATTACCAACAAAATCCTTCCCCCACATGGATAGAGTAAAAAAAAAAAAAAAACAAACCTGTTAACTAGAAAATTTTACAGTTGAATTCTTTGACTTAAGCACTGGACAATTCGACTTCCAATGTCCTTTACAAAGACAATAATTGCAGTTATCATAGTCACTTGATGTTTTTTCCAAACACCGCCTGGCTGGACCCACAGGGACAACGGAAGAATTCCCCCGTGTATGAACCTGCCGTTCACTAAATCTTTCAACATAGGGCTCATGAATAAGTTCCCAATCATCCACCAGCAGTGCAGCTTCTGAAGCAGTTTTAACCTGACGCTCCGCAACATAAGTAGCTACAATTTCAGGAAGTGTATTTCTGTATTGTTCAAATAAAATTAACTCTCTCAGCTTATCCATTGTTGTACTATCTGCCGCTGTACACCAACGATCAAACTGCACAGTCAATCCTCTTACGAACTCAACATTTGTTTCATTCAACTTTCGCTGTAACGTACGAAAGTGTTGCCGATAACACGCACACGCTCATTTATTTTCAACACCGCCGCCTTAATGGCTTCATAATTCTGGCTGTCAGCATCAGATAGCGTAGAATAGGCTTGTTGGGCTTTACCTGTTAAAACGCAGTGAAGCAACATAGCACGTTCAACATTACTCCATTTACACGCTACTGCGACTCGCTCAAACAGGAGAAAAAAAATCTCCACCTCAGACTCATTAAACGGTGGTACCAAACGCAAATTATGTGCCACACTCAGTTTCGTCGAACCAATATCAAAATCTGCACCCACCGGCTTACCTTCGTGTAAATCTAGTCGACGCCTTTCAATCTCCAAACGCACCTTGTCACATTCCAAGCGGCGCTTCTCACACTCAGTATCACGTTGTATCATCAACAACTCTCTCTGCTGCTCAAATGAAAGAGTGCTTAACTCCGGCAATGTAAGAGTAGTCGGCGTCCACTCAGCTCTAGCGGACGGCGAAAGAGCACTCGCACCAAGAGTGCTTAAATCAGGCAATGCAGCTAAATCAGGCACCCTAGATTTTCTTCTCAATATTTTAAGATCACACAGCGCATTCTCAATAACTAATTTAATTCCGTCTTTTGACCTTTTCTGATTATAAGTTAGCTCGATTTTATAATGCGCAGCTAATTCTAATAATTGCTCTTTGGTCATTCCCTCTAATAATTCCTCCGACGGAGACTGAGAAAACGCTTCAATTACATCGGTGGCCATAATTACCGTTAATCACGCTTACAAAACACTCGCTCAACAAATATTACACACCAAAAAACTTTTTTTTTTTTTTTTACCTGACAAATCAGAATTTATTTAAAGAAACTAAACCATCCGTTTAACCAAATAAACCCTAGTCTTCAGTTGGCCCAAGACCGGGTACTTACGCACTAACTCCCGTAAGTTTGGGAAGACGACCAATTGCCGAGTCGCCCCCCAAACCTCGGATGTGCTCCCGAGACAACTGCTCTAAGCCCCGAGCCAACCAAAAATAACAAACAAAAATAAAAAACTACGTGCCCAAAGACACGTACTAAACCTACCCGGAAGGTTTGTTCTTCAAATGCTCCCAACAAATTATGTTATAGAACCTAACAAACTAATAGAGCGTTCCAACTTTATCAAT
The DNA here is from genome assembly GCA_024542945.1 of allo-octoploid hybrid of Carassius auratus x Cyprinus carpio. Lineage (NCBI taxonomy): Eukaryota > Metazoa > Chordata > Actinopteri > Cypriniformes > allo-octoploid hybrid of Carassius auratus x Cyprinus carpio. The sequence goes on along the minus strand of JANHFF010000097.1, from coordinate 322,737 downwards.
TTACAAATAGGCGGATAATATACAAATGTATTCAATTCAAACATCCTACCTTTTATCCTCCTTCAAAGACAACTGTCTTTCAAACCAAAATTCGCACAAATCCATACCCAATTTTTATCCTGGACGAGCCCCCAATTGTTACGCCCTTATTAGGGAGCAACAATGAAGGAGGAAAAAGCGGTTTCGGCGGTTACAATACTCTTTATTTTCAGTCTCCATAACAAAGACTATCTCACAAACTCTCGCAACGCCGATCAACATCACGGTCCTGGCCAGGGATCGATATGACTGAAAGGAACGCTCCACGAGGAAGCCCAACAGGAAGCTCTTATCACTAGGCACACCTGTGCACCGGTGCACCCAATCCACCTGATTACCTCACAGCTCCGCAGCGCACCTGTAGGGGGAGCACAAACACACACCAGACACAGCAGAGAAGATAATACAAAGTACAGCCGTGACAACCGTGCCGAGCGTGTCTGACCCCCAAAGCCCAGTTCGGTTGACTAATGTGATCGCTTCATGCCGTGCTTGGACGCGGTTGGTTGGAAGAGGTGGGCCAGAGTGTGGTTCAGTTTAATTAGGGTGCGGTACGCAGGGAACTACTGATACATACAGCATGATTACGTGAACATTTCTGAGCGGCAAACACAATAGATTTATAAAGCAATATGTTTTGAGAGGGTCTTCTGTGTCACCGCGTCCCAAACAACTCAAAATAATAAACCACAAAGTTAACAAAACGATGCACTCCACTGTGCTGAGCGAGAAACTTCCTGTTTCCCACGTATTAAGTCATGATTACGAGAAAGAATAAAATGTAATATTCCACTGGCTGATAACCATAAACATTTACCGCCCATATATATAAAAAAAATGTTGACTCTATTATGTTGATTTTTCTGAAGTAAATAAAGTTATGTGACTATTCACAAGCTTTTAATTATGGTATAAATGCTTGGAAATAACATGTAACATTTTAATCACAATAAGCTTTGGGCTTTGTTACTTTTTATTACAAATCAAAGCCTGAGCCTTCTGTCAATTTTAAGATAAACTACAAACATTTTAATTTGTAGTGAGATATTCGTCTCCTTTCAAGCGGCATGTGAATCAATTATATTTTCCTGTTTAATATTTGCAGCACGAAATAAAAACGAATAAATATTTGAATGCTTGTTGAAAAAAAAACAGAACAATGTAATAAAAATGAGTGTTTCGTGAAATAAATCAATTTGAGTTTAAAAAATCGTCAGTAAGCCTATTGCTGTTTTTCGTGTTAAATGTGAAGAATGACAGGTGCCAACTCACTGTCTTGCACTGGCCTCTTTGTAGGCTATTTAAAAAACAAACAAACTTGAATTTAACAAACATAAAATGTTCAAATCATATTTCTGAATTAAATTAATGAATCGAAACAAAATATGAATTTACTGCTAAATTCTGAAAAAACAGAGGTGTTAATTATAGGACCTAAAAACTCTGCATGTAATAACCTAGAACGCTGTCTAAGACTTGATGGGTGCAGTGTCATTTCTTCGTCATCAGTTAGGAATCTAGGTGTGCTATTTGATAGCAATCTTTCCTTAGAAAGTCACGTTTCTAGCATTTGTAAAACTGAATTTTTCCATCTCAAAAATATGTCTAAATTACAGCCTATGCTCTCAATGTCAAATGCAGAAATGTTAATCCATGCGTTTATGACCTCAAGGTTAGATTATTGTAATGCTTTATTGGGTGGTTGTTCTCCACGCTTAGTAAACAAGCTACAGTTAGTCCAAAATGCAGCAGCAAGAGTTCTTACTAGAACCAGGAAGTATGACCATATTAGCCCGGTTCTGTCAACACTGCACTGGCTCCCTATCAAACATCGTATAGATTTTAAAATCTTACTTATTACTTTTACAGCCCTGAATGGTTTAGCACCTCAGTATTTGAACGAGCTCTTGTTACATTATAGTCCTCCACGTCCGCTGCGTTCTCAAAACTCAGACAATTTGATAATAAGAATATCACAATCAACTGCGGGCGGCAGATCCTTTTCCTATTTGGTGCATAAACTCTGGAATAACCTACCTAACATTGTTCGGGAGGCAGACACACTGCAGTTTAAATCTAGATTAAAGACCCATCTCTTTAACCTGGTTTAAACATAACACACTAATATGCTTCTAATATCCAAATCCGTTAAAGGATTTTTAGGCTGCATTAATTAGGTAAACCAGAACCGGGAACACTTCCCATAACACCCGATGTACTTGCTACATCGTTAGAAGAATGGCATCTACGCTCATATTAGTCTGTTTCTCTATTATTACGAGGTCACCGTAGCCACCAGATCCAGTCTGTATCCAAGTCAGAAGGTCACTGCAGTCACCCGGATCCAGTATTTATCCAGACCAGATGGTGGATCAGCACCTAGAAAGGACCTCTACAGCCCTGAAAGACAGTGGAGACCAGGACAACTAGAGCCCCAGATACAGATCCCCTGTAAAGACCTTGTCTCAGATGACCACTGGGACAAGACCACAGGAAACAGATGATTCTTCTGCACAATCTGACTTTGCTGCAGCCAGGAATTGAACTGCTGGTTTTGTCTGGTCAGAGGAGAACTGGCCACCCAACTGAGCCTGGTTTCTCCCAAGGTTTTTTTCTCCATTCTGTCACCGATGGAGTTTTGGTTCCTTGCTGCTGTCGCCTCTGGCTTGCTTAGTTGGGGACACTTTATTTACAGCGATATCGTTGACTTGATTGCAGATGATTGCACAGATAATATTTAAACTGAACTGAGCTGCAAGATGACATCACTGAATTCAATGATGAACTGCCTTTAACTGTCATTTTGCATTATTGACACTGTTTTCCTAATTAATATTGTTCAGTTTCTTTGACGCAATGTTTTTTTTTTGTTTAAAGCTCTATATAAATAAAGGTGACTATGACCACTTTGCCATTTAAAAACCAAAACTAAACTATTATAATGGCTGCAACAGCAGAAAGGGTGTTGTCTGTGGCCAGACTAATTGTGAACAGATTGTGTTCCCGTCTTCTTCCCGAGCATGTGGACATGCTCATTTTTTTTAATAAAAATATGAAATAGGTTATTTTTATAAATACAGATATTAAAATTAATGTTCACATAAGCGCCGTCATTTAGGCTGTTCACAATATGGCAGTTGCATAAATTATAAATTAAATGTGTTTTAAAGCCTAGTATTTAGGGCTGAATTAATCTGTTCTAATCTTAATCAATCTGTAAAAAAATTTTTTTTAAATGCTATTAATGTTCATGATCATTTTTAAAATAGAAATGTCCTAGGCTCCTACAGCCTTGTGAGCAGTTGATAATCGACGGACTGTTGCCATCAGTTGGCTTGGGTTAGGAGAGACTATTCTCTAATGAATTAAACAGTTTGTTATCATACAGATTGAAAGCCTGAATAGTCTCTCTCCCTCTCTCTCTTTTTATGGATGTGTGTTTATGTGTGCGTGAGTGCATGCGCGGGAGGTGTGCGATTTTCGACTACTAATCGAATAATACCCAGTGATTATCAAATATTACTTTTGCTTAAAATGCACATCCATATTACCTAGCAAGAGTGTACAAGTTAGATGTCGAATCACAACATCATCTTAACATCAACAAGTCTAACGTTAGACAGAAAATATAATTATCCTCCATAACAAAATTATTACAAACTCACATTTCCTTTCTTTCTTTTCTTCCCCATGATAAAGAAATTACTTAAACTGAGCTGCTGCTGTCTTTTCATCTTAAAATCTATGTCGCCACTCGCCAGCTTCAAAACTTCCGCTTTCCAAACTAGTCCTGGACCTGGCCTGTAGACCCGTTCACAATTTGGTGTTGGGGAATTTCTCACTTGAACTGAGTTAGTGGGTCCCTAGACATGAAAAAAATCACAGAGGTGCTCGTTCGCCATAGTGCCATGAATAACGCAATGGTCAAATCAAATATGGCCGTCATCGGATGATGATGAAAATCCAACTTCTTTGTTTCTGAATGTTTATACATATGTAATACCTCTATTTTGACTAATTGTGGTATGTTGAATTCATTTCTGCCATTGATATGACCATATTGGGTTATTGTGACCTTGAAAGGGCATGGTCAAGGTCGTTTTCCTATTCTGAAGGATCTCAAAAGACATGTACATGCGAACTAACTCAATTTACAGTCTGCCCTTATACTGTGTATTTGTACAACACTAGTCAGAATTCACAGAAAATAAGAGGACAAGGTTTAACTTTTCTTGTATTTTACCAGGAGTATCAAAAGATTTCCAAGGTTCCTAAAGTTTTCATCTGACTATTGAGCATCGCACCAATTGATCAACAGTGAGTATTAAACATGTACATAAGTAACTCAAATTTACTAACTCAAATTTACAGTCTGCCTTTATACTGTGTATTTCTACAGCACTGGACAGAGTTCACAAAAAATAAGACAATGTTTGACTTTTCTTGTATTTTACAGAGATCACACAAAAAAATGAAAACGGAAGAAGGTTTGACATGTATTTTACCAGAAGTAATACAATTTTAAAGATTTCCAAGGTTTCTAAAGTTTTCGTCTCACTATTGAGCATCACACATATTGATCAACATGGAGCATTCTAAAATACCTGAATTTAGAATGCTTGAATTTGGTTGCTTCAATGGCAGATCAGGACAATCTTAATCAACGGTTATGCATCATCTGTCTAGAAGATAACAAATTACCTGTAACAAGTGAAAAGACAGGACGTGAGAGAATCAAACAAGCTGCTAAAATCCATAATGATGTGGCTACAAATCATATCAAAACTCTGATGGGGGATGATGATGAGGATAATGATAATAGCATGTTTGTTTACCATAATACCAACAAATGCTACAAGTCATACACTCATTCTCGCAAACTGACATCTATTGAGAAGCAAAGAATTGAAGAATCTAAGGTGTGTGAGACAGAAGATAAGGCTTCTACAAGTGTTAAATTCAAGACAACCTTACGGAGAAGTGTTACACCTTGTGCACCTCCAAGTTCTGACAAGAAAGCAAGAACATTGCCCTGTGTTATATGTGGATATATGGAACACAAGAAATGTTGTGACAAGTACATAATTTGTGAGTATGATAGTGCGATGAAACTCATTGCTGCAGCAAAGCATAACCAAGATGTAGTTTTCACACGAATTGCAGATCAACTGAATGATGATGAAGATAGCTCTATTAAATCAGTCATATCAGCTGATGTATTTTGCCACAATCTCTGTCGCCAGAACTACATGCGAAAATATGAATGTGGCATCAAAGCCAAAGCATTAGATAAACCGGCCATTACCAACATCAAGCAAGTGCTGTTTGCTCATGCTCTTGCATATATTGAGAAGCTTTTGGTGAAGGGAGAGTGTCACTGTGAGTGATATTGTCGAGTTTGCATTGAGCCTGTTGGAAGAAGGCGAGGTGCTTACAATACCTTCCTGACCTGTGATATGAAAGAGCTGATCCTTAATCACTACAGAGAATTGGTCACATTCGCTCCCAACAGTAGGATGAATGAATCTGAATTTTTTTTCTCATCTGACATTAACGCTACTGACTTCGCCATCAAGCTGAAGAATCAGGACATAATGAGAGAGGCAGGCACCAAGATAAGAGAATTGCTCCTGGATGTTGATTTTGGTCTGCAAGACAGCTTCTGTGACAGTACTGACGTGAAAGCATCATGGGAGACAACAACGATGCCAGCGCCTCTTCTTACGTTCTTAGCAGCTCTGTTCAAGGTCCCCAAGCACAAGCTCTTTAGAAGCAGTGCTAGAGACCTAGAGGTGCTTCTCCAGCCTCTACAGGAAGAGGAAAATCAGTCAGCAGCAGAAGAACTGCTATCACAGCAGCAATATTCCACAGAGGGAGAGGATAATGGACAGTCTACACAGGGGGAGGATAAGGGCAGTCAGCTAGCAGAGGAACAACCACAGCAGCAACAGCCCACACATGGAGAAGAGGCTCTACTGAGAGAACAGTCTCTACTAGAAGAAGAGGGGAAATGGGTGAGAGATCACAAGAGTACACAACTGCACTGTCTCTTCCAAATACTTGTGTATAGCATTCACAGTGGAGTAAAGTGAACACCGTTGCATATTATGCTTGGCCATGCCATTTATGCAAGAGATCGCAGCAAGAGCCTTCTCACAACTTTCAACAGGATGGGTTCATGTTCAAGCTACCAGACAATCAGATCTGCCCGCAGTCTTCTCGCTAGCTATGCTGTGAAATGCTCAGAAGATGAAGAGACACTTATACCAAGTATTTTTACAAGGGAGGATTAAACTATGGCAGGCATGGACAACTCCGATTATGCTGATAAATCATCACTTTCTGGTACTAAGGGTTCACATTATGCAGCATTAGTACTGTTCCAAGATGCCACAGTGAACAGACCCCTTCATAAGCCTTCAGTTTCAAGCACAGGATTAAGCAATGCTGATCCAATCATGTGGACTAAGTTGCCATGCCAAGAGGTACCTCACCATGTCAAACCAGTGGTTCGACCTGTCCAGCCACCAGACATGCTGCTGCATCCTGAAAACAAGCAAGCAACATTAGTTGATGTTGCAACTGTCAAAAGTGTATCTGGAAAGCATGAATTCTTGATCAGTCTGATCCGCTGCGGTGCATCAGCAGGAGACCCTCTGATATGGGCTGCTGTGCACACACTTGCCTCATCTGCTGTGGTGACGATGATGCATGTTGGCTTCCTCCCTGTCATACCAAGACCCGTTACTGAGCGTGCCACCGTCAGACATTGCCTCACCAACTTCCAGAGTGTTCGCAGACAACTGAATCGGTCGTCAATGGTGATTTGGTGTGATGAAAGTGTGTTTGCCCTGGCTATAGATATTTACCTGCATGAGACAGAACAGTTCAAGGATCTGTTCCTCTGCATGGGCTCTTTCCATTGGACCCGTGTATTACTCCGATGCCAGGGAAAAATGCTTCTCAGTGTTTTTGGATTTGGCATGATAGAGTCATTGTTAAATGGGAGTTATTATGTCCGTGCTCTCACTGGGATGCTGATTGTGGAGGATGTGATCAGGTCGCTCCAGTGGGAGATGTACTGGCAACACAGGGACAAAGCAGAATTTCCAGTGCTAGCACAGGTAGAGGCACTGCACACTACACTGGCTGCAAATCAACGTTGCCCAGAGCAGTTTGAAGCCTTGATTGAACAAGTGCAGAAGTTGAATCAGGACTTTCTGGAGTTTGAGAAGGAGTGTGAAGAAAAGTCAGAGCTCTGCCAATTCTTTGGAGTTTGGCTGGAATTGGTGGCCATCATTAAAAATGCTGTAGTCTCCGAAAGAAACTGGAACCTACACATGGCTACTACAGAGGATTCTATGCCAATCTTTGCAGAATGTGACTGCATAAACTACCTTCGTCATGGGTCATGGTATCTTGAACAAATCAAGGTGCTAGAGTTCACACATCCTGAGCTCTACCGGCACTTCTCTATAGGCCAGTGGGTTGTGCAGGATCACCCTGGTTGGTTCTGTGCTGTGGCAGGTGACATGAAGGTCGAGCAGACCATTCAGCGAGTGTCAAAGGGTCCTGGAGGTTACTATGTAGTAGGAGCCACACACAATGCAAATGCTGTAGCAGAGTTTGAGCTCTTGTTCCATGAGATTGGGATGATCACTGATATCCTCAACTTTCTCACCAACAACCACACTTTGAAACAGAGAGAATGCCATCTCCAGCATGCACTGAGCACCACTCGCCGACCTTACATTAAACAAAAATGTTTCAAAGCTGCTGAACTTTGTGCTAGAGCGGCAGAATCCATACTCAGTGACAGTCAATGAGCCTGTTCCACTGCACAATCTGCTCACCAAGCAGGCTATTGACCAAGGTGTTGCTCCTTGCTTGTTCAACTGTCTCCACAATGGGAAGCATGTCTACTGCTCGTACAGGCGGGAGAGGTTTGTTGAGAAGAAAAAGAAAATTAGCACAACTGTATCAAAGAGAAAACTACCTCAGTTCAAAGAACAACCACAGAAGACACTGACAATCAGTATGAAGGAGCAGAAGTTAGTCTCATCCAAAGACATGGCCGAGGCACATAGGAGTATGAACATTGCTAAGGAGCGGGGCATAAGTATCTGGCAGATACTTTCTCATGATGTGCTTTCAGCTTCTCCCCTGTTTGATGGTGACCATCCAGATCATGTCAACAAGTCAAAACTTGTCAGTGAGATTGAGCCTGGACTTGATCTCAACCAATGGAGTCCTGAGTCTACTTATGCCACTCATGTTGTGGTAGACTTCATGTCGAAGATGCAACAGATGCCTCTAGCACAATTCCCTACTTTAGGTGCGGTCATCAATGCCATCATCGGCTCAACATCATCCCTCTGCCAAGAGCCGGAGTTCTTCCATTTTGTACTAGATTCCTACATCGAGATTTCCCTGAAAGAAGGGGAGTGCATGCGGCGTACAGACTCAACAACAGGCATCGACATCATTGGCATGAACAGACACACACCCATCCCTCAGCAACTTGACAAGTTTTGGGCATCTGAGGAGAACAAGCGGAATCTCCAACTGTTAGCTCGGGATATGGTATGCAATCGAGCCAATGCCAATGCAACTGTCATTGTCAGCTCTATTGACATTGATGATGAGGTGCTACCAGCAAAGGCAGCTGGTGGTGAAGAGATCCCAGACCTATTGAACTGGATTGAGAAGGCTGATGCCAGGTTGCTGGTGCATGTTGAGCAGGCTGTTCATGTGAAGCAGTGCAAGAGAGTTGTCATAGTCTCTAATGACACAGACACCTTTGCATTGCTTCTCCACTATAGCCCATACTTCCAAAAACTCGCGATGAAGGATATCTGGCAGCAGTATGGCACTGGTGAGAGGTGGCGAATGCTTACACTCCATTGTAAAGGAAACAGGTCAATTTAGCTCAAAGGGAATCATTTAAGATTTTAAAAGGAATTTGAACAGAATCACTGTTTCACGGCTGATCACTGAAACCTCCAGCGATTCACTGAACGAGCCGTTTAACATCAAATCTGCACTGGATATTAATATCCAAAGTATAGTGAAAACACTATTAATTAGCACAGTAACAAGATCGGCAGTTTAAGACATTAACTTGTAAGCACAAAACACAAGATACTTCTCTTTTCAATATGAATAAGGCTTTATTAGATAAATCTAAGACATATAAACTAATCTAACACATAAGCACACGCACTCACACATTCACACAAGTTGCAAGAAGATAGAACGTTAGGAAAGACTGAGTTTAAGAGAATGAAAATGTGAAATCCCAAGTTTACAGCAATACGTGAAATTGCATAGACATGAATAACCATCAGTCACTTAACTAACCCTCGCATTGAGTTCATCAATTAGGTTAAAATTATATTAGATAACACCAGTACAGATCAGAGTCTGGAGGTACGTTACTTGTGATGCCTGTGTAACGGGGTTCCCTTTGTTGTCACTGAAAAGGGCGTTTCCCGAGGTTGCTGATTGGCTGGAAGTTCAGTAGTCGTTGAAGTGACGTCTTGGGAAGCCCGTGGTTGGGCGTAGGCTGACGATGCGGAGTTGTGGGCTGGCTGAAGTTTCAGACCCGCACGCAAGGTCAGACTCGGAGACACTGCGTTACAAAACTTAACTCAGAACACGAAACTCTCAAACGGAAAATAAAATAAACTAAAGTAAAAGAATAGAAGTAAAGTTTGACGAGACTAGGTGGTGTTTCTTCTCATCGTGGCTAAGTAGCAGCAGGCGTGCAGGCCGAAGCATGCTGGAACCGCGCTCAAAGAACGCTAAAAGTGATGACAAAAAGCATGACTAAAAGCTTAAACTACAAGCAAAAGCTAAAAGCTAAATTTGATGGTGTCCTGAGTATTTAAACTGGCCTTTTGGCCACACCTCAAATGTTGTCTTGACCAATTAGATATTGTCTTTTCTTGGGGTGTTTGTCCTACCCATTCATAAATCATATGTTATCTTATCAAGCTCGTGGTCCAAATTTTCCCGCTCTTGCAGGGTATAATTTGGACATGATTCCTATAACAAGAATATGATACATTTGACAAATAACTGATGGTCAGAAACGTTTCAAGCAAGAAGATTCGAACACACACATACTAAACATGAATATGATCCCTTAAGCTATTCAAGAGTTATTTAAAAAGAAATACACAATAAGTGATTAGAAACATTATAGTCAAATGTGTGGGTTACATGTATGATATGGAGTTAAGCAATGGACTGATATCCATTTAGAAGTCTTTTTTGAGTTCTTTTTGTTGCATATATGCATTGGAAGGCATTCTCTGTGCCATTCTGTGGAGTAAGGATATGTCCTGTGAAGACCAGAGAGGTTAACAGGTCTCCTTAGGAATTTCAGTCTGGTTTCCTTCTAGGTGGGGGAAGTCAATCCAAAGAGCTTGTGATCATGATTACTATCATGGGTTTACATGTGATGGTCACGCTGTGCATCTCTTTGACCATCAATCTGGATTACTTGTCCCAAATTTGACAATCTCTTCTCTGAATTGAAATTGTCAATAATTGTTCTAATGGTGTTAATGTTGAAAGTTGTTCTGTGAAAGAGTTGGTTGGTTATCTTGCTTCAGACTGCGGTGCTAGGAGTTGATTTACAACATCCTGTTGCCTTTCTGAGGAATTTGGCTCTTCTAGTTTCAACCATGCTCCCAATCGAATCTTTAATTTGTCTGGTTCAGGCCTGATACGCTACACCATCAAGCGGTTTCTTGTCTTGGAGCGTCACTGACAAAGACAGTGATTAAAGCACATATCCTGACTGGAGATGACTGTATGAGCAAGATGGGGACTAAACATACTGCTATGGCTTCTGACCCAGTCCAATACTTAGCCAACTTTGGAGAGGCAGACAGAGCAAGACGCAGTGTTGGCTGAGAAGTACTTGGTGTGTGTCTGGGCTGGGGCCAGGTCAACTAAAACAGCTAAGACATTTGATGACTTCGGGGTAGAAATCTATACCAGTGGAAGTGCTGGAATTGACGCTCTCCCTTCCACAAGTAGTGGGATCAGAGGCCACATCCAACAAGGGTTTTTTCTTGTTCATACGGCATGCCACTTGCTTGCAACAGCCAAGGCAAGACTAGAGCCAACGGAACATGGATGGAAGGAGCACTTTGGCACACTCCTGCCATCAAAATGTCTAAAGCCCTTATCACCAAGTCTGCTCACAGTATGTAAGTGTGCAGGCAAGTGTGACAATCGCTGATGTGACTGTCGTGCTGCTGGAGTTTCATGCACCGCATTCTGCCATGGAAAAATGGAAAAATTATCCTGTAAAAACCCATCCCACTAACATGCATGCACACATTCAGTACACTTTGAGAAAAATCAGACTATATGGTGCACCTTTAGTTAATTTGGTATGATGTAATTTGTATCACTTTTATTGCTACATAGTTCCTCTTCAGGAAATCGAGCTGCATGGAATGCTTTGGGGAACACCTTTGGTGAGACAGACTCTGAATATCGCGTGCAATCTGTCCAATGGAAGGGCGTGACATCATGGGCAGGGTGACATAACGACCAGGAAGATATAAAAGCACATGCCACGCAGCTGGCTTCAGCTTCTGGTCTTTCAGTAAGCACTTTGTGTGTGCATGTCATTCTGTCTTGTCAGTCTTATTTATTGTTGTTTGTCACTATTAGCTCCTTTAAGTAGCTATAGTATGTCAAAGAGCAAAGCTAAAACTAGGCATCTGAAGGGTGAATCCAGACCGCATTTCAGATTGTGTGTTCCTCCCTGCTCTCAAAGCTAAACATCAGAGGTGGGGACACACACAGTCTGTGCGTGGTCTGCCCGGGATCAAAGCGCTCTGTGTATGATATCACATGCGGACGCTTCTATCCCGGAGGGCTCTCTTCGAGAAGTGAGCCTTCGCCAGCGTTCATCGCGGTACCGGTCCCGCTTTCGCCGAGGCGGAGCCGCACCTGCATTCGCTGGGTTCGCAGATAGATCTGCTGGAGGGAATGGAGACAGGCGCGTCCCTACCTCACCCATCAGATCTGCCCAATCGTTGGGTTCGGAAAGCCCGAGCTGCAGTTCTTCCCCCCGAGGATTGGGCTTGACGCTCTGCCTTTCTTTCTTCGAGGAGATTGACACGGAGGGCGTCGATGAGCTTGCAGTTGCACAAACATAAAGTTGCATAAGCACCAGTATACAACAAACAGCGTTACCGCCCACGCTCCCTGTTTGGGGACCGGAGGCTGAAGCAACCCTCTGGGCCAGGGACTTCCCAGCCTAAGCTGGCTCTGGGGGCCGTACTTCAGGCGGGGAAGTCCTCGGCCAAGAAGTCCTGACACCTGTCCGTCATGACTGAAGAGGGCCTCCCCTACTGGGGTAGAGCGGGGTCCACCTCATTATACGGTACCCGTCTCACCTCAGTGCCCCTCGGGAGGTCGGTCTGCCAACCCTGCCAGAGTTTCAGGGTGCAGCGGCTTCCAGCGAATGCTGCTCTCAGTTATTTCCGCCTGCGAGCGTAGCGGAGCTGAGAGGCTCGCTGCCCCTTCGGGGGCCTCTTACACCAGATGTCAGTCTTGAGAGACTGATTCCCTTAGTAGATTATTTAGCAGCGTGGAAACTACTGCCAAATGTATCTCAATGTGTCCTGCGCACGGTAGAAAAAGGCTACTGCATTTAGTTCGGCTGTCCACCGCCGAGACACTAGTCGGCCCCCAGCAGGCTCTGGTTATGGAACAATAATTGAATACCCTATTAAGGAAGGAGGCCATTGATGTGGTCCCTCCTCAAGACATGGAATCGGGGTTTTAAAGCTTCGCTTTCGGGGGCGAAGCTTACCAATATCGAGTACTTCCCTTCGGCCTTGCACTCTCACCCCACACATTTACGAAATGTGTAGATGCGGCTCTGGTTCTGCATTCTGAATTATATCGACGATTGGTTGATTCTAGCTCAATCAGAGCAGATGGTGGTTCAACATCGAGATGTCGTTCTCGCTCACATGGGGGAGCTGGGTTTGAGACTGAATGCCAAGAAGAGTGTACTTTCTCCAGTTCTCCAGATCCTCACGTCAGTCAAGAGAGTCAAAGAAGGCCAGTCACTCACTGTCAAACAGTTTCAGAGACTATTAGGTCTGATGGCAGCTGCGTCCAACGTGATACCTTTTGGCCTGCTGTACATGAGACCCCTACAGTGGTGGCTCAAGACCAAGGGATTTTCCCCAAGGGGGAACCCACTTTGAACTATCAAGGTCATGCGGCGTCGCCATCTGACATGGCATACCAATTCTCTAGAGATGCTAGCTGTGTATCGAGCATTGAAATATTTCCTCCCAGACCTGAGGTCATCATGTGTTGGTGCGCACCGACAACACATCGGTGGTCTCTTATATCAGTCACCAGAGAGATCTGCGTTCGCGCCCCTTGTACGAGCTGGCACACCAGATCCTTCTGTGGTCCCAGGACAAACTCCTCTCGTTCGGAGCAGTGTATATTCCTGGGAGATTGACTGTGGGAGCAGACATACTGTTGAGACAGGGGCCGAGGCCCAGGGGGGCTTCACGCCGAGGTGGTGATTTAAATGCCACATTTATTAGAATTAGACTTGTTGCATCTGTTTTTTATTCCTAATAATGGCCAAGTTATGACCAAGGTCTTAAGAATAGGAAAATTACCTTGACCATGACCTTTTAAGGTAAAAAGTCAGCCAATATGGCCATAACAATATCAGAAATTAATTCCACATAACATAAAAAGTCTAAATAGAGGTATTACACATTCAGAAACAAAGAAGTTAGATTTTCATCACAATCCGATGGAGGCTATATTTGATTTGACCATTACGTAATTCGTGGCACTATGGTGGACGAGCACCTCTGTGATTTTTCATGTCTGGGACCCACTAACTCAGTTCAAGTGAGAAATTCCCCCACCACTAAATGGCAAACGGGTCTAGCCTGAGCCGTTGAGGGGGCGGGCCGGTGACAAGACGCTGTGTTGCGCTTTCAAAATAAAAGCATGCGAGTTAAAGATTTCAAAATCAAATATTTTTCTCCTCCGCGGTAGAATTTTTGGGGGGGACAAATGCGACTGTCTCCAATATTGGAGTGGACACGTGCCCCCGTCCCCCCCCGGTTACTACGCCCTTGATCGTCAGTTGATGCTAGAAATGTTTCAAAATCCACAAATGCACAGAACGACATTCACAAATCAATGCCAGGAAAAGTTGTGTTTGTAGAATAAAAAGATATTTGTGAATATGGTTTTTATTTGCAAATCTCATTTTATTTATTTGTGGATCTCATTCTATTTATCTCTCAATGTTTAATTTTTGTTCATCACTTTACATTTATTTGTGGATCATAATCTATTTATCTGGAATTATGCAACAATTCTATCTCCTTGCACCTAGCCCTTATATCAGTTATTTAAATAATCAATATTCTTCCATCGATAATATTTATGTATATATGACATCATTGTTCTATAAAAACAGTTTCAGATCTCAGAAGTTGCTTGTCACTGCAGAAGAATATTTGATGAATCAAGCTGCTAAATATATGTCGATATTGTCACATTTTTTACGATATTCGATATATATCTTGATATGTTTGCATTTAAATAATAAGAAAAACTGGGGGAAATAGTTAAACTGAGATAAGAATTTTTTTAAACTAAGAACACAAGTCTATATATTGTTTCTTTAAGAGAAGCTCTGTGGCATGAATCTATGTTCCCACTGCCACTAAAAACTCTCTTAGATGGGGAGCTATTTACTGAAACACACAGGTATTTCTTTGTGTGTATATATATATATATATATATATATATATACACATATATTTACATATATATATATATATATATATATATATATATATATATATATATATATATATATATATACACCGTATTGACCTGAATATAAGACTATGTTTTATTATGGGAAATACATCTGAAATCGTCTGTAGTCTTGTATTCAGGGTCTAGACTTTGACATATCAATAATACACCCATGACAATAGGTGGCACCAAAAACACATAAAATGAGTGTGCCATGAAATAAGTAATGTAATGTGTGTCGTAAACATCGCGAGTGAAAACCAAAGAAAAAGAAAATGCATACAGCAGCATGAGTTGTGACTGTCATTAGCCTGATGGGACCAAATTTTAGTGATTTTAAAACATAAGACAGTACCCAGATTGCACATTTTTATTGCGTAAGTGGGGAACATTTAACTGTTCATGAGGTAGATTGCCTGTGGGAAGAAACTGTTCTTGTGCCTGACTGTCCTGGTATTTGTGGCTCTGAAAAGCCGGTCAGATGGCAAAAGTTCAAAGATGGGGTAACTTGGATGTGAGGGACCAGAGTGATTTTCTGAGCCCTTTTCCTCTTTCTGGATGTATACAGTTATTGAAGGGTGGGCAGGGGAGCACCAATAATCCCTTTAGCAGACCGAACCGTTCTCTGTAGTCTTCTGATGTCTGATTTTGTAGCTGAACCAAACCAGACAGTTATTGAAGTGCACAAGACAGACTCAATGATGGCCGAATAGAACTGTTTCAGCAGCTCCTGTTGCAGGTTAAACTTCCTCAGCTGGAGAAGGAAGTACAACCTTTGTTGGGCCTTTTTAACAATGGAGTCAATGTAATTGTCCCACTTCAGGTCCTAAGAAATGGTGGTTCCCAGGAATCTGAATGACTCCACTGCAGCCACAGTGCTATCTATGATGGTGAGTGGGGGGGGGGGTGCAGTGGGGTTTCTCTGGAAGTCCACTATCATCTCCACTGTTTTAAGAGTGTTCAGCTCCAGGTTGTTAAGAATGCACCAGCCAGCCAGCTGCTCAACCTCTTGTCTGTAAGCAGACTCGTCACTGTCCTGGATGAGGCCGATGACTGTAGTGTCATCTGCAAACTTCAGGAGCTTGACAGAGGGGTCTTTTGAGGTGCAGCCGTTGGTGTACAGCGGGAAGAGCAGTGGGGAGAGAACACATCCCTGATGGGCACCAGTGTTGGTAGAGCAGCTGTATGACATGAATTTCCCCAGTCTCACTAACTGTTGTCTGTCTGTCAGAAAGCTGGTGATCCACTGACAGATAGAGCTAGGAATAGAGAGCTGGGTCAGTTTGGTCTGGAGGGCTGTTGGGATGATGGTGTTAAAAGCCGAACTAAAGTGCACAAACAGGATCCTCACATAAGTCCCTGTTTTGTCCAGATGTTGCAGGATGAAGTGCAATCCCATGTTGATTGTGTCATCCATGGACCTGTTTCCTCGGTAAGCAAACTGCAGGGGGTCCAGTAAGGGTCCAGTGATGTCTTTCAGATAAGCCAGAACCAGTTTTTCAAATGACTTCATGACGACAGACATTAGAGCCACAGGTCTGTAGTCGTTAAGTCCTGTTATCTTGGGTTTCTTTGGAACGGGGATGATGGTGAAGCATTTGAAGCAGGAAGGCACTACACACAACTCCAGAGATCTGTTGAAGATCTGTGAAAAGATGGGGGCCAGCTGGTCAGCACAGGTTTTCAGACATGCTGGTGTAATGCCATCTGGGCCTGGTGCTTTTCTTCTTTTGTTCTTCCTGAAGACCTGGTGCACATCATCCTCACTGATTTGAAGTGGGGGGGGGGGTTGCAGGAGGTGGTAATGGTTGTGTAGGGAGATGGTCAGAATGGGTGTGGGGGTTTCAAACCTACAATAAAACTCATTCAGGTCATTAGCAAGTCATTGATTTGCCTCAGTGCAGGGTGATGGTGTCTTGTAGTTTGTGTTGGCTCTCAGCCCTTTCCACACTGAAGTTGAGTCATTGGAAGTAAACTGGTCTTCTAACTTTTTATCGTAGGTCCTTTTAGCCACTCTAATCTCTTTGTTCAGTGTGTTCCTGGCCTGATTGTACAAGACTCTGTCCCCATTTTTGTAGGCATCCTCTTTGGCCTGACGAAGATGTCTGAGTTTTTCAGTAAACCATGGCTTATCATTGTTGAATGTTAAATAAGTCCTGGTAGGAATGCATATATCCTCACAAAAACTAATATAGGATGTCACAGTCTCGGTGAGTTTGTCCAGATCGGTGGTAGCAGCTTCAAAAACACTCCAATCAGTGAGGTCAAAACAAGCTTGTAAATCCTGCTCTGTTTCGTTGGTCCATGCTTTTATATCAATGAACGGTGGTGCACAGATGTAACTGTGTTAAAGAAGATGTGCTGTTCAGATCTAGAAGTGCTTTTTGTCAACTGCAAGCCATTCTATTCGCCGTGGGAGTTTCACTCGTTCATTCTGGTGAGTGTTTACATTCCTCCGCAAGCGCACGTAAGTCTGGCTTTACAGAAACTCGCTGACCAGATCACAGAGACAGAACAACAACACCCGGACTCTGTTTTAATCATTCTTGGGGACTTTAATAAAGCCAATCTCTCCCGTGAACTGCCAAAATACAGACGGCATGTTACATGTCCCACAAGAGACAGTAATATATTGGATCACTGTTACACCACAATAAAGGATGCATATCACTCTGTTCCACGAGCAGCTTTGGGACTGTCTGATCACTGTCTGGTTCATCTTATACCAACCTACAGGCAGAAACTTAAATCTGCTAAACCTGTAGTAAAGACTGTAAAGAGATTGACCAATGAAACAGAGCAGGATTTACAAGCTTGTTTTGACCTCACTGATTGGAGTGTTTTTGAAGCTGCTACCACCGATCTGGACAAACTCACAGAGACAGTAACATCCTATATTAGTTTTTGTGAGGATATATGCATTCCTACCAGGACTTATTTATCATTCAACAACGATAAGCCATGGTTTACAGCAAAACTCAGACATCTTCATCGGGCCAAAGAGGATGCCTACAGAAATGGGGACAGAGTCTTGTATAATCAGGCCAGAAACACACTGAACAAAGAGATTAGAGTTGCTAAAAGGACTTACTCTAAAAAGTTGGAAGACCAGTTTACTGCCAACGACTCAACTTCAGTATGGAGAGGACTGAGAGCCATCACCAACTACAAGACACCATCCCCCTGCACTGAGGCTAATCAACGACTTGCTAAGGACCTGAATGAGTTTTATTGTAGATTTGAAACACCCCACACCCATTCTGATCATCTCTCTACACAACCGTTAACACCTCCTGCAATCCCCCTCTCCCCCCTCCTGCACTTCAAATTAGTGAAAACGGTGTGTGCCAGGTCTTCAGGAAGAACAAAAGAAGAAAAGCACCAGGCCCAGATGGTGTTACACCAGCCTGTCTGAGAACCTGTGCTGACCAATTGGCCCCCATCTTTTCACAGATCTTCAACAGATCTCTGGAGTTGTGTGAAGTGCCTTCCTGCTTCAAACGCTCCACCATCATCCCCGTTCCAAAGAAACACAAGATAACAGGACTTAATGACTACAGACCTGTGGCTCTAACATCTGTCGTCATGAAGTCATTTGAAAAACTGGTTCTGGCTTACCTGAAGGACATCACTGGACCCTTACTGGACCCCCTGCAGTTTGCTTACCGAGCAAACAGGTCAGTGGATGATGCAGTAAACATTGGACTGCATTATGTTCTGCAACACCTAGACAGACCGTGGACTTATGTGAGGATCCTGTTTGTGGACTTCAGCTCGGCCTTTAACACGATCATCCCAAACCTCCTCCTGCCCAAAGTAACTCAGCTCTCCGTGCCCACCTCCATCTGTCAGTGGATCAACAGCTTCCTGACAGACAGGCAGCAGCTAGTGAGGCTGGGAAAATACACATCCAGCACCCGTACAATCAGCACCGGAGCTCCCCAGGGCTGTGTTCTCTCCCCACTAATGATTGCACGTCTAAGGACCCCTCTGTCAAGGTCCTGAAGTTTGCAGATGACACCACACTCATCGGCCTCATTCAGGACAGTGACGAGTCTGCTTACAGACAGGAGGTTAAAGAGCTGGCTGTATGGTTCACTCTCAACAACCTGGAGCTTAACACGCTCAAAACAGTGGAGATGATCGTGGATTTCAGGAGAAACCCCCCTGCTCTCCCCCCACTCACCATCATGAACAGCACTGTGACTGCAGTGGAGTCATTCAGGTCCCTTGGAACCACCATCTTTCAGGACCTGAAGTGGGACATTCACATTGACTCCATTGTGAAAAAGGCCCAGCAGAGGTTGTACTTCCTTCGCCCAGCTGAGGAAATTCAACCTACCACAAGAACTGCTGAAACATTTCTACTCCACCATCATTGAATCTGTCCTCTGCACTTCAGTAACTGTCTGGTTCAGCTCAGCTTCTAAATCTGACCTCAGAAGACTACAGAGGGTAGTCCGGACTGCTGAGAGAATCATCGGTACAACCCTCCCTTCTATTCAAGAACTGTACTTATCCAGAATGAGCAAAAAGGCTGGCAAAATCACTCTGGACCCCTCACATCCAGCACACTTCCTCTTTGAACTGTTGCCATCTGGTCGACGCTACAGAGCACTGAGCACCAGAACGACCAGACACAGGAACAGTTTCTTCCCTCAGGCAATCCATCTAATGAACACTTGATAATAACTGTGGAACACACTACACTATTTATATTTACATACACTTATTTATCTAACACACATACTTAGTGTACCTTAAATTTTTTTGCACATAATATACCTGTACATACACAACTGCTCATTGTAATATACCTGCCATACAATTGTCAATTTGTATATTGTCATTTCTTACCTACTTATTTGTATTTTTATTCTTTATTATGCGTTTTTTGTTCTGTCGCTGTCATTTTGTTGCACTGCGGAGCTTCTGTCACGAAAACAAATTCCTCGTATGTGTGAACATACCTGGCAATAAAGCTCATTCTGATTCTGATCTAGTATCTTACTGTCTCTGGTGGGACATGTAACATGCTGTCTGTATTTTGTCAGTGCATGAGAGAGATTGGCTTTATTAAAGTCCCCAAGAATGATTAAAACTGAGTCTGGGTGTAGTTATTCTGTCTGTGTGATCTGATCAGCGAGTTTCTGTAAAGATGAGCTCACGTGCACTTGCGGAGGGATGTAAACACTCACCAGAAGGAACGAGTGAAACTCCCACAGTGAATAGAACAGCTTGCATTTGACAAAGAGAACTTCTAGATCTGAACAGCACATCTTTTTCAACACAGTTACATCTGTACACCATCTGTTCATTGATGTAAAAGCGTGTCCCGCCACTGTGCGATATCCCCGAAAACTGCATCTCATTGCTAGTTTTACTTGATCTTAGTGCTGCGTTCGACACCATAGATCACGACATACTCATAGATAGATTACAAAACTATACAGGTATCCAAGGGCAGCCTTTAAGATGGTTTAGATCCTACCTTTCCGATCGCTACCACTTTGTTTATTTAAATGGGGAGTCATCTCATTTATCACCAGTAAAATATGGAGTGCCACAAGGATCTGTCCTAGGTCCTCTGCTATTTTCAATATACATGTTGCCCCTTGGTAATATCATTAGAAAATACGGGATTAGTTTCCACTGTTATGCTGATGATACTCAACTATATATCTCAACAAGACCAGGTGAAACTTCTAAATTATCTAAGCTAACAGAGTGTGTTAAAAATGTAAAATATTGGATGACCAATCATTTTCTCCTATGAAATTCAGATAAGACAGAGATATTACTTATTGGACCAAAAAACATTACACAGAATCTCGTAGATTACAATTTGCAATTAGACGGATGTACTGTTACTTCCTCTACTGTCAAAAATCTGGGTGTTATATTAGAAAGTAACTTGTCTTTTGAAAATCATATTTCCCATGTTACAAAAATAGCATTCTTCCATCTTAGAAACATTGCCAAGCTACGAAACATGTTACCTGTTTCTGATGCAGAAAAACTAGTTCATGCGTTCATGACCTCTAGACTGGACTATTGTAATGCACTGCTAGGTGGTTGTCCTGCATCTTCAATAAACAAGCTACAGGTAGTCCAAAATGCAGCGGCTAGAGTCCTTGCCAGGTCAAGAAAATATGATCATATTACCCCAATTTTACAGTCTCTGCACTGGCTACCTATTAAGTTCCGTATCAGTTACAAAATATTATTACTTACTTATAAGGCCCTTAATGGCTTAGCTCCTGCGTACATAACTAGTCTTCTACCACGCTACAATCCATCACGCTCCCTAAGGTCACAAAACGCTGGACTTTTGATAGTACCTAGGATAGCAAAGTCCACTAAAGGAGGTAGAGCTTTTTCGCATATGGCTCCCAAACTCTGGAATAGCCTTCCTGATAATGTTCGGGTTCAGACACACTTCCTCTGTTTAAATCTAGATTAAAAACACACCTCTTTGGCCAAGCATTCAAATAATGCATCTCATAATTTTGGACTGCAGTTATATCTGATCAAATGCACATTATTATTCTTTATCTTGGGTTAAACTTATTAATTTTACTTGGCTGGAACAGCAGCTATGCTAATTATGTCTCTATTTGTTTCTCTGTTTTGCCACGGAATGTAACTAGGATTTACACAAGCTCCAGTCTGGATCCAGAACACCTGAGAAGAGATGATGCCAACCCCTCAGAGGACCTCAGATGATGCTAACCAAGAGACAACATACAGAACTACCACATTTTGCTATAAGTTTGATTGCATAATTGCTGTTAATAGTGTTAATCGACTGTTTGTTTACGTCTTTTATTGATTTTTCTGAACATTTCTGCCGTATGCACATAAACTGACAGTCATCACTGATAAGCTACTACTAAATATTGTAGAAACTTAATTTTCTGTAAAGTTGCTTTGCAATGATTTGTATCGTAAAAAGCGCTATACAAATAAACTTGAATTGAACTGAATTGAATTCTGCATCGCGATCTGCTCTAAACGGCTGAAAGTCCGGCAGATAATACCAAGACTTATACACTCTCTCTGTCTATATTATGGAAACTGGTAAAACTAATGAAAAAATATTACAAAAGTTAAATTCCTAATAGTAGTTCCACATTGCCATAGCCTATGTTTCTCTATTCACACAACAGCGATTGATTAAGTGCATTTATACAGTGACCACAATCTCAAACAATACAGTCAAGATCTAATGACAGAACACAGACCGGCTGAATAACGTTTTCATTAGATGCTAAACTCCAACTTGTTAGTGTTTTCAGATCATCTGCGGCGGCGCTTCCACAATGGAACACATGCGCATGGTTGCCAGATTGCTTAAAATAAGCAAAACACCAGGAAGAAAATGCATCTATGTAACAGCGAAGCTCTAATTCTGGGATTTGAACTCTTGTTATCTGGCAACCGCTCTTCTGAAAGCTCTCGTATTAGAGGCGCGTAGAGCAGTCCGCAGTTACATGTTCCTTTTTCGGATGTTCTGTGCGGTCTTTTGGGAAAGTATGCTTGAATCTGAAACATTCAATATTCACGATATTTTCAAATTTTACATCGTCGTCAAAATTATTCCGATATTATCGCTAATATTTGATATATCCTAATGTGGTCATGTGTTCAGTGCATCGATTTCTATGCTAAATGAATCAAGGTGAAACATCAATCAAGGTGTTTCAGAACTGCAGAATTTACACAAATCTCTGCATTAATTCAAGAAATCAACAGATAAATGTGTAAATGAGAAGAAGGAGCAGGTTTGTTGTGGATCTGAACCTGTGTCTCTGACATTGTTAAGCAGCGCTCAAGTGCTAGACTACTGATTAACTTTTCCTGAAACACACAGAAGATGTAGGGAATGGGAGATGAGTCTCTGATGGTTAATGGCACGTTACACCCAAAACACACCCATGATTCAAGAGAATAGGGACAACACTTTTAGATCATGTGCCGGTTGCGCAGACCATTTTTCATGTTATACTAGCAAAGTGGATTCGGACACCCTAAGTGCACTTCAGACCATTTGCTTAGATCATTAAAATATGGCGCTAAATGTCAAAGTTAACAGAGAAAGATGTTAGTCAGGGTTGGCAATTCTGTTCAGTGGGTTTTTCAGAATCTTATAGGTCTAATTTCCACAAGCAAACACACTGTACATCTATATCTGACAGTCTTAACTTACGGGCTGCATCCCAAATTGCAAACTTCCCTACTGCATAGTAGGCGAAAAACGGTTCAAATTCACAGTTTTCATACAACAGTAGATGAAAAGTACCCAGATCTCCAGCAAGATTCTGAAGTGTGTATCCGACGGACACTTTACTTTTTTTAGTGAATGCGAAGTAATTACTTACAAAATTACAAAAGACATACCTACTTAAAAGTAGAACTTAGATTTTGGATGCAGCCGTGGTGTTTACCCTCACTCACTAAGGTCTATTGGTATCCTGCACATCATTGTTTTGAGCTGACTGTGAGATCTGATGCTCTAGAGCTGGATTTGTGTTTATTATAGTCTTCAGATCCTGATCTGATATATAGTGTTTCCCAGAGCCTTGCACTCTATTTGTGGCGGCACTCACAAACACTGATTTATCAGGCATTACTCCCAAGATGGAATGAAAATGACATTGAAAATTTTCTGAAAACAGTCGGTTTTCCTTCTGAAATACAGTGATATAAAAACAACCATGGCGGTTTTTGATTTTGTAATTTGTAGTGCTCATGTTTATTCAACAAAGTCAAAGCCTTTTTGAAAATCTATTTGTGGCAGTCAGTTTTGATATTGTGGCGGCCTGCCACAGATAAATCAATGTATGGGAAACCCTGGACCTAGTTTTATTTCTGTGTTTGGACACTAATGTTGTGAATCAGGGTTTGTTCTGTAGTCCTTCACAGAAATGCGTCACATCTGAGTTTGTAAAAGTCATTTTCACAAAAGGCTGACATGTAAATGAATATTTAACACAGATCTCATTAAATGACAAACTCTCAGCTTGTTTTGTGTGAATAATTCATGTACGTGTGTGAGCTGCTGAAATGTAAGTTTTAATCTTTTATTTGTGACATTAATGTGGTCACAATGCTGACAGTAAATATGTGTTAGAAAACTAAACCTACTGTACATCACTCATAATATTACCATTCACAGTAATACACCTTTTTCTATGGTTTGATTTATTTTATAGCATAATGCAGAGCTCTTTAAATGTATAATAATGTAAAATAGTGTCTAGTGCTGTACAGTAAAGAGTAAGCACACTTCAAGCACTGTCTTCACTGTAATAGTTCACTGTAACAGCAGTCAAACAGCTGCAACATTAAGCATTTATGATCAATAATTACTGAAGATTAAATGTTAGAATGCTATATTATTATTGTTATTAATATTAGCAGTAATTGATATCATTATTGTATCTTCATTGAGAGTGAAAATGTCTGAACGTCAGCTTTACTGATCAATGTGTGGAGCGTCTCTTTGCTGCAGCTGCTGCTGATTTAATGAACGAGTTTCTCATGTGACGGGGTTGTTTTTACCCGCGCCGCTAACACACCTTTTACTCTAATATCTACTGGATTAAAAACACATGCTGTGACTCCTTTAAGATTCTGGCCTGTTATTCAGGAGAAATTCTCTCATTCAGGAACATTTATTTTAAAGGAGTCAGATTCATTATTAAATATGATACTTTAGTTCATGATGAAACACTCACAGAGCTTTTCTGCAGTTGATCACAGCTGGTATCAGTCTTCTTCTCCCCTCATCTGATGTGTTGTATTTCATGGTGTTCAGTTCATCCAGCGTCTCCTCTGACATCTGAATCATGTAGGAGATTGCTGAGCAGTGACCAGCAGAGAGTATCTTCTCTGAGTGTTTGTCTGATTTCACAAACTCCTGAATCTTTCTGGACAGAGTCTGATCTTTCACTTCCAGCAGACAGAGGAACAGATTGATGGACTGACCAGCTGATTGATGATCAATATAAGTGAGATCATTACTGTCCTTGATCCTGTATTTAATTTGCTTTATGGTTCTGCTGATGCTCTCTGAGCTGTTCTCTGTGTGTGTCAGTAGATCCTGTAAGAGTCTCTGATTGGACTCCAGTGAGACGCCCAGCAGGAACCGCAGGAACAGATCCAGATGTCCATTCTTACTCTCAAGAGCTTTATTTACTGCTGATGTTAGTATATCATACAGACAGCCTTCATCAGACTTAGAGTCATATCTGTAAGATCTGAATTCATGCAGTGACTCCTTGTTCTTTGTTAAACAGCAGTAAAGCACATAGAAAGCAGCGAGAAACTCCTGAAAGCTCAGATGAATGAAGCTGTAGACTTTCCTCTGATGAATCACAGATTCCTGCTTAAAGATCTCGGTGCAAATCCCAGAATACACTGAGGCGTCAGTGAGGTCTATGCCGCTCTCAAACAGGTCCTCCTCATAGAACATCACATTGCCCTTCATCAGCTGTTTGAAAGCCACTTCAGCAAGTTTCACAATCACTTCTCTGTTGGACTGCAGGAGTTTCTCTGGATCTCTCTCTTCATACTTCTGCTTCCTCGTGTTGATCTGAATCAGCAGGAAGTGGATGTACATTTCAGTCAGAGTTTGAGGGATTTCTGCACTCAGATCTTCTTCCAGGAGCTTCTGAAGCACAGTGGATGAGATCCAGCAGAAGACGGGGATGTGGCACATGATGTGGAGGCTTCTTGCTCTTCTGATGTGTGAGATGATTCTGCTGGCTTGATGCTCATCACTGATTCTCTTCCTGAAATATTCCTCCTTCTGAGGCTCACTGAATCCCTGAATTTCTGTCAGACGGTGGATGTATTTGGAGGGGATCTGATTGGCTGCTGCTGGTCTGGAGGTGATCCAGATGAGAGCAGAGGGAAGCAGCTCTCCTTTCATGAGCTTTGACATCAACACAGCCACTGATGAAGTCTCAGTCACATCACAAACTTTCTTAGTGACTGAAAACTTCAGTCTGATTCTGCTTTCATCCAGACCATCAAAGATGAACACAACTTTACACTCCTCATAAATCTGTGAGTCCAGATCTTGAAGTTCAGGATGAAAGTCCAGCAGAAGTCTGTGAAGACTGTACTGATGATCTCGGATCAAGTTCAGCTCTCGAAATGGAAGCACAAACATGAAATCTACATCCTGATTGGCTTTTCCCTCGGCCCAGTCCAGAATGAACTTCTGCACAGAGACAGTTTTTCCGATTCCAGCGATGCCTTTAGTAAGAACAGTCTTGATCTGCTCTTTCTCCTCAGATCCTGCTTCAGCTGAGGCTTTAAAGATGTCATTGCAGTAGATTGGAGTGTCTTGTGAGTGTTGTATTCTGGCTGTTTTCTCCATCTGTAAAACCTCATGTTCTTCATTCACTCCTTCTCTCTCTCCCTCTATGATGTAGAGCTGTGTGTAGATGCTGTTCAGGAGGCTTTCATTCTCCTGGAGTTTCAGTCCCTCAAATAATCTCTCATACTTGTTCTTCATGCTGGTTTTGTGCTGCTCTTTGACTCTCTGTAGTTCATCATTCACTGCTTGAGGAGGATCCTGGGCTCTAATCTGATCGTCTCTGATTGGTAACAAACATAAAAACATGTTTGTGAATAAAACATGGAAGGAACAGCAACACATTTAAGAGAGAAGTGTCAGTTTAATATACTCCTGTTATATACAGCATATTTAGATTAAAGTACAACACATTTTCTAGAATATAGGCTACATTTCATAAACTTTATATTTGCTATGCTAGTAGTTTTTGCTGTGGTTCCAAAATTGAAATTGAGAATCATAAAATTTTATTGGTATCTAACATGTTGGTGTCAAATAATCTTATTTATTAGTATAAAAGATATCCTAGATCAAAAACAATAATAACAGCAACTATTTTATGTTTGTGTGGCAGGGCCAGTAATAATTTGAACAAGTGGCTCGACCGGGTGAGAAGAAAAAATCCTCAGCATTGATCTCTGACAAATAAAGTGATTCTAGTTTACTCTGAGCGCTCCACGCTCCTTATGTGTGACAATAATACAGAAAATAATGAGAACAGCGGACAGCAGAAGAGTAAGAGCTTTAATAATGTCTCACAGCATGATACCAAGCTGGATGGTGTCTCACCTGGGGTCAGAGGTCACTGGTTCAGCACTGAGGTCAGGAGGATTAATCATGGATGCATCACTCTTCAGAGACACACAGCTGGGATCTGGAGATGAAGATCTCTTCCTCTTCCTCCTGCTGACTCTAAAATATAATTATTCATATACATCTTCACACAGTAATTAACACAATACAATTAGTTCAGATGATGTATGATGTTGTATGAGTCAGTCTATTGTAGGGATGGGTACCAAGAATCAGTATTTTTTTGGGTAGATACCCAAGTACCGATAAGCTTCTGGACAAACGATACTGTTATTGATACTTTTGTTGTTTTATCTCCATATACTTCAATGTTAACTACAAATTAGAAGCTGCTGCTTGTCATTTCCGTTCACTGAAATATGTGGCAGACGTCTGCTCGACGTGCATGTGTGTGTGTGTGTGCGTGTGTGAGTGATATCCAGCGCATGTGCTGTGTGTGTATGCTCGTGCGTGTGTGTGTCTGCGTGTGTGTGTGTGTGTGTGTGTGTGTGTGTGCGCGTGCGTGATATCCACCGCATGTGCTGTGTGTTTGTGTGCATGTGTATGTGCTGTGCGTGCGCGCGTGCGTGTGTGTGTGTGATATCCAGTGCATGTGCGGTGTGTGTGTGTATGTGTGCGTGTGTGCGTGCAGTCTGTCATCATGGCAAGAGTGAAATGTTTGAAAGTGTGGGCTCTCGTTACAGAACTAAGCGACACCAGTGTCAGGTTCAATACATGCAGTAGAGTAATAGTGAATGAAGGAGGCAACACTAGTAATATAACGAAACATTTACTAACAAACACAGCATCTACATCAGCAGTCCACAACCTTTTTAGCGCCACGGACCGGTTTAATGTCAGACAATATTTTCACGGACCGGGCTTTAAGGTGTGACGGATAAATACAACAAAATAAAATGATACGACTGGCATAAAAACTGTGGTATATTGTAAATATAATAATAAACATGAATCCACTGTGTATTCGTATGCAACTTTATAAGCAGCGTCCTCGTAACATCGCGCCAACAACATAACATGAATAACATCCTCTCTGCCCCCTAACCCATAGCTGTCAACATTGAACATTGAAAATAAGGGAGATTTCACGGAATCCATCCCCAAAATAAGGGATTTTTTTTTTTTTTTTTTACACGATTCTTACCCACAAACTTTAAAAAAAGCACTAATCATTAACAGTCTAAAGAGTTTATAACTACACAATATATATTAAAGAATGACAGACCAATGG
Source organism: allo-octoploid hybrid of Carassius auratus x Cyprinus carpio (assembly GCA_024542945.1). Taxonomy (NCBI): domain Eukaryota; kingdom Metazoa; phylum Chordata; class Actinopteri; order Cypriniformes; species allo-octoploid hybrid of Carassius auratus x Cyprinus carpio. The sequence goes on along the minus strand of JANHFF010000097.1, from coordinate 294,439 downwards.
ATATGTTAAAAGTGATTTATTTATGAACAAGGTAAACATTACTTACACATTTTCATTTGCTACAATGTGTTTTAGCTTAATGTTGTGAGACAGAGTGAGAAAGAAACAGAGAGAAAGAGGCAGACAGACAGAAAGAATGTGTGTAAGAGGCAGTAACAAATGCGTTATCGGAATTGAACGCAATCAGATTTTTCCAGGGAATGCCACGATTCCTAAAACCAGGAAAGAAAAGGAAAATGGAGCCACAATGTCTTTGATAAATACTTTATGTAAACTCAAGAGTGTGAGGGAGAAACAGAGTGTGTGTGTGTGTGTGTGTGTGTGTGTGTGGGAGACAGAGACATTGTGTGTGTGAAAAAGAGACAGTGTGTGAGAAAGACAGTGTGTGTGTGTGTGTGTGTGTGATTGAGAGAGAGAGAGAGAGAGAGAGAGAGAGAGAGAGACCTTAGTGTTATGTCCAGCTTGTTGAACAAATTTTCTGCATTGCCCACATTGCATGGCTGCTTGTCAGGTAGTGGAAGGTGGTCTCCCATTTACTCAAATATCGGCATAATGTCCTCGGTTTTGGTTGGTGATTAATTCGGTGATTTTGGCCGTCGGCGTCCTGATCCATCATCGCACATCACACTCATCTACTCTACTCTCGAAGTTCACTTCCCGCTACATTTTCCCTCTTCCTCCCGCCCGCCGGCGCCGCTGCAACGGTCTTCTTCTTCGATAGTAGCCTAAGCTACTGTATACTGCCACCTGCTTTACTGGAGGTCTAGCAACCCAAGTGCAAGCCACTCAAGAGTGTACGTCTGCAGACCACTGATCTATAATATAGAACTGGATTGCTCATGACGTCATTAAAGTGAAGCCGCCGCGCCGCCATATTGGTAATCCCTAGTGTGCGTAAACATTCTATTGAATTAATAGGAAATTGTATGATTTTAATGAGAAAACATCACCTAACAAATCAGCGTTTTTAAATCTGAAGTATCCCTGTACATTATTACAATGCAAACACCCTAGGCATGTAAACGGATATTTTTTTAAATGTCGGGAATTTCCCCAACTTATTAAAAAGCTACGTTCATTACAGTAGCGAACATCATGAACATGATAAACATCAGACGGACACAACCTCAAAATATAAAACAAACGACAAAGTGCCCAGTCCGAAATCTGAATTTATTCAGAGAAATAACTGACTACATACAGTACGGATTTAAAGACAAAGCTTTATTTCCAAGATAGTAAGTTAAGCTTTTCATTTCTTTATAGAGCAACATTAACAACATAATTGTATTATTCATTGTAATATATTCAAATCCATTTCTGATACTAATACGTTCATGTTTAATAATTGCTGAATAATTATGTTCATAAAGAAATAGTCTAGTATATTTTGTGTTTGATCGTTACCTGCGTCATCAGTGCGCAGCAGACACACCCACCTAAACGATTTAAATATATCGCTTATACTGCCCCAAAAGACCGTAAACACTGCAGATAACATCTGAAGTAAACATTAATTTACATACACATAACATAAAAACTAGTCCCGTTTGACTGATTTGCTTCAAATCGGGTGATTTTAGGACAGTGGTTTGAATGTGACTCAATGGTGCTCTCTGCTGGTAGAGATTAGTAAAATGGCGGATCGAACACTTCCGGTGGCTTCACTGCCTGCTGGCAGTTTAGAACGCGATGAGCGATCCAGTCATATATAGATCAGTGCTGCAGACACATGTAGTTGCGTGTTCGGAGTTAACACAATCAGAGTGTAAAAATACGGGATATTTTACGGGAAAATACTAAAACGGGAAGACAGCGGGAAAAGAGCTAAAATACGTGAGAAACCCAGAAAAAACTGGAGGGTTGACAGCTATGCCCTAACCCTAACGCTCACTTTTTTATATATAAAAAATATATATAATGAGCGAGTACATCATGAATCCATTTTCCAAACCGTGTTTTTGTCTTATCCTGAATCACTACGGTACACCTATAATAAGTGTTTATATTCGGACTATTTTAGTCTGGTTGGGGTCGGCAACGCTGCAGAGTAGCACAGTACCTGCCTGTCTCGCCATAGATGTAAACAGAGAGAAGTAGCTCCGGCTACAATGTTCTTCCGCCAGACGCGAGCGCAAAAAGTTACCGACTGCAGCTTTAATGTAAGTTATTTATTCTTTCTTGTGCGGCCCGGTACCAAATGACGCACGGACCGGTACCGGTCCGCGGCCCGGGGGTTGGGGACCGGGGGTTGGGGACCACATCAAGTAATGTGCTGTATTATGTCTCGTGGCTCGAACTCCAACTGAAACTCACGAGACACATTCACATCAAATTATTAAACGAGACTCTGCACTTATTTTCAATCACAGAAGTACATTATTTGCATGTGCTTTAAGGTCTTGCTGGTGAAATGTTTTATTCGTGTGCTGTTCTGACGTGTGTTTATTCAGAGCGCGTTCACCCGAAGCGTCCATACACTGAAATACCAGTCAAACAGCACCTGATTATTTAGTTATATTAGTTATTGTCTGATTGTGCTAATACTGTCAAACACACAAGGCTTTGGGGGAAGCTGTGGCCTAATGGTTAGAGAGTTTAACTCTGGGGTTGTGGGTTTGAGTCTCGGGCCGGCAATACCACGACTGAGGTGCCCTTGAGCAAGACACGGTGTGCGTGTGTTCACTACTCCAGGTGTGTGTTCACTGCTGTGTGTGTGCACTTTGGATGGGTTAAATGCAGAGCACGAATTCTGAGTATGGGTCACCATTCTTGGCTGTATGTCACTTCACTTTAAAATAAACACAGTTAATTATGTATAAAGTGAAAGTAAACAGGCAAGAGAGAAATGGTGCGTGCATCTCTTAAAGGGACAGTACTAAACATACTGCAGCTTGTCATTAAAGGGATAGAACACCCAACAATTACAATTCTGTCATTATTTACTCAGTCATGTTGTACCAAATACAGGTCCTTCTCAAAAAATTAGCATATTGTGAAAAAGTTCATTATTTTCCATAATGTAATGATAAAAATTAAACTTTCATATATTTTAGATTCATTGCACACCAACTGAAATATTTCAGGTCTTTTATTGTTTTAATACTGATGATTTTGGCATACAGCTCATGAAAACCCAAAATTCCTATCTCAAAAAATTAGCATATCATGAAAAGGTTCTCTAAACGAGCTATTAACCTTATCATCTGAATCAACTAATTAATTCTAAACACCTGCAAAAGATTCCTGAGGCTTTTAAAAACTCCCAGCCTGGTTCATTACTCAAAACCGCAATCATGGGTAAGACTGCCGACCTGACTGCTGTCCAGAAGGCCATCATTGACACCCTCAAGCGAGAGGGTAAGACACAGAAAGAAATTTCTGAACGAATAGGCTGTTCCCAGAGTGCTGTATCAAGGCACCTCAGTGGGAAGTCTGTGGGAAGGAAAAAGTGTGGCAAAAAACGCTGCACAACGAGAAGAGGTGAACGGACCCTGAGGAAGATTGTGGAGAAGGACCGATTCCAGACCTTGGGGGACCTGCGGAAGCAGTGGACTGAGTCTGGAGTAGAAACATCCAGAGCCACCGTGCACAGGCGTGTGCTTTTGAACCAGAAACAGCGGCAGAAGCGCCTGACCTGGGCTACAGAGAAGCAGCACTGGACTGTTGCTCAGTGGTCCAAAGTACTTTTTTCGGATGAAAGCAAATTTTGCATGTCATTCGGAAATCAAGCTGCCAGAGTCTGGAGGAAGACTGGGGAGAAGGAAATGCCAAAATGCCTGAAGTCCAGTGTCAAGTACCCACAGTCAGTGATGGTCTGGGGTGCCATGTCAGCTGCTGGTGTTGGTCCACTGTGTTTTATCAAGGGCAGGGTCAATGCAGCTAGCTATCAGGAGATTTTGGAGCACTTCATGCTTCCATCTGCTGAAAAGCTTTATGGAGATGAAGATTTCGTTTTTCAGCACGACCTGGCACCTGCTCACAGTGCCAAAACCACTGGTAAATGGTTTACTGACCATGGTATTACTGTGCTCAATTGGCCTGCCAACTCTCCTGACCTGAACCCCATAGAGAATCTGTGGGATATTGTGAAGAGAAAGTTGAGAGACGCAAGACCCAACACTCTGGATGAGCTTAAGGCCGCTATCGAAGCATCCTGGGCCTCCATAACACCTCAGCAGTGCCACAGGCTGATTGCCTCCATGCCACGCTGCATTGAAGCAGTCATTTCTGCAAAAGGATTCCCGACCAAGTATTGAGTGCATAACTGAACATAATTATTTGAAGGTTGACTTTTTTTGTATTAAAAACACTTTTCTTTTATTGGTCGGATGAAATATGCTAATTTTTTGAGATAGGAATTTTGGGTTTTCATGAGCTGTATGCCAAAATCATCAGTATTAAAACAATAAAAGACCTGCAATATTTCAGTTGGTGTGCAATGAATCTAAAATATATGAAAGTTTAATTTTTATCATTACATTATGGAAAATAATGAACTTTTTCACAATATGCTAATTTTTTGAGAAGGATCTGTATGTATTAATTTGTATTTATTATTGTGCTGAACACAAAATAATATATTTTGAAGAATGTGGGTAAGCAAACAGTTGCTGGTCCTCTGACTTTAATAGTAGAAAAAAAATATATGAAAGTCACTGTGGACCAGCAACTGTTTAGTTTCCCACTTTCTTCAAAATAACTTATTAATGTTCAACAGAAGAAACTCATTCAGGTTTAAAACAACTTGAGAGAGAGTACATGATGACACAGTTTTCATCTTTGGATGAACTATTCCTTTAATGTTAATAAAATAAAACACAAAGGGAAAAATAACTCACTGCTCTTGACTGAAGAACATTAATACTATAATACAATAATAAATATATAATACAATAATACAGTTGATAAAGTTCGGCTGTGATAAAATAACTTGAAATTTTCAACAACTTTGTATTTCTTTGCACCAAATAGTACCAATAACAGTATCGGTAATTATCAGTAAGTTATCGTTATAGGTATTGATAAAATGTAAACGATACCCATCCCTAGTCTATTGTCTCCAGTACGAGACAGTGTCTCACCTGGGGTCAGAGGTCACTGGTTCAGCACTGAGGTTAGGAGGCTCTATCATGGACCAGTGACTCTTCAGAGACACACAGCTGGGATCAGGAGATGAAGATCTCTCACTGATCTCCATGATGAGGAATTGATTTGAGGCCTGCCAATGAAAAAACAAAACAAATAACACTTAACTGTGATTTATTTTTTATTTTATTGTTGTAGCTATGACTCTGCGGTCCGCCCATAATAATTTATTTTAGTAATAATGTATTTTTCTGATCATGCAGCAGTGTAGTGATTCTGTGCTTGTTTAGAATATAAACTAGTGATACCTGACTGAAAAATCTTCACTGTTTAGAAAGACGTGTTTTTATAGTATCAGACCAGAGTTTAATACATCACCATCACTTACACATAGTTTCTCTTTAGAAATAATATTTGTGCAGAGAACACTCTTAGTTTTTTGGAATAATGAAACGAGTAATGATGAGCATTAAAAATTGTTACAGACTTTTCTGTATTGTTACATTAAAGGGGTCATATGATGCTTTTTTTAAAGACCATTATTTTGTGTATTTGGTGTAAGAGAATATGTTGACATGCTTTAATGTTCAAGAAACACATTATTGTTCAAATACTGTGCATTATTGTAGGTCCTCTATGCCCCGTCTCTCTCAAACGCCTCGTTTTCTACAAAGCCCCTCCTTCTGACAAGCACGGTCTGCTCTGATTGGCCAGCTGACCCAGTGAATTGTGATTGGCCGATCACTGCAAGCACTCGTTTCGCCCCTTTCCATAATCGCGAGCTTCATCTTTCAGAATAAATGTAAAGACAGTTAATAATGTGCTTAGTTTTACCATCAGTTCAAGCCTGAAAGAGGAACAGAGTCTCGTGACAGACACAGTGATGAAGCTCGTATGTGTTTGTACGAGTGAAGATTTGTTTAAGTGTGTTGTGTGTTTAAAAGGTTGTTGTTTTCAAATAACCTCAACTAAATACATAAGCTAATAATCTAGTTTGAGTTATTTGTATGAAGAGTACTGCAGTCATATATGCATCAGTGTGTCTGAGATCATCTGGTATAGCTCTTTTAAAGATGCTGAATGTAAGCAGACTGTACAGATGTTCATCTCTGACTACAACACAAACACATCATCACTCTTCATCTCTTTAATTGCTTCTTCACTCAGAATGTAGAGACACACAGGAGGAATTGATTATTATCTTAACATGCCACACATTTCTGTTAATATTTCTCTGTCTTGCAATAATCAAGAGAAGTGTCGTCGCTGAAGAAATGGCAGACATCACTCCTGAGACACCTGTGAACACTGAGCAGTGCTTGGAGTCATCTTTATTATACTTCTGACTGAACTAGCGAGGAACTGCTCCGAGTGTGTTCTGCTGTCTGGGGTTCTGTGTTCTCGTGTTCTTCTGAGTTCTTCTTTATGATCTTTGAACTGAGAAACAGTCTTAAAATAAAGTCTCGCGCAGAAAGATGAGCTCGTCACTGCGCTCGGTTACATCTATATCATTTTAAAATGGTTTGTTTATCCAGCCTCCTCCTTAGCTCCTCCCTACCTCATTTACTAAAATAATGTAATATTGCATTATTTAAATTTTTCTGGAAAAATAAGTATCACTATATTAACAAAAATGATTTAGTTCACAGTTATGAAGTAGATAAATAAATGTTATTGACTTAGAAATAATGAATATTGTTTTAAAAACTCAGTGGTTAAGATCATTTCTTTGTAATACAAACTGCTTATGGTTCACCGTCTCTTCTTCAATATTTGGGAAAGTAGGTGGCTTGGAATTTTTGATTAGATGTGACTTTGATTTGTCCAAAATACCCTTTTAAATTGCCTGCATTCCATCAACAAGTTCTCCAGTGTTGGAAATGAGCATTTTCTCACAATTTTAGTCCACACAAAACGTCTCAGGTTACGAATGTAACCATGGTTCCCTGAGTAGGGAACAAGACACTGCGTCCTCTAGGGGTCGCTATGGGGAACACCTCGTTGTGACCCGTGTCTGAAGCATACAAATGAAAAAAACACCAACGAGTTGGCCGGCGACAGCCTCTGACGTCACTACCGGTGCGACTATAAAACAGGCACCGGGAAAACACGTCATTCACTTCTTCGTCTGAAGCTTGCGTCCGAAGCATGGCAGGGAGCTAGAGGACGCAGTGTCTCGTTCCCTAGTCAGGGAACCATGGCTACATTCGTAACCTGAGACGTTCCCTTTCAAGGGAACTTCGAACTGCGTCCTCTAGGGGTCGCTATGGGGAACAGTATACCCACGCCGCCATGCTGAGGGGAGTGCAGGCCAGAATCATGGCGAACACTAAGTACCAACTCTACCATTTCAATGGGAGTTGCCCCCGGGACGTTTAGACGGCTGTCTGTGACAATACCCCTTACGGCCAAAGGCCTAAGCTACATACCCAACTTAATTGTTAGGGCCTCGGCCCGGTGGTAGAGCTAAAGGCTTGGAATCAGGAAAGATTCCTTTAAAGGGATACGGCTAGGAACCTAGCATTTTATACTAAGTCTAGCCTGTCACACGGGGGCTACAGCTTGCTTCCGCAAAAGCTTGCTGAAGGAGCTGTCTCAACAGATCTCCAGTAGCAGCACCCTGTTTAGATAGGTATCCGAGGATACATGGGTGGAGTGGCGCCCAAGATGAACGGGGCTTTTACCAGCTCAAGAAAGGGCACGAAGCAACCGCGCGAAGCCCTCACCATATAGGATTTTATAAAGAACGCAGAGTACTAGCGTGCGAACTTACCACAGTGTGGATTTCAGAAAGTGTGCAAAGACTTCACGTGCACACTTACCATATCATGGATTTTCAAATACTGTTCTAAGGAAGGGCTCTCGTGGCACTCTGATAGAGCAGCTCATAGATGGAATGGTGCATCTCAAAAAAGTATGTTTGAGAGTCATCAACTCGATCTGTGGAAATAATGCTGGAGCGCTCTGGGAAAAACAGCGAACTCAGTCTCATATGAGAGGAGAACTCCTGAATCCAGAGTAGCACGCTCATAGGCGACCCTTCTTGGAAAAGGGGAGCGCTGCTAAACTACCACGAGAATCGCCCGAATAGCCCCTCATGTTGAGGGAAGCGATGCTTGAAGTGTATAAACAAATACACACTGGCTGAATGGAGCCCAAGGAACCAAGGTCTAATCATCTCAAGAAAGGGAACGAGGCGGAGCGCGTAACCCTTACCATACAGGATTTCAGAAAGTGCGCAGAGTCTTGCGTGCACACTTACCAATACGTGGATTTTTAGAAAGTGCGCAAAGTGTTCACGTGCACACTGATCACCATGTGGTTTTCAGAAAGTACACAGAGCTTAGCGTGTGTACCTAAAGGTTCCTAAGCATCGCAGAGGCGCTGAACCGCACGGGAGAGGCAAGCTCGAATTTTATAAACCTCTAGCGAGGGGAGCATCACCTGAGGCAGCATATACAAGACTTCTGTAACTGCCACCTTCACTTCCCGCTGGATGCGACAGCACCTAAGCGGCCAGGAGACCCCTCAGGGTGACCTGGCCGGACATCCATGAAATTCCCTGCAGTGCTGTGCCAGGCCTGATGATCAAGAAGGCTCCCGCAGAAACCTGTGATCTCAGCCGCCTAATACCGGAACATGAAGCCGGATGGCTGGTGCTGACGAGTGTTTAGTAAACACTGTAACTGAGCACTGCAAAGGAAACTCACAGAGTTTATTAGTAGACACATAACCACCAGCAATTTACACATAAGTATATACAGAAAGGGTTATTTTTATACTCCCATCCTCCTGCGCTGGAGCCCCGCTCAAGGGGCGCCTCCTTTTAGTCCGGACTATCAGTAAGGTGGTTGCTATGAACATAGAACCAGCCAAAAACATTATAGGTCCAGCATAGGAGACTGTTATGTGTTAGAGGTTTCCAACTAACCTCGATCAGGTGGAGAGCTGGTGGTTACAGGGGAATTAGGAAGGGGAAGATAAAAGCAGAAGTTAAAAATCCCTAAAGGGAACGAGTAGATACCTCAGTATCACTCTGACTCAGACGAGAACGCTGCCTCGTCTGGATCACATCCCTTAGGTTCTGCTTACCCCCTTGTGACCCACAATTCCTCTTAACCCTGCCCACAGGTGGGGGAGGAGCGTGAGTCGCGACACTAGCCTTCTGTGCCCGTCTTTGATCCTCAGATCGAGACAGGCCAGGACCCCTATGTTGTTCGGGCTCAGACCTGGACCTTCGTGGAACGAAGGATCTGAAAGCAGCGGAGTGCGCCTTCGTCTCCCCGAACTTCTCGATCACCGTCTCAACGGAAATACCGAAAAATTCAGAAGGCGAAACCTGAGCATTGAGAAGAAAGCCTTTTCTTTCCTCCCGATGTCTGCCAGGTTCATCCACAGATGTCTCTCCGCCACCACCATGGCCGCCATAGTCCTGCGCTTGGCAGAGGCGGTCTGCTTGGTAGCCCGGAGAGAGGCCTGTGGTGCGGCGCAGCTCGGCTACCTGATCAGGAAAAAGGCCTCCGCCTCTATCCAGGTCTCTTAGCAGATCAGTCTGATATGCTTGAAGCATTTATTTTGTAATACAGCCACAGCCTGACCTGCTGCTGCGTATGCCTTGCCATTTAAGCAAGATGCATTGCTTGAAGGGGCTTAGATGGCAAGGAGGGAGATTAAGAGAGGATGTCTCCCCTGCAGGGGGCATCCTCTCATAGCCGTTTTCGCGCATCGCCTCGATGTCGGCAAAACTCTTATGCTGAAACCGATGGATGCGAGAAGAAAACGGCCTCTTTCATTTCCTTTCGATCTCTGTATGGAGATCAGGCAGAAATGGAAGGCTCACCTGAGCTGGAGGGCTATGGTCGGAAAGATAACGCTCATCGAGGCACGATCCATAAACTCCAACAGCTCTACATACGCAGGGCAGGAGAATTGAGAAGGCTCAGCCTCAGCTTCTTCACCATCCTCAAATATCCCCTGCTTTTCCTGGGTAAAAACCCAGCAGAGCACTAACCTCAGTATCAGAAAGTGTTAAAGATATAACATCATCCTCCCGAGGCTCTCTCTCGTCCGCCGCCATTTTGAGCGCGAAAGGGAAAGTCCCTCTTTAAACCATTCAGACAGATCCACCTGAAATTCTCACGAGCTCATTCTCCTCCGTGCCTCAGCAGCGGCGGGTCCTGAACCGCGGGAAGCAGATGGCTGCCTTTTTTTTTTTTTTTCGGAAAGAGAGACGAACGAGAGCGGAGCTTTTTCCTTGAAAAAACGCTCGCAATGCACGCAGATCGCCTCCTCAAAGACATCGCGTGCGTGCTCTTTACCCAAACAAATCACGTAAAGATCGTGTGTGTCATCAGGTGTCAAATAACGCCGACACGGATGCATACATTGTCTAAACGCTTGCTAGTAGTCGCCATGATAGACAGAGAAAGAGCGCTCTTACCGGTTCTTTCAGATGCACGCTTCAAACAAAACAGTCAGTGAAGACGAAGAAGAGAATGACGTGTTTTCCCGGTGCCTGTTTTATAGTCGCACCGGTAGTGACGTCAGAGGCTGTCGCCGGCAAACTCGTTGGTGTTTTTTCATTTGTATGCTTCAGACACGGGTCACAACGAGGTGTTCCCCATAGCGACCCCTAGAGGACGCAGTTCGAAGTTCCCTTGAAAGGGAACTTGTATTTGGAACAATCATTTTATGTTGCACCATAACAAATCTTTATTTTATAAAAACTGGTTTCAATATAATATTCTTTCCCTATTGGACATGACGGCCAGTTATGGAAATGTTCTCAATTACAAGGATTTCTGTTTAAAACATGGATTTGTATGTCATCCTAAATAGTTTTACAATGTTGTAAATGCCATACCAAAAAACATGGTATTATTAGTAAATGGGATTCTTTCACATTACTCTGTGACATTCTCTCTCCCATCTCCTTGTCTGGGTGAATTGTTTATTAGAGATCATAAATGTAACAACAAATATATTAGAAGTGTCTTCATTGATAAACTTCATCCAAATAGAATTAAATGATATTATGTTTTCAAAGAATTTAACCCTAAAGAGGTGAAGGAAATGAGAATGAATTATCTTACCTTTCCAAGTCTCCCTAAAGTGAAAGAACTTCATTTTAAAATAATAAAAGAACTTCTCAAATCAAAATTTGATATTGGAGAAAACTCTTGTCAGTTCTGTGAAATTGATATTGAAACCACTGAACATATACATTTTTTAAAATTGTAATCACTCTAAGTTGTTTTGGACTAAATTGTGCAGTAAAATGTCATGTAAAGCTGCATGGGTAAATCCCCTTGAATACAAACATATTAAGTTTGGTGTGCTCAAGAAAGATCGTTTACAACATTACTTGGTTAACAACCTTTTAGAAGTTGCTAAATACTTCATTCATAAATGCAGATTTCTGAAAACCCCTCAGTTCTTTCCTCATTTTTCTAATGAACTTATTTTCTTTGCTGCTTCTCTTGATGCTCTTTCAAATGAAAAAGCTACTACAGTTGCCCATAACTCCTTGCTACCCCTTGTTAGAACTTACTTATCTATAATTGCTTTTTATTTTTTTATTTTATTGTAATTAATGTATTTATTATTATTATTACTATTTATTTCTTTTTATTTTATTCCTTACTGCAATTCGTGATTGTACATTTAATGTATAACATACTGTTACATATTGTAATTGCAACTATGTCTGCCTCTGAGAATTGTTAATAGTTAATATTGTTTGTTCAGTGGCTATTTTGTATGTACATTTGTTTATTTGTTATAAAAAAAAAAACATCCTTTTTAAACTGCGTCACAGCAACTCCCTCAAATACCCCTTAAAGTGTGAAGAGTTTAACACATTCTACAATAATACATGATATTAGAAGCTGAGAACTCAACTTACCGTCAACTCTGAGATCTGAACAGAAGGAGTTTAACTCTTCAAAATACGCGTTTACTCTCAAGTTTACTTTCGGTTACAACACAAAGGAGCTCCTTCTCCTCGCAGACTGCAAGAGAGGCGTAACATGAAGTTCTCCAAATCACACAGAACCACGCGAGATGTCAAAACGAGATGTTGTTGGCAGGAAGGCCGCTTGTGTGGAGAGACAACGGTGAGAATATTAGAAAGCAATATATTGAGAAGGGTCTGGCTGCAGACTTGCACTTGCACTCTCAGACTTGCATTCTCAGACACTTGCGCTTCCGCTAGTAACATCCGTCTTTTTTATTTTGTTCTATTTATTGATTACTTTTTGTTTTTAATCTCTCATCATTTTACAACAGTAGCCAGGTGGTGAAGACAAGAAAAAAGAAACAAAATTACGAAGTCACTTGCAATTGTCACTTGCACTCTCAGCTACCTGCGACGTCACTTGCAATCGACACAAATCGTATGTGTTGCCAATGGAGACAAGAAGCTGTGGTGGTGATTAAATGATTAAAACTAAATTAGTACTATAATGTACAGCCATATTGAGTGTTTATGTTTTCTACGGGAGGAAAACGCTTAATGACAGACTTTGCGCATTGCATTCATATTCTGCTGGTTTGTGGCTGCGGATTTGCGGGTCTTGTCTTTTTCTTGCAGGAACCTGTACATTACGGTACTAAATTATTTTTAATCGTTTAATCACCACAGCGTCTTGTCTCCACTGGCAACATCCACGATTTCTGTTGATTGCAAGTGATGTCGCAGGTAGCTGAGAGTGCAAGCGGCGATTGCAAGTGACTTGGTAATTTAGTTTCTTTTTTCTTGTCTTCACCACCTGGCTGCTGTTGTAAAATGTTGAGAGATTCAAACAAAAAATAATAAATAAATAGAACAAAATATAAAATAAAGACTGCAAGTGATGTCACTACCGAAAGTGCAAGTGTCTGAGAGTGCAAGTCTGAGAGTGCAAGTGCAAGTCTGCAGCCAGAACCCTTTTTGGATATATCAGCAAAAGATGTAAAGACGCTGTTCCCCGGTTTCACAGAAAGGCTAGTCAAGACTAGTACCAAACTAAAATACAGGTCTGGGCTCTTTTAACTGAAAGGAGCTTGAACTGAGTCATCTTAATTTTATTTTTTGTCTCAAGATGCACATCAGTATTGTTTTAATCCAAGGCACGTTTATAAAAGCTACTTAAATGTCCTAATTGAACTAAGGCCTAACCTGGCTTAATCTAAACCTGTCTGTGATCTACATAATACAGCATATTTGTGATTTTGCTGTAAAAACACATTGTATAATGCATCACTAACAGAGGAGCTCCATTAAGACATCTGTAAAGTGGATTTACATTAACCGTACATGGGTCATTCTACAGAAACGTCCATTTCTCTGTCCCTAGCCTTCACAGAAATATTACAATTGAAAAACACATTGTTACAGGTTTTTATATTTTAAAATAAAACAATGTGTTATTTGAACAATTAGACCTTCTTGTCCCATCAATGTGGCAATGTTTGTTTTTAATTGTCCCCACAGCCATGTACAGAGGGAAAGTGCTTTATTTTGGGGTCAAAAACAGTTTTTCTACCCTTTAAAATACAATAATGTATTCATAACTATCAAATATATGATATAAATGGCATAATAAAACAAAATGCTGAATATATACAGTATACAAAATATATAATGAAATCAGTGGTCTGCTGGAGTTGTCACTGGTGTTACCGTTTAACAAAAAATCTGTTATTTTGAAATAAAAATCAGACTGATGACATCACTTCCTCCTTCCTGTTTTCTAAAGATCTATGAAGAAAGGCCCATGTGAAGTCCACTGTTTCTTTTCTGCTATCAGCGAGTTACATCAGTCACTAGCTCAACATGTAAATGCAGTATATCACAGATAAATCACAGAGGAGACGGACTTTTGTCTGGATGTTACAGGAACACATGAGACACACGTGTGTTTATCTGCTGCAGAGACACTGATGAAGAAATGCTGACATCACAGGGTTTGTGTGAGTACATTTACATTACATTTACATTTAGTCATTTAGCAGACGCTTTTATCCAAAGCGACTTACAAATGAGGACAATGGAAGCAATCAAAAACAACAAAAGAGCAATGATATATATAAGTGCTATAACAAGTCTCAGTTAGCCTAAACACAGTATACGTAGCAAGGGCTTTTAAATAATATAATAAATAAAAAGAAAACAGATAGAATAGAAAAAGAATAGAGCAAGCTAGTGATAGAGGTCTTTTTTTATAATTGTATAATAAATGAAAAGAAAAATAGATAGGATACAAAAAGATTAGAAAGGTAGTTACATTTTTTTTTTTTATAGAATTAGACTGGGTACACTACAGAAATTAATTCATGTATTACTAGCTTGACTTAAAATGCATTCACATCGACTGCATTTGTTCAACTGGTGTATATTCATGTATAGCTATGTCACGACAAAAATTACATTTAGCTTGCTTTACTAAAATGTAATTTATTGTTATTATTGCATGTATGTGTTGGGGTGGGCAAAGGATGCAATTCATTCTGGGGTAATCTTAATTTTTAAGCAGTAATAGTTACATTTTCAGATTATAAATCAACAGTCTTCTCCAAAGGTGAGATCTTCGAGCAGCTGATCGATGTTTGCTTTGTGCAGATATTTCAGAGTTGTGAGAGAAACTGTACTGGACTGTTGAGTTAGTGATGCTGTGAGGTGTTCCTGCACCTGATCCGTGATTTATTATTATAGAACTTATAATTACATAAAAGATCAGGGTAAGATGGTTGTATCTAACAATGAACAATCATAATAAAACAGTAAACAAAAAAATAATGAGTCCATGAGATAATATACACAGAAAAAAGCACAGTGACGACGTTAAATATCTTTGAATAATTTATGATGCTTTTTTTAGAAGCCTGAGGAAGAAACGAGCTTAAACAAGAAAAAGAAGAAAACAAAGGAGATTCAAGCCACTTTTGTTTGTGGATGAAACATTTTGCACATAAAATAATTAACAAAATATTAAAGAGATGACGATTTGGGGTTTTTGTAATAAAAAAGGATAAAACTTGATCACAGTGGAGTTAAAAATATAAAAAACTTTAACAGTATTGGCTAAACTAGAACTACAAAATAAAACGGCAGCTGTTTCTTCATCAAGACCACAACATGGCCAAGTTTCATCATTATTAAGATACTTAAACCTGTCACTCATATCTGTCATATCTTTTAATTTTGTGTGCTTGTTTTAACTTCGTAGGTCACATGATCAATGTAGCGGATGATATCCAAATCGCATTTATACTTCATGCATTCAGACTGTAGAGTATATACTCTTAGCGCTTGTTAAGTTAGTACTTATTAAAATTAAGTGCCTACTTAGAGAGTATGCTGTTTCAAATGCAGCCCGACAAAATCTAGTTTTGACATCTCGCGTGGTTCTGTGTTATTTGGAGAACTTCAAGTTACGCCCCTTTCATCAAGTTATGCCCCTGAAGGGTCTGGCTGCAGACCTGCACTTGCACTCTCAGACTTGCACTCTTAGACACTTGTGCTTCCGCTAGCGACGTGACTTACAGTCTTTATTTTTTTATTTTGTTCTATTTATTGATAACTTTTTTATCACCACCACAGCGTCTTGTCTCCATTGGCAGCATGCACGATTTGTGTCGATTGCAAGGCTCGCAGGTAGCTGAGAGTGCAAGTAGCGATTGCAAGTGACATTGTAATTTAGTTTCTTTTTTCTTGTCTTCGCCACCTGGCTACTGTTATAAAATATTGGGAAATTCAAACAAAAAGTAATAAAAAATTCAACAAAATAAAAAATAAAGACTGCAAGTGATGTTACTAGCGGAAGTGCAAGTGTCTGAGAGTGCAAGTGCAAGCCTGCAGACAGACCCTTCTCCAAAGAAGCCCCTCCTCTTCTTCCTCTTCTTCTTCTATTTATTATTATCATAAACTAAATGGTGTTATGAACACAATATGTACAGTGAGCACTTTGACAAGACCTTGTCAGACTGTCAGGATTTTTTTCTTTTTAGCCAATTGTAAAGAGGACAAGGAAAGCTGAAGAAAGCTGTTCTCTGCATTTACACGAGACAAGACTATAGTTCCACAGACTAATGTTGTATCTGTACTAGTTAAAACCCAGAGCAGCCCTGAATGAATGACATATTCAATATCAGAATCACCCTGATCATATTCTCTCTCTCTCCCCGGAATAGACTTCCAGGAGCATGCTTTACCTTTGTAAGGGTCATTTAATATAACTAATATAATTACCTTATTAAATGTTTCTGTTGTTTTTGTCAAATATTTGGAGGTGGATGGTGGTACTGTAGACTGCATTTAAGATGATTCACACAGGCTGTTTAATGCTGATCATGTGCTGTATGTGTCTTTACACAGAAACTACATCATGTAAATAGTAGGGGTGTGCACGGATAGTCGAACATTCGAATATTCGGTCTGCTGTAATTATTCGATAAATAAAAATGCTATTCGAATTTCGCTATATTTTTGCTTGCCGTAAAAAAAAAAAAAAATCCACAATAAAACCTGAGAACGCAAACTACAACTAACAATAACCCTTAGGCCTATATGCATTGGGTGGCGCTGTGGAGCGTGCAGTGGAAACCAGTTGATTGTGTTTGATGACAAAATGGCGTCCTCTGCATCTAAGCGTAGCGAAGTTTGGAAATACTTTGATCAAAATGATCATCACGTAGTGTGCAAAATCTGTCAAGCGAAACTGAGTTACCACAACAGCACCTCTACAATGCGGAATCATCTTAAGTGCAAACACCGAAATATAATAATTGACGAACCTAGTAATGAAGACACACAGCTGCCCATCACCACGTTCGCGACTTCAAGTAGGCGGAGATGTACCCCCGAGCGAGCCGAGAAGACTACTCAGCTCATAGCAAAAATGATCTCAAGAGATATGCTTCCTTTAAGTTTTGTCGAGGGGGAAGGTTTTAAGGAAGTCTTGCAGTTTCTTGAACCAGATTATGACATTCCTTCACGGAGAACCATAACAGCGAGAATAGAGCTTCAACATGAGAGTTCGGTTTCCAAACTCAAATCTACTTTGGCGACAGTAGACTTCGTGGCCATTACATCTGACAGTTGGACAGCATTAACCACAGAGTCCTATGTCACTATAACGTGCCATTTTATTGCTGACACTAAGGTGAACAGTTACGTCCTGCAAACCCGAGCAATGGAAGAGCGACACTCGGCTGCCAACCTGGCAGACTATTTGAAGACATCTGTAGAGCAATGGGGCCTGGACGGCAAAGTGGTCGCGTGCGTGCACGATAACGCAAGTAATATGATAGCCGCAAACAGAGACGTGAACAATGATGGATTTAAAGCTGCAAGCATGAATAGACTAATTGGTGCATGTAGCAGACTTGTAGGACATTTCCATCACAGCACGATCGCCTCAAATGCACTCAAGCAAAAACAAAGACAGTTAGAACTGCCTTTGCACAAACTTGTGCAATACTGCAAAACACGCTGGAATTCGGCTGCTGATATGCTCGCGCGTTTACATGAACAGCGCTGGGCCATCACCGCCGTGCTCTCTGACAGGACTGTAACCAAACTGGCGGATGCTAAAACCCTGGAGTTAATCGATGATCACTGGCAGACAATTGAGGAGATGTTACCTGTCCTCCAGTCTCTCAAAACGGCAAGTGAAGCACTGGGTGGCGAAAACTACGTGTCTGTCTCCATGGTGTATCCACTTGTGCAAAGCCTTCTATGCAGGTTCGTCTAGTTCTAACGAATGAATGAATATAAGTTAATAATTTGTTCAGATTCCTTTGATGTTGATTACTGTTTTTTTTTCTAAATTATTTTATCTTTTTTTTCACTCTCTCTCTTTTTTTATATAAGCAAATAAATTCAAACGAATAACATGTAGCTACACTAATTTGATAAGTGAGTCTTCAGGATTTATTTAAAAAATCACTTACAAAATAAATTATATACTGAAGAAGACCGCAGTTCATATTCATTCATTCATTCATTCATTCATTCATTCATTCATTTTTGTCTACAGACATCTTCAAATATGCCATGGAGAATCACAGAAAGTGACCGAATTCAAGAACATTGTTGCTGCATCTCTCAAGCAACGAATAAACCCCGCTAACTTGGAGAATGCAGGGAAAACTCCTCTTCTCGCGTCCGCCCTAGACCCTCGACACAAACATCTCAGGTTCCTCGACGAAAACATGAGAGAAGTAGTAAGAAAAAAACTTTTTGAACATTATCAGAGCATTTTCCTTGATGCGAGTGGCGCAGATGCAGCCGCCGCCACCAACGATGAAGAGGATGCGGCAATGCCCGCTCGTCGGAAAAGGCTGAGCCAGTTCTTCGGCGATGATTACAGAGAATCCAGCCGAGACGAGTGGGAACAGTTCTTGCTGGAGCCATGTATTCCACCAGATGAGGATCCCATTCAGTGGTGGAACGAAAACACGAAGCGCTTCACAAAACTTAGTCGCTTAGCACACCGTTACTTGTGTGTCCCGGCAACTTCTGTGCCGTCAGAGCGCGTTTTCTCCGCAGCCGGCCTCATTGTTAACAGACTAAGGAGCCGACTTTCCCCCGATCATGTTGACATGCTTGTGTTCCTTAACAAGAACATGTAAAACAATAGAAAGCAAAAAAGATTTGATGACAGTTTAAAAGGTTCAAAGTTAAATGTAGCCTAGGCTACGTTCTGTACAATAGCCTAATTGCTGCAGGCGGCTTTATTTACGTTTTTTTGTTCACTTTTTTTTTTTTTTTTTTGCTTTTGCTCTGTACTTTTTTGTTTGTTTGCACACATTGTTAAAGGTTTTCAGCTACAAAACACGATGTAGCGTAATGTTTAAGCTTATTGTGTATAAGCTTCAAAAATGACGGAAACAATAAATGTTACTGAAAAATAACGTCTGTCTCATTAAACTTAATTTAAATAAACGAATATTCGAATATTCGTTTTTTGTGAGCTCAAATATTCGAATGTGATATTTGCGGAAAACGCCCATCCCTAGTAAATAGCCCAGAAATGAAAAACACAGGAACTCACAGTGAGTCCAGCTGCAATATCATGATGACATCATTGTTTATTATTGCTCTTGATGTTGTAATAATGATTATTAATTTTGATTAATAGAAAGTTTTTTTGAGGGGATCATCTCATATTCTGGTCTGTGTTAAACATAACTATATTTTGACATTTTGTTGTACAAGGTAAACCTCACACACTCACACCCAAACATTCATATGTGTTAACATATATATAGAAAAATAAACCTCTGTTTCAGAATGTGTTTTCTGTACAGGTGTGTGTAATGTACATTATAGAACAAAATGTCAAGCATTGTTTTTTACATTATTTGACTCATTAATTGAATAAAATATAGGAAAATCTTGAGGGAAGCGGTGTAGAATTAGTCTTTATTAGTCAGGCTTTGTCTTCACAACTAAACCACTCTATTCCCAGAGAAAGATAGAACTGAAAACTGAAATAAAATGTGTTTCTTGAGCTGAGATTGATTCAGAGGAGTTTGTATTATATATCATTAATTAATTAATTAAACACAATTTGGAATTCATGTCCACAATTTTTTTGTGTCGTTTCATTAGTTGTGTCTTAATTTGTTTAATAATTATTACACAAATAGTATTATAAAATTACATTTCCCGATTATTTTTTTTACTCTATAATTTACTATTAATTTATTCTTCATTTTTGTCTATTCTGTATTATTCCACCCTTGATATTACATATTCTTCTTGCTATTATTCATCTATTGTTGTTCATTTATTTATTATGGTATTATTTATATTATACATATACTTTGTGCTATTATAAATCTATTATATCATTTATGTTATTGTACTGTTATATTATTCACTTTACTACAAGCTGAGCTACATATTTATATGTCTGTGGGTTGTACACTCGAAATCAGAATGAATTGTGGGTAAAAAGTAGTGGACGAATGTAGTCAGAATTCAGACATCACTACAAAATGGCTGACAGCTGATCTAGTGCACTATGTAGTGTATAGGGAGCGGTTTCAGACACAGCGGAGTCTTTATGTGTCGCAACAAATCGAGGAGGATTGAAACAAATAAACTGCGATGTGTGTTCAGTTCTACCTTCTAGTGCTTTTCAGAAAAGACTTTTTTATTCAATTATACTCATCCACTAAGAATTTATTGATCTTTTTCGCGGCTGAATATCTGTCTAATATCCGTCGAACCAACTTTATATCTGTCCTTCTTTCAAGATCTGTCTCCTCGAGAACACAAGTCCGTTCTTGACGATCTTTGAACTGAGAAACAGTCTTAACATAAAGTCTCGCGCAGAAAGATGAGCTCGTCACTGCGCTCGGTTACATCTACATCATTTTAAACTGCGTCACAACAACTCCCTCAAATATCCCTTAAAGTGTGAAGAGTTTAACACATTCTACAATAATACATGATATTAGAAGCTGAGAACTCAACTTACCGTCAACTCTGAGATCTGAAGAGAAGGATTTTAACTCTTCAAAATACGCGTTTAGCCTACTCTCGAGTTTACTTTCGAGTTTACTTTCGATTTCAACACAAAGGAACCCCTCCTTGTGAGAAGGGTCTGTCTGCAGACTGCAAGACAGGGGCGTAACTTGAAGTGGGCGTAACTTGACGAAAGAGGCGTAACTTGAAGTTGTCCAAATCACACAGAACCACGCGAGATCAAAACGAGATTTTGTCCGGCTGCGTTCGAAACCGCATACCCTTTAATTAGGCACTTAATTTCAATAAGAACTAATTTAAAGAGCGATAAAAGAGTACATACTCTACAGCCTGAATGCGTATTTGTGTATGAAGCATTAATGCGGATATCATCATCCGCTATGTAGATCATGTGACCTACAAAGTTAAAATGAGCGTAAAAACTTAAAAGATATGAGTGACAGGTTTAATAAATGTATTTGTATCTTGATAATGAAGATTGTAGCATAGCCAATACTGTTAATTTAAGTTTTTATATTTTTAAGAATATTTTTTCCATTATTTTATGTGAATTTTTTTTCTTGTATAGTATCTCATACTATGATGAACACGTTAAATTTTTATTTACTGTTTTATGGCGTTATGATTGTTATTGTTAGATACAACCCTCTTACCATGATCTTTTATGTAAAAAGTTTGGCAATAATAATAAAAAAGAGGGTCAGGTGCACTACCACCTCACAGCATCACTAACTCAACAGTCCAGTACAGTTTCTCTCAGCGACAATATCTGCACAAACGAAACGTCGAACAGCTGCTCGAAGATCTTGCCTTTGGAGAAGATTGTTGATTTTATACTCTAAAAATGTAAGTATTACTACTCAAAAATTAACATTACCCCATAATGAATTGCATCTTTTGCTCACCCCAACACTTACATGCAATAATAATGATAAATGCCAACCAATAGTTATATACATTTTTTTCCTTAAAATTACATTTTAGTAAAAGAAGCAAAATGTATTTTCTGTCGTGACATAGCTATACATGAATATACACTAATGCAGTTGATGTGAATACATCAGTTTTCAGTCAAGCAATTAATACATGAATAGATCAAATATTTATATTTTATTTACTGACAACAAGAAACATGTCTAAATGATTAAAAGAATGTATAAATGTTGGCATCACAATACATGCATACATGTACAAGTCAACAACACATGAAACAAAGCTTCTTTCAAACTAACTGTTCTAACAATCATGTATTTACAGACGGTGAACCCCACATCTTACTATCATCTCAACACAGCTGAGACAGTTCTGCTGCTGCGCTGTGCTTCTCAGTCTCGCTCTTCTCAACGGGGATGTCGTTGAGCAACAGGATGAGGAAGACCTTGATGACGGCTCTCTGAACCACACAACCTTGAAGCGAGAGCAGAAGAACACATGCAGGACAATCTGACTGCTGCTGTGTCTGCTCCAAACAATCGTGTGCTGCTCTCCATGAGCACCACTACCTGTAAAACATTTACACAGAGTTTACAAGTACATGCATTGATTTATTACTTTTGTAGTGTGCTAAACCACTGAACTGGTTCAAAACTGTGCTTGAGCACGGCTCTTTTCTCCAGCTTGATCAGAGGATTGTAGGCCCCTGTAATAAGAGCACTGTCAATCACTTCAGATAAAAGCTCCATCACATTTTTTGATGATGCTTTTGAAAGTCAGCCTTCATCGTATAAACAGAAACCAGCAGAACAAACTTTACCAAAATCAAATCCTCAGTGTCTTTTGGTCTTTCTCTAGATGCTCTCGCTGCTCAGGGGTCACTGATGATGAAGAGACCACAGCAGCATCTGGTCCTGATGAGACAGTAAGAGCTGGAGTGATGGAGCGTCTCATCCGTGTCTCTGGACCATTTCCGGATGCTGCAGTGGACTTCTCCATCCTCAGTGCACACACCAGTCTGCAGACATTTTCATAACCTACAGAAATACACACACACAATACAAAAAGTCATTACTTTATTCTTTTGTTTCAGGTTTTTCCTTTTTTTTTCCCTTTCCTTGCAGGTCCTGCTCCACCACAAAAGATCTGCAGCAAATGCACAGAAATCAACAATAAGAAAAGTGCTGTAATAAATAACTGTTTGAAATTACACTAATTAAAATGTTTTATTTATTTTTGTAGTGTACTTACACAAATCCTTTGATGGCAGCATTCCTTCTTCAGTCACTCTACAGCAGACAAACATAATCTGTTCCTGTAACATCCAGACAAGAGTCAAGTAACCTCTGTGATTTATCTGTGATATACTGCATCTGCATGTTGAGTTAGTAACTGATGTAACTCGCTTTTTATCCAACACAAATGTTCCTAAAATTATCAATATTGCAAATGGACAAATAAAATAGATAACTAGTGTTTAGTTACTGTATGTAGATTTGTTTGTTTACATGACTTACACTCATCTAAAGCAGTGTTGACAGTGAATTCTACATAATAGCACACACACATCACTCAGATGCCTGTTTCATGTCTGTTAAATGTGCTCATCTGCAATACTTATCAAAGACTATCCTGTCAGATGATAAATAGACATTTAGTAATAGTCTTCAAGATGTATATATGGTTTATGTAAATCCACTTTAAAAGAAGTGTACTTAATGGAGCTCCCCTGTTAGTTATTCATTATAAAACGTGTTTTTACAGCACAATCACAAATATGCTATATTATGTAAGTAACAAACAGGGTTTAGATTAAGCCAGGATCAGGCCATAGCTCAATTAGTCTTGTCTGTGAAACCGGAGGATAGCGTCTTTACACCTTTTGCTTATATGTTGCTGACTTTACAGCTTAGTTTTAATAGATTATTAACTCCAAAATCAATACCACTGTATGAAAATAACTTGTACTCTTAAATTTAAATAATTATTTAGTGAAATATATATATTCTCACCATTGTAACTCATTGTAACTTCTTTCCAGTTTAACGGCGGTTGGCATCCAGCTTATTGGTGCAATACCGCCCTCTTCTGTCCCGGAGTGTGGATCAGATAATAGGTTTTCCTACTAAATGTACACATCACTCACATTCTCCCCTAACATTAATATCTACACACACCTTATGCATCAAATCCTGCCTAAAACCTCTGCTTCCCTTAAAAAACGTAATCAACAACTTATCGTTTTGACATCTCGCGTGATTCTGTGAGATTTCGACAACTTCAAGTTACGCCTCCTACTTCAAGTTACGCCTCTTTCAAGTTACGCCCCTGTCTTGCAGTCTGCAGACGTACACGCTTGCTCCTTGTCGCCACCTACTTATGCTGTGCTAAATGTTGAAGTGGTCACAGTAATGCTCTTCATATTCAGTACAATACATGGAGAGAGCAGTAAAACATGAACTGTGAATCAAACGAATGCCAAGTAAACATGAAAGCTGCACAGAGGAGAGGCATCTTATCTTCTCAGTGTGAGCACATCAGGTCCGTAAGTTACTGCACATCCTCAGCTGAACCAGTAACCCTAAAAGAAGACATCTGAACAGAAATGGTGAAAGCAAGGTGGTTCGGTGAGGAGAAAAAAAAAGCTATGTCTTGCTCATCAGCAGCTGGCCAACGATAGCAGCACACCACTATCTGTGGAAACCTCCGTTAACTCCTTTCAGACAAACACAATCATTTCAGTTTTTGAGCCAAATGTGTCATATTATAGCCGTTTGGGGCGTGTCGTTGTGGTTTACAACAAAGTTAAACACATGACACTGCCCCTGTGCCAAAGTACACCGTTCATGTCTACATAAATACATTGCTAAATGGCATCTGTTTCAAACAGAGCGTGAGCTTTTCTGAAAGGTCTTCAGCAGAGAAGAATCAGCACACCAGAAGAAACACTCATTCAGAGAAGAGCAATGTCTCAGATGACCATTCTTTGTGTCCACCTCAAGATCTGGGACTGAAACAAATGTTGGAGTACATTCTACAGGAAAAGAAGATCCCTGCTGTTCTACCAGACAATATACGTCAACCATCACCAGGAAAAGAAGACCTCAAATATATTTTTCCAGACCAAACTATTTATCAGAGATGCCCAGGTGTCGTCCCCCTCACTGACCCTGTTCTGATTACAAAGAGGCTGAAATACTGACCAGCTGGGCATTATTGAAGGTAGGATGCTCTTATCAATATGGACATGTGCAATGCAATTTAATAATGGTTTTAAATTATAGATGTGTCAACCTACAGCAAGCAGTGTCCACTTTGAGGAATGTTTTATCGTTACCAATACCAAGAGTGGAAAGACCAACTCCACAACTTTAACGGCTACATCATACTTGACATACACTTCTGCCTGACATTAAGAAGTCTTCTCCAGGTAAACTTTGGTCTATGTATGATTGTGGTCAGTAATAACAAGTAAACTTTGTTTAGGTCCATACTGCTGTAAGCAGAGCATTGTGTTTTTTATATGTTCATTGTAATTAGATTTTTTAAAAGTTTGATAATCTTGTTATAATACACTCTTTATGCTCTTCCTTAGTAAGTGACATTCAAGATCCTGTGGAGAATTTTAATGGGGAGGTCAACCTGGAAAAGTTTTGGGGGGTCTTGTCCAGCGATATGATTGGTCGTGGATTTGTTGCAAGTATGAACACACTTTTTCTTCATTATTGGAGAGATTGTAAAAATGCAAATGTAAATACAATGCAATTTTCTGTGTTTAGGTGGTAGAGATGATCTATTTGCAGTGTCCCCAACATATGAATTTTGTGCTCCTTGCATCGGCAAGTGCACACGGTGTTCAGACTCTGTACTAAACACAGAGTTCAAAAAGATTCATGTCTCAAAGTCTGTACCCGAAATTACGCTTACAGAAGACAGACTCCGAGAAGAATTATTTAATCTAAAGGTAGAGTTTGTTCATTAAAAACACCCAACTGTGTTGTGTTTTTTTGTATTAACTTGCTTACTACTACATTTCTAAAATAATGTAAGTCTTAAAAAGATTATTTGGTCTTTTATCCATTTGTTGATCTATTAACAGTTTTTTTTTCTCCCTGTTTGCAAGTCTGATTTTTCCAATGCACCTGCCTTATTTTGGTGTTGAGAGGTATCTTTTTCTTATGTTTTATCTATTTTAATTTTTCATATGATTTTTCTCAGACTATAAATAAAGTAAAAATCACTTGTCCAGGCAGCATGTCCTTGTTGATGCACAGGGGCCAACTGATGAGGACCTTAAAATCAGTGACGAGGTGTTTTTTGTGTTAAATAGGGACACATGAGAAAAAAGTATTTCAGAAGTCTATTATACTTGCTACATCCTGTCTAAAATACAAAAAAAAAAAAAAAAAAAAATTGGAGATGAGATTGCTAAATCCAGTGCTTCAACATCTGTCCAGAGGTTCAGCAGAAGAGCCGTGTATCTGACACTGACGAGGAAGAGCAGAAAGAAGTCCTTCTGCAGCGTTCACAGCAGAAACAAATGATGAGAGTCTGCTGGACAAAGAGCCTCATCTTTCACTGTACATTTAAGGATGATCTGGACATTTTCATTAATGAGTGTCTGAACAAAAATTGCCTCAGGATTAACTGCATGTTTAAAGAGTTTTGATTTATTTTAGGTTGAACCTAATTAGTTTGGTTTAACGTGCATCATTTTTGATTATTGTTAAATGTGTGCCTTCCGTCCAATAACTCTTGTTTGATTTTGTAACATATTTAGAAAATCCTGTGTAATGTATAGTGCATGGTATTATGTACTTTGAAAAATTTGATAATTCTGAATTAAGTAAAAAATATAGTTTAACTAAATAAAAATGTTCTATTGCCTAAGATTTGATTTTTGTTTTAGCTTTGTATTCAATTTATACTGTAGTTATCTTTTAAGACACAACAAAAATATGAATAAAGATTCATTTTTAACTGTAAAATACTGTTAACAATAGGATACATGCTGTCACACCATATCAGTGTTCCCGCGGGTCCTTTAAAAGTATTACATTTGATTTTGCCAATTTAAGGTCATAAAAAGTCTTAAAATGTCTTATTTTTACTTATGCGAGTTCTTTGAAGCTGAGTTAGAAGACTGTATTTATTCTAAACTAAATGTATTGGTTTAATTTTCTACAGTATGTGTTCTATTATAGTTCTGTGGCTAAAACCACCATCAAAATGTTCTTCTAGAAACCAGTAACAAGACACACCCATTGAAGTTGTGTAATAAAACTGTGTGTGTTATAAATTAATTTATTAAAATGTAGATTTTCAAATTCCAGTCAAAACACTCGTTGCCAGTATTGTCTTATTTGTTGAATTTCAATAGCATGTTTTCTGTTATAGTTCGGTGACTAAAACATCTTATGAAAACAATAACAAGACACACACCATGAGGTCGATACAGGAGAGTGCATTTATTTTAAATTAATTTCTTTATTGGTTTTAATTTCAATAGCGTGTTCTTGTTTGGTGTTGTGACCGTATGACTCGATCAATTTACTAGTCCCGTACAAGGCCCCAATTTTGAAGCCTCCCCGATAACAGGCTTTCAACTAAATGAAAAGGACAAGCAGAGACCAAACCACAAGCTACAATTTTATTTCTCAATTAAAACAACTTGAGCTCAACATCAAAAAAAAAAAAAAAAAAAAAAAAAACCCGTTAATCAATGTGAATGAATCAGCCCAATGGGCATCGTTAGTCAGTTCACATAGGTCAGCCACCCTTGCACTGGCCAAACACACACGAAGAAAGGAAATCTAATACACAAAGAAACGGTTCACAAAAACAGATAGACTTAACAAGGAGGTTTCTTTCTTTGGAATTATGTCTTGACATAACACATTTCACTGCTCCATGATAAAACAATACAAAAAAACACTTCAAACCAATCAAAACCAAAAGTACAATAATTTAAACCCACTCCACATCAACCAAATAAACCAAAACCAGAAAGAACAAAAAGAAATAAACCACAATCTCAACTACGTAATGGAGCAGCATCAATGTGAAACAAGACAAAGAAATACAACCAACCCAAATAATATAAACTAAATAAATTGGTTAATAAACAAAACCTAATAAAATACAATGAAGCAACTTGAACTGAAACAAAGTCAATTTCAATCAAACTCCATTGCACACACACTTAAACAAAATACACAAAACAAACAAACACGATGGAGTTACCAGCGAACACCAGGTGGCGCCAGAATCAAAGGCCACGGTCTTACAGCGCATCCAACGCGAATGTTAAACAGGCGACAGCGAAGACGTTCAGTGCAATCGCGTGCGCACAAAAATCATGCGTCCCAAAACTGGAAACGGCATTTAAGCCACAGCAAAGCAGCAGCTAGCAACTTCTGTAAAACAAATAAAGATGTTTTCATTTACTTCCTCCCCACTCCTCTCCCATTTAAAAAAAAAAAAAAAAAAAAAAAAAAAAAAAAAAAACACACAAATAGGGGAAGGGAAAAATAAAATTACCTTTGACGTGCATAACACTCACATGCTCACTAGCAATGCCCGAACGTAACCGACTAATCTAAAATTACACCAAACAAGCACATTAAATCAAGCATGTGAATTAAGTTAAATTCCCACAAACACCCATATTCGAAGTCTATAATTCCCTTCCATCTATAATTCTCCAGCTGAACAAAACTTACCTTTACCGAGGAGTGAAGGAGATACAAGACCTACGCAAACAGATCACATCGATACAAAGTCATGAGGAAACTACATCTCACCTGTGTCTATATAGCTACGTGATTACCTGACGTACCCACCCACCTTATGCAATCAGTGCGCCATTTTTAAAGGGGCCATGCAGACTACTATTAAAGGGGCAATCCCACTACAGTGTCATACTTCTGTTAATATAACGAAAATAAAAAGTTCTCACAAGGACCTGGAATCAGCCTGCTGCATAACCACTGGATTATGGAATACTAATGCTTTTAATGTTGTTTTTATTTTATGAATATATTTATTAGTAATAATA
Organism: allo-octoploid hybrid of Carassius auratus x Cyprinus carpio; assembly: GCA_024542945.1. Classification (NCBI taxonomy): domain Eukaryota; kingdom Metazoa; phylum Chordata; class Actinopteri; order Cypriniformes; species allo-octoploid hybrid of Carassius auratus x Cyprinus carpio. The sequence goes on along the minus strand of JANHFF010000097.1, from coordinate 265,883 downwards.
TAATAATAACCACTATCAAATATCTTGTTTATAATATTTCTTATTTAAATTCAAGTGATCACTACAAGTGTTTGTCTTTATATCTTTAAAAGACCTTGGATGTACAAATTGCTCTTGTTTTGTTAATTATGAAAAAAACATTCCGGTGGGAAAAATTATAGTTTTTTTCATTATCATGTACTTTGTAGACGGTCCCTAGCTGGGCTAATCGCTAACTGCTGCTGTAGACTTTATTTGTCGCAACAAATCGAGGAGGGTTGAAACAATTAAACTGCGATGATGTGTGTTCAGTTCTACCTTCTAGTGCTTTTCAGATAAGCCACTTTTTATACAATTACACTCATCCACTAAGAATTTATTGATTTTTTTTTCGCAGCTGAATATCTGTCTAATATCCAACGTCAAACGTCGAAACAACGGATGAAACAGAACGTGTTGCTCCGCTGCTATGGTTCTCAGTTCCTGGATTCCACAGCTGAGGATTTATTAGACACATCCAAGGTAAGTCAGAAATACATTATTAGTGCACACAAACACATAAATAGTGAATGCTTGTCTCAGAATAAAACTCAATGAGTGTATTTGATTTTTAGGGGCTACAGCGCTAGAATAGTTTACAACCTACACCATGAAATATGTAACGTACAGTAATTATTGTGCTGCAGCAGGTCAACACTGTTTACACTAAATCAAACATTCAGTCTAGTCATCCTTTAATAATCCCTGCTCTCATGAATGTTAGGCTATATTGTGACGTTACAGCTATGTTTAAACTGTTTTAGAAAGTTGGGGCTTGTTTATCAATGTGCTTTGATTAAAATCAAACTACAGCATCTTAAGTGATCATAAAAATACACCAGCAGTTGTCATCTTAATAAGTTTTTGCTATAAATTACACAATGACTTTGAGAATTGATTTTTTTCTTTGTCTTTAATAAAATCGAATTCTATTTTTTATTATTTTTAACTTATTTATTCTTTACTATGCTTCTATGTATAAAAATTTAAATAAGTTAATGTATAAATAAATCTATAAATGTGGGATTGTGTGAATAAATAAAAATGCATTAATATATAAGAATAAATGAATGTATGTATAAATAAAAAATAAAATAATAGGTGTTAAAAATAATAATAAAAAATATTGCAATAAAATCTAAAATAAAGTTTAAGTGATCATAAAAATACACCAGCAGTTGTCATCTAAATAAGTTTTTGCTACAAAGTATTGATTGATTGATTGATATTTTGATAAAAACTTGTTGGATAACTTACATGTCAAACTCTTGTTAATAAGTGCCTCAGTTTGATCATAAATCATCAGTAATGTGTGAATCGTGTTCTGATGTTACAGAGACAGATGAACACACACTTGTTCTCATCCACTGATGAAGACTTCTTCACTGGAAACCATAATGCTGCAATCAAAGGGTTTGAGACAAGAATATAAATTAAAATTGATCTTAACTACACACACTCACATACTGTACATGTATTAATGTTAGGATCCTCCCTGATTTTTTTTATTATAATATAAATTTCCAGGTATTTCCAGTAGCTCTTTAGTCAGTGGTTAAGTGTTTAATAGTGAGTAACTCCTTCTTGAAGCACTTGTGTGCACACCACTGATCTGTATATAATGCTCTATTATAGATCAGTGATGCACACTCATTTTGGAGCAGTTTCCAGCTGTTTTTTAAACAAGCAACATCTTAACATCTGAAGAATGTTGTCTTGAGAATGGGTGCCACACTTTAGAGAAATACCAATACACCCAAGTCACATTTAAAATTATTATATTTATTTATTTTTTTAAATTTCTACATGGATAAGAGCACAAAGCTTCAGACAAAACCACATTAACTTTATCATAAAGTAGTATAATAGAGCTTAAAGCAACACCAAAAGGGAATTTCTTAAGACGTTTTTATAGTAATGTCAGGAAAATGGACTTCAGCAGCTTCAGTTCAGTAACTGTATGTGTACAAGATGAGGACTTTACATTTGGGTATCAGAAATGAGTGGAAAAAAAGTGGAAATCTAAAATTTACCCCAAAGATAAAGTAATACATTTGTAAAATTAAACTCAAAGTAATATAACCCCCAAGTGACATTTGTGATATGTTACTAGAGTCTCAAATAACTGTAATACGAATTCCTGGTTATGTGTGTGTAATGTGTATATTTAATATGTATATATAAATACACACACATGTTTAAATTTAAATATTTGCATGTGTATTTATATTTATGTGATTTAGAGTATATATTTATATATATTTCTTAACTAATATATGTATATCTTTATGTGACAGTCTTAAAATTACCTTCATAACTTACACAAGCTAAAACAATAGCAATATGAGATCATGAAGTGATTTGAGTCTTAACCGGTTCAGTTGTCTACACGTAATCAAGCTCTTGAAGAGCTGCACACTGTTGTCTGGTGTGACACACCTGTGGTCAGATTGTCCCGCACATGCTCCTGTGCTGGCTTCTGTGTTTCGGGGTTACAGTGTATCATCGTCATGATCCTCCACAACTTCTGGATCAACAATGTCCTCATTCAGAAGACCGAGGTTGTGCAGCAACATCTGGCTCAAAGGCAGGACTCACTTCCAGGAGCTTGAAGAAGAAGAAGATGGAGCACAGTTTGTCTTCAGCATCCAGAAGCCTCTCTCAACAATGTTCTGTGCGTTTCAACACTGCATCACTAGTGTTGAAACGAACCTGTGCAGGATTCTGTTCAGGCTCTCTGTATGCTGTGATGAGGCAGATGTGTGCACTCACACAAGGACACACACCATCTCCCAGGATGTGTTCTCCTGCAGGTGGATACAGGCCTCCAGTGTAAATAGAGCTGTTCTTCAGCACCCTGGCATCGTACACAGACCCAGGATACTCAACAAAGATATCAAGGTACTTCTTCTGCTGGTGGCTTGCAGCTGAACAGAATGAAACCACTTCCTTTTGAAATAACATTGGGCTTCACTTGCTGCTGGTTGAGTTTGTTTGTGACAGACATCTATTGTTCCAGCTACCAGAAGGAAAGCTGGAGACCCAGCCAGCTGGACAAAATCTGCTCCCACTGCCTCCATGTCATATATATATATATATATATATATATATATATATATATATATATATATGTGTGTATGTGTGTGTGTGTGTGTGTGTGTGTGTGTATCCAGGTCATCTGCGGTGGAGAAGACAATCAGACTCCTTTATAATGCTGCTCACAGTCTGTTAATATGAAGGGTTTTTTAGAATATAATTTGAATAGGTTACACATTTTTGCTGATTTATATATCTATCTTTATCTATAATATATATATATATATGTGTGTGTGTGTGTGTGTGTGTGTGTGAGTATTGTCTATAATGTATATATTATGTATTTATGTATATATTGGGTGTGTTTGTACAGATATGTATGTGTGTGTGTGTGTGTGTGTGTGTGTGTGTGTGTGTGTGTATATATATATATATATATATATATAATGTGCATTCATTCAAGTTTATAAATTGATTCATGTTCCTTTTGTTTTTTCTGTGTATTTTCATTTGTATCCATTTATTCGAATAAATTACTTTATATCCTTACATAAAATACATTGTTCACATAAAATCAGGCTGTGATTCTGCTGTTAAACACAAAAATATATATATTTTTTCAAATTATTTATTCATAAATTCATTCATTCCCTCCCTCGTCTACTACAATAATTGCTGATTGAGGATTTGTATAACACCTTTCTAGTATCACTTCGCCAACAGTGACTTAATACAGCCGAGTTCCTGAAACTTTATCCGTAGAGTCTGTCATACCCTTGAAGGCAAAATCTCTCCATCAACTGAATGCAGCAGCACTGGCAGCTCCTCCTAAAAGAGTGAAAACACAAATAACTACAAACAAAACAAGCCACATTAAAGTAGTTTGGTATAGTTTTGTGTAAATCTAGCTTACCTCTGTGAATGTCAGTGAGAATGATGTACAGGTGCTGGTCCACAATGTGAAATTTGTTTCCCTTCAGGAGAGAACATAAGTTATTAAACATGCATACATCCAAATGAAAACTTCTAAAAGAAGATATAATAGTATAAAGTTCATGTCTTCGTGCAGCATCTTCCACAATCTTGAGGCATGCATTTCTGATCTGAAATGAATTGCAGAACGATTAAATCCCTGTCAAAGCTGCTATGTGTAACATTATGCATTATCTAGGATTTTTTTTTTTTTTTTTTGTGCAGTAAATTAAGACACAAAACATACGCACATTAGATTCCATGCACTGGCTTAAACCCAGGCTCTAGAAGTCTTCTCGTGTGAGGCAAATTTGGCCTTGCTTTATAATAAGTTCTTCTGATGGCCGACTTTTGTCCAACACATACTTTAACTGAAAATAAAGAACGTTTCACAGATTAAGTAATGGTTATCATTTAAATATGAAAGTTTCACTAAATAAACACAATACTAACCAGTTCATCTTGATTAGGGTCAAAGTCCTTCTCCCAGCTCGCACCTGAACAAGCAGATGGATGCTCTACCTGCCATTTGAATGAAGTAGCAGTGGTCCTGGAGAAACATCCTCTCAGTTGGTTCATCTGATGATATACAAATACGTGACAATGGAGTATAAGCACACAACATTCTTTAGAACTTCTGTATAAAGATATGCCAGCTTCAAAACTTCTGGTGAAACGCTGTGGTATATATGTGGACTCTCTTGAGACCCTCACAGAAACCTCTCCTGCCTCGTTCTTATCAGAAACTGAGAAATAAAATAACTGCAATCACCGTAAATAATGACAGCAGCATTCTCTTACAGCTTCATTATATTTAATAACACTTAACAACATAATTTTATATGCTGATCCTGGTAATCCCAGAAGAGTACCTAGACAGGCAATTATACATTTAAATGCTAACAAGTATACACTATCATAACTGTTTAGGCTAACGTTGGCTAGCTAGTGATGTTATCTCATAAACAACATTGTAATGGTATTCTTGATACTTGATAACTTATAGCTTCATAGGCATGAATACATGTTTTAAACACTTATAATATTTTAAAGCCTTTATTATTTCTCAACTCTTCAGCTATGCAGAGAAATTCACTTGAAAGATTCACCATTAGCTCAGTTGCCATTTCAGATTGTTAACTGATTATGTAGAGAAACCGAGCGAAGAACACTCCCCTTATAGCACAGATGAGTTTGACAGTCAGAGGGTCACTGCAGTCACCCGGATCCAGTATGTATCCAGCCCAGATGGTGGATCAGCACCTAGAAAGGACCTCTACGGCCCTGAAAGACAGTGGAGACCAGGACTAGAGCCCCAGATACAGATCCCCTGTAAAGACCTTGTCTCAGACGACCACTGGGACAAGACCACAGGAAACAGATGATTCTTCTGCACAACCTGACTTTGCTGCAGCCTGGAATTGAACTGCTGGTTTCGTCTGGTCAGGGGAGAACTGGCCCCCCGACTGAGCCTGGTTTCTCCCAAGGTTTTTTCTCCATTCTGTCACCGATGGAGTTTTGGTTCCTTGCCGCTGTCGCCTCTGGCTTGCTTAGTTGGGGACACTTCATTTACACCGATATCGTTGACTTGATTGCAAATTATTGCACAGATACTATTTAAACTGAACTGTGCTGCATGATGACATCACTGAATTCATTGATGAACTGCCTTTAACTGTCATTTTGCATTATTGACACCCTGTTTTCCTAATTAATGTTGTTAGTTGCTTTGACACAATCTTTTTTGTTTAAAATGCTATATAAATAAAGGTGACTTGACTTGACTTGACAAAACATGCTTTACAGTGTTGATTCCATACACCACAGCAGGAAGGTGGAGGTCCCAGTCATTGTGTTTCTCATTCACGTACTTCCTGAGAGTACACTTGATATTCTGATTCCTTCTTTCATCCTATACACATCAATGCATTTATAAAGTTGATGAATAACTATAAGGCAACAATAGATCTTACAAGACAGGTATCCAAACAGGTACCTGCCCGTTGGTTTGGGGATGGTAAGCACTGGAGGCAGCATGTTTGATTTTCTGGATACTGAAGATACTATCATTTAGCTGCAGAGGGATCATAAGTTAAATGTGCAAAACTCAAGTAACTGTAGACAAAAACATATCTACCTTATTTTTCAGCCGTTTTCTGTGAATGAGACTTCTGCTTCATGGTAGGGAAATAAGGAGAAGAATAACAGTGCAGTAAATGGTATAACTGTGTGCACTACAAACCAGTGTGTTCATGATTAAGATAATAAATTAAAATAATATTGTAAGACACACCAGTTTGCAATATCAAACTAAATGGCTGTGCCAGCTCTTATAGGAAAAATAAGGTGGACATGTTGAGACAAGAGTAGGGGGAGAAAAGAGAAAAATACAGAAAAAACACTTCACCTTGCAGACAAACTCCTTCCCTTGGTCTGTAATGATTTTCCTAACCATGCCAAACAAGTACAGCTTTCCGGTTATTATTAACGACACCTCAGCTGCCGTCTTAGATTGCATAGATTCCTCAGTCACCTACTTGAGTTTGTTAAAATATTGTATGCAGTACCTTAATAGAATGCAAGACTGGCACAACAGTCTTGATGGGATCATTCAACTGGCAGTGGTGACAGGTTCTGACCTAAAAAGCAACACAAATTTTTTTAACAAAATGTCAAGAAAAACAGTCACTTGATATAATTTGGTGATGACAATAAATAAAACTTCTAAATCAAGGAGGTATCTACCAATCAGAGGTGGCAAAAATAGACATTCTTAAATATAGATACTTGCAAAGAAAAAAAAAGTAGAAGTGAAAATAAAGTACCAAATATGTACTACATTACCCATTCTTTCACATCCTATATAACTGTAGGCCAATAGTAGCCAGCAATAAGCCTGTTTTGAGTGCCTCTGATGCCACTCTGATTGCCAGTGCCAGGGTTATTGTGGCACTCCATAAGAGCAGACCTCTTCTCTTCCTCTGATAGGACAACTAGCCACATGTACTGTCTACTGGGGCCGACGTAGAAGAGTCTGTCATCTATTTTAATTGGAAAAGAAGAAAAATCAGAAGAAGCTGCAATTCAATGTAAAATATCAAATTACATAACCGGATATGGGAGCTAAAGAAGTACAGTGAACATCGCTTGATAATTTTAAATCATTTTTTTTTTTTAAATTAAAGGGGTCATGAAATGAGAAACCAAATTTGCCTTGATCTTTTGGAATATAAGAGGTCTTTGTACCATTAAAACATCCTGCAAGTTTCATAGCTTAAGACGTCCTCCCCATTATAAACAAGCCATTTATTTAATCAAGCTCTAAATACAGCTCGTTCTGGATCCACGGTGCGAAGTGACGTCACGGTGCAAAGTGACGTTCCAACCATTTGCATATGACCGCCTCCAGCACAAGACAACTACGCTCATTTCGTATCGTTGTCGCGCTGCGCGCCTCACAAGTGTTCAGTCGACGGACAGCGAGTGGGTCTGTGTACAGGAAAATTACAATGCCACGCAGTATGGCGTTATTTCCCTGTCAAATGTCGAGAGCACATTATTGTAGCGCGAAAGTACATTAATATAATGTGCGAGCGCAAATCTCTCTGCTCGCGCGCGGAATAAAATGTGCGGAGCGCAAATCTCTCTTCTTCGCTTAAAGTAAGCGTGTATGTGCTTAGACTGTGTCCCGTGCGTTCACGCATGGCCAAGTACTCTTCTCTTCGAATTCTTTCTCTTTGCTCTTGGCATAAACGCTGTCAAAACGGCAACAACCAATCAGAAATAGGCTTCAACGACTGACCAATGAAAACGCGACATCGTACATGGAATCACCCGCTACTAAACAGTTACGCTCAATCCGCAAATGTTCTGGCTGGGGGTGTTAATAATTGATCCATAGGCACTGTCGTTAGCCAATCATAACAGTGGGCGTTAACACTGAACTCTTAAAGGGAAAACAACCCAAAAACAGACTGTTTGAATCAAAGGATGAGAAACAGGGTGGGAAAATGTCATAATTCACTACATTTAAAAAAAAAAACTATAGTAATACTATAATTGCACCTAGGGGACCATAATAATAAAATAAAAAAACCCATGTCATGACCCCTTTAAGCACATTGCCCAGGTTATAAAAGAGTCAATTCTCTTTTTCATTATAAAATCTTTTGGGTACTAATAATTACCTTTGATGATAAAATACGTAGATGCCCATCTAACCTTATGATGATTGGCAGAATTGTCTGGAATTTCTCCTTTTAAGAGAAATTCTTGAAGCTGTATATAGAACGCAAAAGAATCCATATCGCTAAACTTTGTCGTAAAAACGTTGGCGGTGACAGGAAGTGGAAGCAATTTCGCGCATGCGCAGTACAAATTGTGTTTTCGGTATGGTTTGAGTAGTCACACGGTGCGTCCGAAATCGCATACTGCATACTACATTTACAGTGGTAACCAAGGAAACACTGTATCATTGCTGTTCATAAGTGCAGTGCTGCTTTGTTTACAGCGGTAACCAAGGAAACACTGTATTATTGCTGTTCATAAGTGCAGCGCTGTTTTGTTTACAGTGGTAACCAAGGAAACGCTTTAAGCTCCACCTGCTGGCAGAGAGTGGATCTGCGCCTCGTTCAGCTCGTCTGCTGTTTCTGTTTCATGCTAATATTTATGTATAGTTTCACAAAACTGAAGTCAAACCATTCTGTTTATGCTTCAAATTTCGAAATTATTCAAAGTAATTTAGATTAAAGTCTGCTCATGTTGCATGTATTCAGCATCTTTGTTTGGGTCATGATTAAAATGCGGTTGCTTCTCATTTTAAATGGAAAGAGCACAGACAAAGCCTTATTTTGTTTATACTGTATGAAGAGTTTTCTTTCATTTGTGTTACCTATTTATTTTATTTGGGGCTTGTTTTAAAATTTCAAATTAGTTTTGTTATTTACATTATATTTAAATTTTAGTGTTGATCATCGTGTATGTGTGTGTGTGTGTGTGTGTGTGTGTGTGTGTGTGTGTGTGTAGCAGGAGGCCTCCAGCCGCTCCGAACCGGCCCACCATAATCAGAGGATCAGAACCGTCTCTGCTGGACTGAAGAGGTTTCACCGCGCTGGAGACCAGCCGAAGCTTTCAGCTCAGAGGACACCAGAGGAAACTACAACAAACACACACACGTGTGGCATCAACAGTCAGCGGCTGACAGCACTAGTCTTTAACACTCCCCTCTCTGTGTTATGTGTGTAGAAACACTTTATCAAGGACACTTTTTCTGGTTTAATGCCATCACTGATGAGAGTTCAGCTCTCAAACGACACACTAACGACAGAACATCTCAAAAACATTCAAAGCCTTGTCTTAATACATACGCAGAAGACTGTGTGTTTATTAACAAAATACTATTGCTTACACATCATTCTGGAATTACTATATAAAATGTTTCCAGAGAAGTCTATTTCTTGTAGCCGATCGCAGTTAAACACTTTGAAAACTAGTCTTATTCAGCTTCGCTTCTCGAGTACATTGATCTGGTTTAATGGCTGTTTAGATCTCTTTAAGGAAATTATTTTATGCCATGTATTGTCTAACAGAAGCCGCGTTTCCACCGCTGGAACTTTTCCCAGGAACTAGGGACTTTGGGCTGGTACTCGGTGTGTTTCCACCGCAGGAACCAGGAACTGAATAAAGTTCTCAGTAAAAAAACGCTAAACATGCTGATTGGTTGAGTTCATGCAGCACTGTTTTGGCGCCTTTTGGTGCCAGGACCTGTTGCCGAACTGGGTGTCTGGCAGGGCTGTATTTGAGTGATTGTGACACGGATGATAGCCTTGCCTTTCTTTGGCCTGACCGTGGTTATTAATGTGTGGAGATTGGGGTCTTTGTTTATGGGTTTATTTGTTAAATTTATGATCAAGTGGTTATTATTATTTTTTTTGGTTAATTTATATTTCTTTAAGTTCTGATAAAGACTTTCCTGTTTGTTAACTTTTTGTTAATTTTTGGTTTATTTTTGTTAGGCTCTAGGCAGCTATTAAGTCACCTTTGCTGCCTAGATTTGCCTTGGATTGAAGTTGTTTTTCATTTATTTTTGGTTTATTGATTTATTCCCCCCCCCCCAATAATTGAATGTTCTTTCTCCCACAGTGCTGATTGCCGAAAGTGGTGGTGTCAGCGTTGTTTGCTTATTTTGGGTTTCTTTACCACCGTGTGTGTGTTCACGTGTGATTGGGGAATCCTCCCCTGAGATCCCACACCCCTTGACCCTGTCCCTCCTCTCTCACACACACACACACACACACACACACACACACACACACACACACACACACACTCTTCTCTCTCTCTCTCTCTCACACACACACACACACACACACACACTCTTCTCTCTCTCTCTCTCTCTCTCTCTCTCTCTCACACACACACACACACACACACACACACTCTTCTCTCTCGCTCTCTCTCTCTCTCGTGCGCATGCGTGAGCGTTTGTTGAGTGAGCGTGGAGAGCGCGTGGTGAGTGTGAATGGTTTATGCCCGCTGTGGCGAAAAATTCCTTTTTCTTTTTTTCAATTCTTTATTTATTTGATATTTGTGGTGTATCGGGTAGTGAAGTAAGGCTCCTTTGGAGGGGGGGGGGGGGGGTTGGCCGTTAGCAACCAGTGTATCACCGATTCACTGGGAAGTATGGCAGCCCAGAACACAAACACTAGTTTAGATTCTCTCACGCGGCACCACGGAGTGAAAGTGGTGTCCGCAGCAAATGTGGAGGAATGCATATTGGCCGTCGGAAATATTGTTGGTCATGACTGTATTTTAGCGGCATCTAGGAGGAATAATGCAATTGTTTTGTTTTTAAATTCTGTTGAGAAAGCAAACGAAGTAGTGGAGAGAGGTATAGTTATTAGTGGTTTGTTCACCCCAGTGCTTCCCCTCTCTACCCCCGCTAAGAAAGTCACTTTGTCTAACGTTCCGCCGTTCATAAAAGACGAAATGCTGACAAAAGAACTGTCACGTTTCGGAAAGATAGTCAGCCTAGTGAAAAAGATGTTTTTGGCAGTAAATCAGACTTGATCAAACACGTGGTATCTTTCAGGAGGTTCACTTACATGATCCTGAAAGATAACCGAAACGAACTCAACCTGAATTTGAAACTCAGAGTCGATGACTTTGATTATACTGTTTTCGTAAGTGTAATGTTAGGATGTCATGTATAATGAGGCAATAAAAGCGTTGCTCCGTTTCGGTTCTTTATTCACAACTGCGTCACATCAAGCGGCATGAACGAACACACTGTTGACTCAATACCGTATATCTCTCATTAGCTACACATGTCACAAACAGGTATACGTTGCTCTATATATTACCGTATATAACCTAACAGATTCTCAAACTATCATTACATCTTCCCTTTTTCAAATAATATTCTGTAACACATGAGAATGTCACAACAACAAACACCAACAAAGATAATAAACAAACATCTTTCAGTGTCTTCTTTTCTTGTCTTTTAACATCTTATTTAACAATTGTTCAGAACTTAAATCTTCTTTAGAATCATGAATGACTATCTAAGGATTCCGGGTAGACTACCGCTCACCCACATAGAAGCCGAGGATTATTCTGCCTCACGTGGCAATCTATGTACTAACTATGAAATCTTTCATGTATCCCGGCTGTTTAACAACTCTTCCTTTACGCTTAACAACCTTTTTAGGTTGTTCTGGAACTTCTTGTTCTAAGTTTTGATCCTGATTACTTGGATATTGTTCAGCTTGTGCCAGTTCCTCATCTACACTTTTCTCTTCATCGGAATCACGTTGGCATGAAGATGGATTGAGGAAGCATAGATGCTTTCTGTTTCTTCTCAAGTCTCCATTCTCTGTGCGAATTATGTAAGATCTTGGTGTTGTGTGTTTACATACAACCGTAGCAGTCTTGTTCCATCCTTTCTCATTGTCCGTTTTGACCGTAACAGGATCTCCAGGTTTGAATTCAGGCAACGGTCGACAACCATGACGTTTGTCATAATAAAGCTTGTTATTAGCTTTCGCCATATTGTCAGTTTCTCTCACCTTCGAAAAATCAGGCCACTCAGGCATCAGTTTCTTTTCCAGAACAGGAACCGGTGTTCTCAACTGACGTCCAAGCATCAACTGCGCAGGGCTGTATCCTGTGGCTTGGATGGGAGTAACTCTGTAAGCTAGAAGAACTAGAAAAGGATCTTCTTGCCTGAGAATGTGCTTTGCGGTTCTCACTGCTCTTTCAGCCTCACCATTTGACTGTGGAAAATACGGGCTCGTGGTGATGTGGTGAAACTTGTAAGCTGTTGCAAAATCCTGAAACTGTTGACCAACGAATTGCGGACCATTGTCAGTAACAAGGGTATCAGGACAACCCCATATGGCAAACATGTTGCTCAATCGTAATACCACCGTCTTCCCTGACATATCTGGAAGATAGGCAATGTCGATGAATCTAGAAAAATAGTCAACCACTACAAGGTAGTTTGTTTTGTTGACTTCGCAAATGTCAGCTGCAATTCTCACCCACGGTGCGTCTGGTAATGGGGTATTCATCAGAGGTTCTCTGTGTTGTGCTGGTTTATTTATTCGACAGAAAGCACAGTTCTCTATTGATACCTGGATCTCCTTGCTAATCCCAGGCCACCAAACACTTTGTTTTGCACGCTCTCTACACTTGACGATCCCCATGTGACCATCATGAAGTTTCCTCTTGACCTCAGCTCTCATAACACTTGGAACAACGATCCTGTCACTGTAAACCAGAAGATCATCACACACAGACAACATATCCTTCACAGCGAAGTAAGGCTTGATGAGCTCTGGAACTTGTGAAGGATACTTTGGCCATCCCTGTCTAACGTACTTCATCACCACTTGCAACTCAGGATCAGTCTTTGTGCTTTCAATGACCTCATTCAATCGTGAACATGACATTGGCCAGGCAGCTCTAGTGGACTCCTCCAAGGCCGTAATGTCATTCATAAGCTCCACTGAATCCAGATGTGGTGTTGAAGATGGATGTCTAGAAAGAGCATCAGCTACAACCAGTGATTTCCCTGGCACATATTCAGCTTTAGCATTGAACCTCATCAGTCGAATCAAGAGTCGCTGGCATCTCAAAGGAACCATGTCAATTTCCTTGCTGTTGATGAGCGGAATCAACAGTTTATGATCCGTGTGAATTACAAAACTGTCCAGACCGTACAAGTACTTGGAAAATCTCTCACAAGCCCACACCACGCTGAGACATTCTTTTTCAATCTGTGCGTATTTGGTTTCGGAGTTGGTTAAGGTATGCGAACAGTAAGCTACAGGTCTCAAACATCCATCATGCTGCTGGAAGAGGACTCCTCCTAGTCCATAACTGCTAGCGTCTGCACTTACAATGGTTGGTTTGGTCACGTCAAAGAAAGAAAGAACTGGTGGTTCAGTCATGAGCTCTTTGACTCTTGTGAGCGCTCGTTCCTGTGCATGACTCCAAGTCCAAACTGTATCGGCTTTAAGATCATTAAGTGGGCGGGTTATTTCAGCCAAGCCAGGTAGGTATCGACCTAGATAATGAACCATTCCCAAAATCCTCTTTACTTCTGTCACATTCTGTGGAGGTTGAATATTCAGTATGGCCTCAACCTTTTTCTCATCTGGTCTGACTCCACGAGCATCAGTGATATGACCCAGAAATTGTATTTGCTTTTGCCTCAACAGACATTTGTCATCATTGAGTTTCAATCCCGCATCAGAAAGTGTCTTCAAGACCCTCTTTAAACGACAATCGTGAATCTCTGGCGTTTCCCCGTAGATGATTATGTCATCCATGTATGCTGCTGTACCTTCATGGTCTCTTAAGAGGTTATTCATCTCTCTTTGAAATATCTCTGGTGCGCTGGATATTCCAAAAGGAAGCCTATGAAAGAAATACCTCCCAAACGGTGTTATAAATGTCGTGAATTTAGCACTCTCCTTCTTCAGAGGAATTTGCCAAAATCCGCTCGCTGCATCTAGTAGTGAAAACATTGTTGCACCTGACAACTGGGGAAGTATATCATCAAGGGTTGGTAGAATATACCTTTCACGTTCGACTGCTTGATTTAAACGATTTAGGCCTACACATATTCTCACCTGGCCATTCTTCCTAGGCACAGGCACCATCATGCTCTCTCAAGCGACAAGTCAGACATCATTTGTAATCTTTGGGACATCTCTTTATCCAGAACACCAATCACCAGTCTGTCTCTTATATTTACACTTTTAGCTTCTCCAAATGCACATGTTTCAGCCAGTGCATGTAAGCTACGAATGAATTCTTCCACGCTTTCACCCTGCTTTTGAACACGCTGATAAAATCTCGCCCGTTCATGTATCACGTTGACTTTAGGCACAAAGTAATTGTTCAACTTTTCTAAAACTATGTCGTACCTATTCTCGTCGCCATCCGCTGCATACACAAATGTTTGACGATGTGTTCTGCCTCCTTCCCGAGAGAATATAAAAGCATACAAACTTGAACTTCTCCCGACTCTTTGTCCAGCTTCGTGGCTATTCGGAATCTGTGGAAATGCTGCTTACATTCAGGCCAGAGCTCGGGATGACTGAAGTCAAAACTTTCGGGTGGAGAAAACTTTGCCATGTTGTCACGTTGACTTCTGACACCATGTAATGTTAGGATGTCATGTATAATGAGGCAATAGAAGCGTTGCTCCGTTTCGGTTCTTTATTCACAACTGCGCCACATCAAGCGGCATGAACGAACACACTGTTGACTCAATACCGTATATCTCTCATTAGCTATGCATGTCACAAACAGGTATACGTTGCTCTATATATTACCGTATATAACCTAACAGATTCTCAAACTATCATTACAGTAAGTACGGATGTGATGAAGTGTTTTGGCTGCGGGAAAACAGGGCACTTAGTACGAGTTTGCCCAGATAACAATGGTACAAATAAACAAGATGTTTCAGGTGAAGCCGGTGACCAAGTCAGAAATGTAGGCACGGATAATGTTTCTGATCCAGAGCCATCCACTAGCGACCAAACTGAAACATTTCCTCACTCACAGACTGAGGCGAATCAGGGCAAGGCTGGGAATAACTGGGAGATTGATCTATCTATCCCTGTGGTTGAAAAAGGTGAGCCTAAGGCTGATGATAGCATGGATATTTCACATGATAACATAGTGTCTGATTCAAAGTGAGAGTCAACTTAAGTGATGATTTAATGATGTTTAGGGACGTAGATCAGGCAGTTTTCAAAACCCGTTTAAAGAGGAAAAAGATTGATGAGGTCTCTAAATCAAAACAAACTAGAAAAAAATTAAAATGAGTTTGAAGTTGATGGTGATGATGGTAATGAGAGCGATCTCTCAGATTCAGGTGCCTCTAGTTGTTCTCGGACTGAATGGACATGCCTTGAGTATGATGCTGGTGAAATCAAGAAGTTTTTAAAGTTGTCAAAAAACGTGAGGGGAGTACAGGTTGCTGACTATTTTCCAGACATAAAACGTTTTGTGGAAAATACGAGGGCTTTCATGACTGAGGGATGTTTTCCAAATAAGGAAGTCTATAGGTTGAAAAAGTTTGTGACCAAACTAGAAATTTAATGGTTAATGGCAGTAAATAGGATTATTTTTTTGGCCCTCTATGGCTGTTTTTTTCTTTATGGTGTAAGTCTATGTTTTCATACTTTTCAAATGGATGACATTCGCATTGCATCCCTAAATGTGAATGGAGCAAGGGAATGTGTAAAAAGCACATTAATACATAACACTATGAATCAGAAACAACTTGATGTTTTACTTTTACAAGAAACACATAGCGACACAGCAAATGTAGATGAATGGATGAAAGAATTTAAAGGTCTCTCTTTTTTTAGTCACAAATCCTCACTTAGCGGTGGTGTTGCTATTTTATTTTCCAAAAGTTTTACTCCCTGCTCTACCGAGATGGAAGAGGTTGTGAAAGGAAGATTGTTAAAGATTCGAGCCAAGGTTGAGAATCACATTTTTATTTTTATATGTGCATATGCTCCAACTTTACCAACAGAAAGAATGAGCTTTTTATACACCCTTTGTGAGACGTTGTAGAAATGCAATGGCAAAGAACAGTTATTTTTAGGTGGAGACTTTAATTGTACAGAAAGTAATTTGGATAGAAATCATGTAGAGCCACATTTACTTTCTCGCAAGCGACTCATTCAGATGATTGAAACAAATGACTTATGTGACGTATGGAGGAGTCTAAATGGGAATCTAAAGCAGTATACATGGGTACATGCTCGTGATAATAGGTTGTCATTAGCACGTCTGGATAGATTCTATTGTTTTAAACACCATCTTAGTACTTTTAAAAATTGTTTCATAATTCCAGTTGGTTTTTCAGATCATAGTCTTGTTATATGTACAGTAACTTTACACTCTGTTAAGCCAAAAAGTGCATACTGGCACTTTAACAATAATTTATTAAGTGATGCAAATTTTAGAGAAACTTTTAGTTGTTTTTGGAAGAATTTTAGGAAAGAAAAAGATGATTTTCAGTCTTTACAAAAGTGGTGGGAGCATGGCAAAATACAAACCAAACTATTATGTCAACAGTATACTCACAATGTCACAAAATATATAATAAAATCCATAAAAGAATTGGAAGAGGAAAGTCTTAAATTTCAAGAAACAGCACAGTTAAGTGG
This sequence comes from allo-octoploid hybrid of Carassius auratus x Cyprinus carpio, assembly GCA_024542945.1. NCBI lineage: Eukaryota > Metazoa > Chordata > Actinopteri > Cypriniformes > allo-octoploid hybrid of Carassius auratus x Cyprinus carpio. The sequence goes on along the minus strand of JANHFF010000097.1, from coordinate 249,153 downwards.
AAATCAAACACATATTGAATCCCTTTTTTAAAGAAATCTGCTTTGTCTGACATACAAAGAATAAAGGCACAGGGGGCGCTAGTGCGATCACGTTTTAAAGATATAGACCAGATGGATGTACCTTCAAAATTTTTCTTTAGTCTAGAAAAAAAGAACGGTCAGAAACGCTTTATACATTCTTTATTTTCTGAGACCGGCTCTCTTGAATCAGATCTTATTGAAATTCGAAAAAGAGCAAACAGTTTTTATGAAAAACTTTATAATTGTGAGCACAGAGAAGATTGGGTTGTTGAGCAGTGTTTTTATGAAGAGTTACCAAAGGTCTCTGAGGACTCTAATGCAAAACTCAAGAGAGCTATAAGCCTGGAAGAACTGCATGAAGACCTCCAGAGTATGGAGAATGGCAAGGCTCCTGGGATAGACGGAATCCCAGTTGAGTTCTATAAAACCTTTTGGCCTGTGATAGGGGAGGATTTGCTAGTGGTTCTCAGCGACAGTCTAGTCGGAGGACTTCTGCCACTGAGCTGTAGAAGGGCGGTCCTTACCCTGTTGCCAAAAAAAGGTGATGTGAGAGACATAAAAAACTGGCGACCTGTATCATTATTGTGCTATGACTATAAATTGCTCTCAAAAGTTCTAGCTACTAGACTAGGAAAGGTTTTGGAAGAGGTAATCCATTCTGGTCAGTCGTACTGCGTACCGGGAAGATCAATCTTTGATAATATTTATTTTATAAGAGACTTATTTGATGTTTCAAAAATATTGGGAATCGACATGGGTTTGATTTCCTTGGATCAAGAGAAAGCGTTCGATCGTGTAGAACACGATTACCTATGGAAAACTTTGCAAGCATTTGGTTTTAGTTCTGATTTTATAGGTTATATTAAAGTTCTTTATAATGACATTAAAAGTCTATTGAAAGTTAACGGTGGCTTATGAGCTCCTTTTAAAGTGTGTCGTGGAGTGCGACAAGGGTGTTCTCTGTCAGGAATACTTTACACTTTGGCAATAGAACCACTTTTAAATAAGTTGAGAAGAGTTTTAGAAGGGGTATCTGTACAAGCCTGTAAAAGCACTTTGTGTTTGTCAGCATACGCTGATGATGTTGTCATTATACTTAATAAGCAAAGTGATGTGGATTTATTATTAAAAAAAAGAGAGTTTGAAACCATATCTTCAGCAAGAATTAATTGGGGTAAAAGTGAAGCAGTGCTAATAGGACAGTGGGAAAGAGGGGTACCAATACTCCCAAGTGGTTTAAGTTGGAGAAAAGATGGCTTAAGATATTTAGGAGTGTTTTTAGGAGATGAAACGACTGTTCAAATAAATTGGGAGGGAACAGTCAAAAAAATTAAAGGTCGTCTATCGAAATGGGAATGGATTGTAAAGAGTTTATCATATAGAGGACGTACTCTGATTATTAATAATTTAGTAGCCTCTTCTCTTTGGCACCGACTGGCATGCATTGATCCACCTGTATGGATAATTGTTAAAGTTCAGTCCCTTTTAATAGACTTTTTTTTGGGAAAAGATGCATTGGATACCTCATAATGTATTATATTTACCAAAAGAGGAAGGAGGACAAGGGCTTGTACATTTGCAGAGTAGGACTGCAGTTTTTCGGCTACAGTTCATACAGCGTTTTCTCACTGGTCCAGAGACTTTAAGCTGGAGGCCGGTGGCCAGGACGATTTTAAAGACCGCTGAAGGACTATGTTTGGACAAGTCGTTGTTCTTGTTAAATCCCGGAAATGTCAACACCTCCAGATTGCCACAGTTTTACAAGAATCTTTTTAAAGTTTGGGACCACTTTCAAATCAAAAGAACTGATTCTCCGTCATCATTGTTTTGGCTGTTGAATGAACCTCTGATTTATGGGTCGCGTTTGGACATTCTAGGAGCGTGTGGGACAATGTCTGCGGACTTTATTAAATCTAAGATTACAACACTTGGGTGTTTAATTAAAGTGTCTGGCCCAAGCTTTGAAAAAGCTGAAGAGGTAGCTGTTTTGTTGGGGGTTAAATCTATTCGAGTTGTGGCACAAGTGTTAAAAAAACTGTACTCTGCCTTTACAATGGAAGAGACAAAAAATGCTTCAAGATTACTGTGAAGGGGAAGTTATCCCTGACGAGAGGGATCCGTTTCCAAACTGTCTCTTTCACCAAATTTAGGTGAATATGTAGGAATTTTTTTAAAATCTGAAAAGTTGACAGATTTGTGTGAAAGCAATGGAAAAATGTTTTACAAAGCTTGTGTAAAATCTTTTAACAAAAAAGAGTTACATGAAAGAGTTGACACACCATGGCGTACTGTTTTTCAGATGAGTGACAATGTCAGACCAGAGTGGAGCGCATTGTACAAGCCACCGTTAGCTAAAAAACATGGAGATTTACAATGGCGAATTTTGCACGGTATTATTGCTGTTAATGCTTTTATTTCTGTTTTAAATCCAGATGTTGGCAAAGAATGTCCTTTTTGTTGCCAGAGAGAAACTGTTTTTCACACCTTTCTGTACTGTTCAAGACTAAAACCTTTATTTGATAGTTTGCAGAATCTTTTTAGTTGTTTTAATGAGAAGTTTTCTGTACAAACTTTTATTTTAGGTTTTAAATATGTTCAAAGGCGAAAGCATGAGTGTCATTTGTTGAATTTTATTTTGGGTAAAGCTAAAATGGCTATTTATATCAGTAGAAGAGATAAAATTGAGCAAAAAAGTGAATACAATGTTGAAAGGGTGTTTGCAGCAATGATCAAATCAAGGATTGTAATTGATTTTCGTTTTTACAAAGCAATGGATTCTTTAAATGTTTTTGAAGGAATATGGTGTCACAGAGGAGCTTTGTGTTCTGTCATTGAGAATGAACTTCATTTTGCACTCCACTAAAAAAAAAAGGAAAAAAAAGTGTAACAAGATTTACATTGTTTTTATGTGAATATTTTTGATAAATAAAGATGATTGAAAAATTTAAAAAAAAAACTCTCTCTCTCTTCTCTCTCACTCACACACACACACACACACACACACACACACACACACACACACACACACTCTTCTCTCTCTCTCTCTCTCTCTCTCACACACACACACACACACACACACTCTCTCTTTCTCTCTCTCTCTTTCTCACACACACACACACACACACACACACACACTTCTCTCTCTCTCTCACTCACACACACACACACACACACTCTTCTCTCTCTCTCTCTCTCTCTCTCTCTGTGCGCATGCGCGAGTGTGTGGAGCGAGTGGAGCGTGGCTGTGAGAGCGAGTGTGAAGTTTGTGGTGTGTGAGTTTCTCACGGTCTTTTCTTTTTTCCCCAAGATAGTATTAGGTGAGGTTTTTTTGTTCATCGTTTTGGCGGGTGTTTGAGATGGAGTCCCACGCGACAGGGTGTGACTCTTCTCTCTCACTCCGCCATGGAGTTGGATGTGTACCGATAGGCGATAGGCGAACAGGTGGGGTATGATAACGTTGTTTCGGCCTCACGGATGAATAAGGCCGTTGTGGTCTTTCTGAAGGAACGGAATTTAACCAGTCGGTTGGTTGAGAGCGGCATTTGGGTGAGTGGCGTTTATACTGTCATTTCTCCGCTGGTGTCTCAATCGAGCCGTATAACAATCTCGAATTGCCCCCCTTTCATACCAAATCATGACATAGAAAAGGACTTGTTAAGATATGGGAAAATAGCTAGTGGAATTAAAATGGTTCCACTAGGATGTAAAAATGAGTCACTGAAACATGTCACGTCTTTTAGAAGACAAGTGTTTATGTTTTTAGATTCAACGGTTCTTGACATTTCCTTTCGAGTTTTGTATGAAGGCAAGTCCTTCATGCTTTATGCAAGAACCGGGAGTTTAAAGTGTTATGAGTGTCATGAAATAGGACACAAAAAAAATGCGTGCCCTCATAAAACGAACACTGAAAGTAATGAGTCGGATAATGAGAAAGCAGGACCGAGCGGGTCAAAAGAGAATGATGGTGAGAAGGATAGTGTAGGAAGGAGCTTAGATGAAACTGAAAAAAGGGAGATGAATTAGAAAAGAACGAAACACAGAATAATCAGGATGTAAGCTGTGAAGAAACAATTGTAAAAAATTGTGGTACTGGTGGTGAGAGAGTTGAGGAAACTGAGGTGAATGTTTCTCAGTGTGAAGATGAAACTGGACACAGGAATGATCATACAGGTGCAGGTGAGGCTGATGATCGGGATGATGAAATGGAGGAGATAGCTGATGATGACAGTCTTTCAGAAATGTCTGACATTATTTCTCAGAGTGGTGATGATCAGTTATACACAGTGAAAGAAATTAATGACTTCTTGGATGAAACTTTTGGAAAGACTTTTGATGTCAAGAGTTTTTTTCCTGATGTTGAAAGATTTGTGAGATCAGCAGTTAAAATACAGAAGAGTGTAGGATTAGAAGAACTGAGTCGTAGGAAAAGATTTAGACTGAAAAAATTGTGACAAAATTACGGAAAGGGAAAGAATGGGTTAAAAAGCAATATACATAATGGTTAAGTTACAAAGGGTACTTTTTTCTTTCTGTTCTCTTCTGATTGTTTGTCTTTCTCTTTTTTCTCTTTTCATGGAGAGCATAAACATAGGGACAATAAATATTAATGGAGGAAGGAATTACAGTAAAAGAGCCGCTCTGTATGAATTGATTCAAAACAAACATATAGATATACTTTTTTTTACAGGAAACCCATAGCAATTTGGGTAATGAAGTGGAATGGAAAATGTGGTGGGAGGGTAGGATCTTTCTAAGTCATGGCTCAAATCTAAGTGGAGGTGTTGCAATTCTATTTTCAAAGAAGCTTAATATGACTAATATATCTTCCTATGAGATAGATAAGGGCAGAATATTGATCGTACAGGTGGAGTTAATGGGATTTCCCTTTCTTTTTTATAAATGTTTACTCACCTAATAATGGAGCAGAAAGGGAAGAATTTTTAAAAAAAGTATCTAGTGAATTAAAATTTTTTGATAATGCATATATGGTTCTTGGGGGTGACTGGAATTGTACCTTAGATTTTACACTAGACCGAAATGGTGACGAACCATATCCCCAGTCTGCTAATTCATTAAGCAGTATTATAAGGAAATATAACTTATCTGATGTTTGGAGGGAGAAACACCCAACAGTAAAACAATATACATGGGTTAAAGCCTCTCATGATCATATTAGTGCTGCGAGGTTGGATAGGTTTTATGTAAGTAAAAATAATTCTAATAGAATTTTAAAAGCCAATATTTTTCCAAATGGTTTTACTGATCATCATTTGTGCATGATTGGAATGAACTTAAAAAAGTCACAGCATTCTAGTTATTATTGCCATTTTAATTTGAAATTATTACATGACTCTATTTTTTGTGATAAGTTTGGGTTATTTTGGTCTAAGTGGCAAGAGCAAAAAAGTGACTATGAAGATTTAGTGCAATGGTGGGAGGTTGGAAAAGCACAAATAAGAATTTTTTGCCAGAACTACACAGCCCACTCAAATAGACTTGTAAAGAATACTATTAAAATACTTAAAAAGAGAAATAACTGAAATCGAAGAAGGAATTATTGAAGAAAATTCAGAAGAAGGGGATCAACTGAGAGAAAAAAAGACTGTTTTGGCGTACCTGTTCAATGAAAGAGCAAAAGGTGCTTTGATAAGAGCCCGTTTTTCCTCAATACGAGAAATAGATGCACCGAGCTCATACTTCTTCAACTTGGAGCGAAAAGAAGGAGAAAGAAAACTCATGTTACATTTGAAACTACCAGATGGGACTTTAACAACTAATCCAAAAGAAATGAGAAACCATGCAAAGAACTTTTATACTGATTTATTCGAAGCAAGAGACTGTGACATTCACTGCATGGATGACCTACTAAGAGATCTGCCAAAGCTCACCGATGATCAGAGACAATGGCTTGATGCCGATATTCAATTGGACGAAATATCAGAGGCGGTAAAGAAACTTTCTAATGGCCGGTCCCCTGGCATTGATTGACTTCCTTCTGAATTTTATAAGCAATTCTGGACTCTTTTAAAAGATGATATACTTGATGTTTTTAGAGTTTCTCATAGGAAAAATGAACTGCCGACTAGTTGCAGAAGAGAGGTTCTATCTTTATTGCCAAAAAAAGGTGACCTTGGACTGTTAAAGAACTGGAGACCAGTGGCTTTACTGTGCACAGATTACAAAATTTTAGCAAAATGTCTTGCAAATAGATTAAAACATTTTTTAGAGTATGTTATTAATGATTTTCAAACGTATTGTGTGCCAAAAAGTACAATAATGGACAATCTTTTTCTTGTGCGTGATATAATGAATTTAGCAAATGCTAGTAACGAGGATGTGGGTTTTCTGTCAGTTGATCAGGAGAAAGCTTTTGATAAAGTTGATCATCTGTATTTATTTAAAACTCTTAAAGCTTTTGGTTTTGGTGAGAATTTTATCTCTTGGATCAAACTTTTATATACTGGAGCTTCTGCATTGTTAAAGGTTGGAGGTGGGCTAAGTTGTCCAGTTTTAGTTCATAGAGGTATAAGACAAGGCTGTCCTTCGTCAGGACAGCTGTACTCTCTAGCAATTGAACATTTACTATATAAACTTAGGGAGAAATTGCAAGGGTTTATAGTGAAAGGTTGTGAAAACAGGCCAATCATTCTTTCGGCCTATGCTGATGATATCACTGTTTTTTTAAGAAGTGACACGGATGTTATGAATTTAACAAATGCTTTAAATATTTATGAAAAGGGCTCATCAGCTAAAGTAAATTGGGAAAAGAGTGAAGGATATTTATTAGGAGATTGGCAAGGAAGGCCCCCTCCTGTGCTTCCAGAAGGAGTTAAATGGGGAAGAGGGGGTTTGAAGTTGTTGGGAGTATTCTTAGGAACAGATCAATACAGGCAGAAGAACTGGGAGGGTATGGTGGAGAAAATGTGTGACCGGTTGTCTCGATGGTCGTGGGTGCTGCCCCAGCTATTGTATAGGGGCAGGGTATTGGTCACAAACAATCTGGCTGCATCTGCATTATGGCACAAAATGAATGTTCTGGATCCCCCGGAAAGTGTGGTTGAAGAGCTACAAAGAAAGCTAGTTGACTTTTTCTGGGATGGGCAGCATTGGAAAAAATCTGCTGTACTTTTCCTACCTATTCAAGAGGGAGGACAAGGCCTGATAGACATTAAAAACAGAATAAAGACTTTCTGACTTCAAGCAGCACAAAGATTGTTGTATGCGGAGCCACGCTGGGCTGATACAGCGCGTGCTGTCTTGAGGAAAATGAATATTTTCAAGTATGACATACAGTTGTTTTTGATCAAATTGGCCAACATGGACTTGAGGAATGTTTCCCCTTTCTACAAGGCAGTTTTGAGAGCATGGACTTCAGTTTTTAAGGTCAAGAGGGTTCTCTCAAACATTGGACTCTGGACAGAGAATGAACCTCTTTTTAATAACCCGCTGATACCAGCAACGGCACTGGAGTCCAGAAGCATTCAGAATGTAATGGCGAGAGCGGGGTGTACAAGAATTGTTGACCTAAAGACTGGTGAAAACTGGAAAAGTCCAGAGGAGATGTGCAACAAGACAGGCATCAAGTCCATAAGGATAATAAAGAGAATAATGGATGGAACTGTTTCCGCATTGCCTTCTGTTTTCAGATAAAGCTCAGAAGACAATGAGGTTCCTAAACAGAACAGAGGGAGTCTTTTTCCCCAAGTGGAAGTTTCAGCAGCGGTGGATGAAGAGCCAGAGGAGGGTTCTCTTCTACACTTTAGGACTCCTGTGCTGGAAGGTTTTGAGACTGTCTCAAAAAAGGCACTGTACAATATTTGCGTGAAAGTGTCCCATTATAACGTGCTCAAAGACTGTAAAGAGACAAAGTGGTTAGATTTGTTCGGGCCAGACTCGTCCCCTAGAAGATGCTGGAGGTCCCTATACAAACTTCCTATAGAGAAACGCACTGCGGATCTCCAATGGAGGGTTGTTCACTGGGCGGTAGCTACAAACAGGCATGTGGCGCACATTGACACCACTGTAGGGAAAGAATGTCCTTTTTGTGGCACTGAAGAATCAATAGATCATTTGTTTTTACATTGTTTAAGGTTAAGAGGATTGTTTCAGATCTTAGATGGGTGGGTTAGAGATTTGGGGGTAGTTTTTAATAATGAATTTTTCATTTTTGGCCCAAAATATGTTGCATCAGACAGGAAAAAATCTCGTTAATTAATTTTGTGATTGGAGGAGCAAAGATGGCAATCTGGTTAACACGAAAAAGAAAACTGAAAGGAGAGGGGGAAATAGGTCCTGAGGTGGTCTTAAAGGCTCTTATAGCAACCAGAATCAAGGCAGAGTTTGCATATTTTAAACTAATGAATAATATGGACACATTTATTGAAATTTGGGCTTTGAATGATGTTCTGTGCTCAGTGGATTATGAAAATGAGCTGGTATTGAATTTGAGTTTTTTTTTGTGACTGTGAAGGAAGGAAGGGAAAAAAAATAGTTTAAATGAGGATTGTACCTTTTATTCAATAATTTGTCATGTCTATGAGAATGTATGAGTTTCTGAGTGGGTATATGTGTGTATTTATCAATGTACATCTGAGAAAATAGATGTTTACGAGGAATGTCTTTATAGTGTAAGTATAAATAAAGGTGTGTTAAAGGTCTCTCTCTCTCTCTCACACACACACACTCTTTCTCTCTCTCTCACACACACACACACACACACTCTTCTCTCTCTCTCTCTCTCTCACACACACACACACACTCTTTCTCTCTCTTCTCTCTCTCTCTCACACACACACACACACACACACACACACACTCTTTCACTCTCTCTCTCTCTCTTTCACACACACACACACACACACACACACACACACACACACACACACACACACACACACACTCTTCTTCTCAATACAGGCAGAAGAACTGGGAGGGTATGGTGGAGAAAATGTGTGACCGGTTGTCTCGATGGTCGTGGGTGCTGCCCCAGCTATTGTATAGGGGCAGGGTATTGGTCACAAACAATCTGGCTGCATCTGCATTATGGCACAAAATGAATGTTCTGGATCCCCCGGAAAGTGTGGTTGAAGAGCTACAAAGAAAGCTAGTTGACTTTTTCTGGGATGGGCAGCATTGGAAAAAATCTGCTGTACTTTTCCTACCTATTCAAGAGGGAGGACAAGGCCTGATAGACATTAAAAACAGAATAAAGACTTTCTGACTTCAAGCAGCACAAAGATTGTTGTATGCGGAGCCACGCTGGGCTGATACAGCGCGTGCTGTCTTGAGGAAAATGAATATTTTCAAGTATGACATACAGTTGTTTTTGATCAAATTGGCCAACATGGACTTGAGGAATGTTTCCCCTTTCTACAAGGCAGTTTTGAGAGCATGGACTTCAGTTTTTAAGGTCAAGAGGGTTCTCTCAAACATTGGACTCTGGACAGAGAATGAACCTCTTTTTAATAACCCGCTGATACCAGCAACGGCACTGGAGTCCAGAAGCATTCAGAATGTAATGGCGAGAGCGGGGTGTACAAGAATTGTTGACCTAAAGACTGGTGAAAACTGGAAAAGTCCAGAGGAGATGTGCAACAAGACAGGCATCAAGTCCATAAGGATAATAAAGAGAATAATGGATGGAACTGTTTCCGCATTGCCTTCTGTTTTCAGATAAAGCTCAGAAGACAATGAGGTTCCTAAACAGAACAGAGGGAGTCTTTTTCCCCAAGTGGAAGTTTCAGCAGCGGTGGATGAAGAGCCAGAGGAGGGTTCTCTTCTACACTTTAGGACTCCTGTGCTGGAAGGTTTTGAGACTGTCTCAAAAAAGGCACTGTACAATATTTGCGTGAAAGTGTCCCATTATAACGTGCTCAAAGACTGTAAAGAGACAAAGTGGTTAGATTTGTTCGGGCCAGACTCGTCCCCTAGAAGATGCTGGAGGTCCCTATACAAACTTCCTATAGAGAAACGCACTGCGGATCTCCAATGGAGGGTTGTTCACTGGGCGGTAGCTACAAACAGGCATGTGGCGCACATTGACACCACTGTAGGGAAAGAATGTCCTTTTTGTGGCACTGAAGAATCAATAGATCATTTGTTTTTACATTGTTTAAGGTTAAGAGGATTGTTTCAGATCTTAGATGGGTGGGTTAGAGATTTGGGGGTAGTTTTTAATAATGAATTTTTCATTTTTGGCCCAAAATATGTTGCATCAGACAGGAAAAAAATCTCGTTAATTAATTTTGTGATTGGAGGAGCAAAGATGGCAATCTGGTTAACACGAAAAAGAAAACTGAAAGGAGAGGGGGAAATAGGTCCTGAGGTGGTCTTAAAGGCTCTTATAGCAACCAGAATCAAGGCAGAGTTTGCATATTTTAAACTAATGAATAATATGGACACATTTATTGAAATTTGGGCTTTGAATGATGTTCTGTGCTCAGTGGATTATGAAAATGAGCTGGTATTGAATTTGAGTTTTTTTTTGTGACTGTGAAGGAAGGAAGGGAAAAAAAATAGTTTAAATGAGGATTGTACCTTTTATTCAATAATTTGTCATGTCTATGAGAATGTATGAGTTTCTGAGTGGGTATATGTGTGTATTTATCAATGTACATCTGAGAAAATAGATGTTTACGAGGAATGTCTTTATAGTGTAAGTATAAATAAAGGTGTGTTAAAGGTCTCTCTCTCTCTCTCACACACACACACTCTTTCTCTCTCTCTCACACACACACACACACACACTCTTCTCTCTCTCTCTCTCTCACACACACACACACACTCTTTCTCTCTCTTCTCTCTCTCTCTCACACACACACACACACACACACACACACTCTTTCACTCTCTCTCTCTCTCTTTCACACACACACACACACACACACACACACACACACACACACACACACACACACTCTTCTTCTCAATACAGGCAGAAGAACTGGGAGGGTATGGTGGAGAAAATGTGTGACCGGTTGTCTCGATGGTCGTGGGTGCTGCCCCAGCTATTGTATAGGGGCAGGGTATTGGTCACAAACAATCTGGCTGCATCTGCATTATGGCACAAAATGAATGTTCTGGATCCCCCGGAAAGTGTGGTTGAAGAGCTACAAAGAAAGCTAGTTGACTTTTTCTGGGATGGGCAGCATTGGAAAAAATCTGCTGTACTTTTCCTACCTATTCAAGAGGGAGGACAAGGCCTGATAGACATTAAAAACAGAATAAAGACTTTCTGACTTCAAGCAGCACAAAGATTGTTGTATGCGGAGCCACGCTGGGCTGATACAGCGCGTGCTGTCTTGAGGAAAATGAATATTTTCAAGTATGACATACAGTTGTTTTTGATCAAATTGGCCAACATGGACTTGAGGAATGTTTCCCCTTTCTACAAGGCAGTTTTGAGAGCATGGACTTCAGTTTTTAAGGTCAAGAGGGTTCTCTCAAACATTGGACTCTGGACAGAGAATGAACCTCTTTTTAATAACCCGCTGATACCAGCAACGGCACTGGAGTCCAGAAGCATTCAGAATGTAATGGCGAGAGCGGGGTGTACAAGAATTGTTGACCTAAAGACTGGTGAAAACTGGAAAAGTCCAGAGGAGATGTGCAACAAGACAGGCATCAAGTCCATAAGGATAATAAAGAGAATAATGGATGGAACTGTTTCCGCATTGCCTTCTGTTTTCAGATAAAGCTCAGAAGACAATGAGGTTCCTAAACAGAACAGAGGGAGTCTTTTTCCCCAAGTGGAAGTTTCAGCAGCGGTGGATGAAGAGCCAGAGGAGGGTTCTCTTCTACACTTTAGGACTCCTGTGCTGGAAGGTTTTGAGACTGTCTCAAAAAAGGCACTGTACAATATTTGCGTGAAAGTGTCCCATTATAACGTGCTCAAAGACTGTAAAGAGACAAAGTGGTTAGATTTGTTCGGGCCAGACTCGTCCCCTAGAAGATGCTGGAGGTCCCTATACAAACTTCCTATAGAGAAACGCACTGCGGATCTCCAATGGAGGGTTGTTCACTGGGCGGTAGCTACAAACAGGCATGTGGCGCACATTGACACCACTGTAGGGAAAGAATGTCCTTTTTGTGGCACTGAAGAATCAATAGATCATTTGTTTTTACATTGTTTAAGGTTAAGAGGATTGTTTCAGATCTTAGATGGGTGGGTTAGAGATTTGGGGGTAGTTTTTAATAATGAATTTTTCATTTTTGGCCCAAAATATGTTGCATCAGACAGGAAAAAATCTCGTTAATTAATTTTGTGATTGGAGGAGCAAAGATGGCAATCTGGTTAACACGAAAAAGAAAACTGAAAGGAGAGGGGGAAATAGGTCCTGAGGTGGTCTTAAAGGCTCTTATAGCAACCAGAATCAAGGCAGAGTTTGCATATTTTAAACTAATGAATAATATGGACACATTTATTGAAATTTGGGCTTTGAATGATGTTCTGTGCTCAGTGGATTATGAAAATGAGCTGGTATTGAATTTGAGTTTTTTTTTGTGACTGTGAAGGAAGGAAGGGAAAAAAAATAGTTTAAATGAGGATTGTACCTTTTATTCAATAATTTGTCATGTCTATGAGAATGTATGAGTTTCTGAGTGGGTATATGTGTGTATTTATCAATGTACATCTGAGAAAATAGATGTTTACGAGGAATGTCTTTATAGTGTAAGTATAAATAAAGGTGTGTTAAAGGTCTCTCTCTCTCTCTCACACACACACACTCTTTCTCTCTCTCTCACACACACACACACACACTCTTCTCTCTCTCTCTCTCTCTCACACACACACACACACTCTTTCTCTCTCTTCTCTCTCTCTCTCACACACACACACACACACACACACACTCTTTCACTCTCTCTCTCTCTCTTTCACACACACACACACACACACACACACACACACACACACACACACACACACACACACACTCTTCTTCTCAATACAGGCAGAAGAACTGGGAGGGTATGGTGGAGAAAATGTGTGACCGGTTGTCTCGATGGTCGTGGGTGCTGCCCCAGCTATTGTATAGGGGCAGGGTATTGGTCACAAACAATCTGGCTGCATCTGCATTATGGCACAAAATGAATGTTCTGGATCCCCCGGAAAGTGTGGTTGAAGAGCTACAAAGAAAGCTAGTTGACTTTTTCTGGGATGGGCAGCATTGGAAAAAATCTGCTGTACTTTTCCTACCTATTCAAGAGGGAGGACAAGGCCTGATAGACATTAAAAACAGAATAAAGACTTTCTGACTTCAAGCAGCACAAAGATTGTTGTATGCGGAGCCACGCTGGGCTGATACAGCGCGTGCTGTCTTGAGGAAAATGAATATTTTCAAGTATGACATACAGTTGTTTTTGATCAAATTGGCCAACATGGACTTGAGGAATGTTTCCCCTTTCTACAAGGCAGTTTTGAGAGCATGGACTTCAGTTTTTAAGGTCAAGAGGGTTCTCTCAAACATTGGACTCTGGACAGAGAATGAACCTCTTTTTAATAACCCGCTGATACCAGCAACGGCACTGGAGTCCAGAAGCATTCAGAATGTAATGGCGAGAGCGGGGTGTACAAGAATTGTTGACCTAAAGACTGGTGAAAACTGGAAAAGTCCAGAGGAGATGTGCAACAAGACAGGCATCAAGTCCATAAGGATAATAAAGAGAATAATGGATGGAACTGTTTCCGCATTGCCTTCTGTTTTCAGATAAAGCTCAGAAGACAATGAGGTTCCTAAACAGAACAGAGGGAGTCTTTTTCCCCAAGTGGAAGTTTCAGCAGCGGTGGATGAAGAGCCAGAGGAGGGTTCTCTTCTACACTTTAGGACTCCTGTGCTGGAAGGTTTTGAGACTGTCTCAAAAAAGGCACTGTACAATATTTGCGTGAAAGTGTCCCATTATAACGTGCTCAAAGACTGTAAAGAGACAAAGTGGTTAGATTTGTTCGGGCCAGACTCGTCCCCTAGAAGATGCTGGAGGTCCCTATACAAACTTCCTATAGAGAAACGCACTGCGGATCTCCAATGGAGGGTTGTTCACTGGGCGGTAGCTACAAACAGGCATGTGGCGCACATTGACACCACTGTAGGGAAAGAATGTCCTTTTTGTGGCACTGAAGAATCAATAGATCATTTGTTTTTACATTGTTTAAGGTTAAGAGGATTGTTTCAGATCTTAGATGGGTGGGTTAGAGATTTGGGGGTAGTTTTTAATAATGAATTTTTCATTTTTGGCCCAAAATATGTTGCATCAGACAGGAAAAAAATCTCGTTAATTAATTTTGTGATTGGAGGAGCAAAGATGGCAATCTGGTTAACACGAAAAAGAAAACTGAAAGGAGAGGGGGAAATAGGTCCTGAGGTGGTCTTAAAGGCTCTTATAGCAACCAGAATCAAGGCAGAGTTTGCATATTTTAAACTAATGAATAATATGGACACATTTATTGAAATTTGGGCTTTGAATGATGTTCTGTGCTCAGTGGATTATGAAAATGAGCTGGTATTGAATTTGAGTTTTTTTTTGTGACTGTGAAGGAAGGAAGGGAAAAAAAATAGTTTAAATGAGGATTGTACCTTTTATTCAATAATTTGTCATGTCTATGAGAATGTATGAGTTTCTGAGTGGGTATATGTGTGTATTTATCAATGTACATCTGAGAAAATAGATGTTTACGAGGAATGTCTTTATAGTGTAAGTATAAATAAAGGTGTGTTAAAGGTCTCTCTCTCTCTCTCACACACACACACTCTTTCTCTCTCTCTCACACACACACACACACACACACACACACACACACACTCTTCTCTCTCTCTCTCTCTCTCACACACACACACACACTCTTTCTCTCTCTTCTCTCTCTCTCTCTCACACACACACACACACACACACACACTCTTTCACTCTCTCTCTCTCTCTTTCACACACACACACACACACACACACACACACACACACACACACACACACACACACACTCTTCTCTCTCTCAATTCAATTCAAATGAGCTTTATTGGCATGACTTGTACAGTATTGCCAAAGCATTGGCCATTACATAGGCAGTGAACAAATAATCAATAAAATCAATCAGTAAACAAATGCATGAATACATTTATAAATCAATAAATAAAAATAACAACAAATTAAAATCAAACAAAATCAAACAAAAAATAAAAAACACATTGTGTGTATTTGTCTCAACATTCAGACTTTAGTTTTGTCTGGCTGACTCTCGTAGTTTGTGGCAGGCTGTTACATACTTTGCTGCTGTTGTGATTGAGATAGAGTTTTCTCCCAAAATATGATTTAATTTCTCTGAATTTGGTAAGGCCATAAAATGTGGTTCTAGTTGTTGGAATCTGGTGAAATAGTGTGATCTAATGCTGTGATAGTGATCACAGTGAATGAGGAAGTGTTCTTCTGTCTCCAGCTCTCTCTGAGAGCACAGTGAACACAGTCTCTGCTCTCTCGGCTGCCATCTCTGCCTGTGCCGTCCTCTCTCTACAGCCAGACGGTGATCACTCAGTCTATATCTGCTTAGGGTCTTTCTCAATTTATGATCTTTCACACAGCTCAGGTATTCTGCTGGTTTATACTCTCTCTTCAGCTTTAAATAGAGTTCCATCTTCTTTTGTGATTTAGTAGCATCTTTCCAATAGGTGATGTAATTTTGTTTTTGTAATTGTATAATTTGGTTTGGCCAGATAGTGCTGTGCTGGTCTGGCTGTAGTTTGAGCATCAGCTGTGAGAGTGCCTTCCGGTGCCGGGTCTGCTCCTGACACCGCAGGGCTTCAGCCTGGTATGAGCTCGGCTCGCTGTGCTTCAGGTGCTGGTAGAACTTCACAGCTCTTTTCTGGATACTGATCAATAAGGGGTATTGCCCTAATTCAGCTCTGCACAAGTTGTTTGGTGTTGCTCTGTTTACTTTTAGGATGTTTTTACAAATTTGTGTATGCAGAGTTTCGAATTCCTCTTTTTCCCATTTTGAGAAATCTTGGGGTTTTAGAGGTCCCCATATCTCGCTGCCATAGAGAGCAATTGGTTCAATTATTGCTTTTAGGATTTTTAGCCAGGTTTGAATTGGAATTTCATGTCGAATAGTATTTTTAATCATGTAGAAGACTCTCATTGCTTTTGCCTTCAGTTCATTCACAGCCAGATTAAAGTTCCCTGTTGAACTCAGTTTTAATCCCAGATATGTGTATTCCTGGGTGTGTTGGAGGACTTGGTTTCCTGCTCGAAAGATGTATTTATTTTCCCTACATCTGGATCTATTTTGAAAAATCATTATTTTAGTTTTTGCGAGGTTAATTTTGAGAGCCCACGTATGACTGAATGTCTCTACGATGTCGAGGAGCTGCTGTAGTCCCTCTTTTGTTTTTGACAGAATGACTAAATCATCTGCGAAGAGGAGACATTTAACTTCTGATTCTGTCAGGGTTGGGCCGGGGGCAGTAGAATTATTTAAGGCTTTGGCTAATTCGTTTATATATATGTTAAATAGAGTGGGGCTCAGTGGGCAACCTTGTCTGACTCCTCGTTGTTGGGAGAAAAATTCTGTTCGTTTATTTCCAATTTTTACAGCACATGTATTGTTTTTATACATGGTGCTGATTAAATCAAAGGTTTTCCCTCCAATCCCATTTTCCAGTAGTTTTAGGAAGAGTCCTTCGTGCCAGATCGAATCGAAAGCCTTCTCAAAGTCAATAAAGCAAGCAAAGATTTTGGATTTATTTTGGTATACATGTCTATCAATGATTGTGTGGAGGGTGTAGATGTGGTCCGACGTTCTGTGTTTGGGCAGAAATCCAATTTGACTTTTGTCCAGGATTTTGTGGGTTTTGAGAAAGTTTTGCAATCTTGTATTAATAATCAAACAGAATATTTTCCCCAGGTTGCTATTGACACATATGCCTCTGTAATTGTTTGGCTCATTTTTGTCTCCTTGTTTAAAGATTGGTGTAATTAGGCCTTGGTTCCAGGTTTCGGGGAAATATCCTACTCTCAAAACAAAGTTGAATAATTTGATTATTGCGGTTTTGAATTGGTCATTGGTGTATTTGATCATTTCGTTTAATATTCCGTCGATGCCACATGCCTTGTTGGGTTTTAGTACATGTAGTCTGTCTGTCAGCTCATTTACTGTGATTGGGAAATCCAGGGGGTTCTGATTGTCTTTAATGTTTTCTTTTAGGATTTCTAATTTGGTTTTTAATTCATTTCGAGCAGGATTTGTTTCAGTTGTTTTGTACATATTTTCAAAGTGTGTCCTCCATATGTTCCTGTTTTGAATGACCAGGTCTTCCTGTTGTGGCCTATAGAGCGTGTTCCAGTTGTTCCAGAAGTTACTGGTATTTATTGACTCCTCCATTGCTTGAAATAATTGTTCTGTGTGTTCTTCCTTTTTTACTTGTAGTGTTTGTTTGTACAGTCGAAGGGCTTCGTGATATTGATGGCGGAGTTCTTCATTGTCAGGATCTCTGTGTTTTTGATTTGAAAGATTTCATACTGTTGTTCGGATATTTTTGCACTCACTGTCAAACCACATTTCTTTGGTGTTTTTTGGTTTCCTTTTGAAGATTTATTTTTCAAATTGCACACGGATGCTGATTGGTGGAATATTTTGGTAATGTCACTAAGTGCCAGATTTATTCCTAATTTATTTTGTGAATATGTGTTCAATATAAATTTTTCCAATAATAATTTGATCGTTTGACTTTCTATTGCATTTTGATAATTTTCTGTGCTGTTATTGGTCCACTTGTAGGGTGGTTGCAGCTTCAGTAAATGAGAGGGCTGTCTGTGTGATTCATTGCTATGAGTTCGTCTTAAATATAGTGTAATGTTACAGTGGTCTGACAGAGGTGTTTGAGGACTGACTGTGAATGCCCTGAGATGCACTGGGTCAATGTCTGTGATGAAGTAATCTACAGTACTATTGCCCAAGAAAGAATTAAAGGTGTAACAACCAAAAGAGTCTCCCCGTATGCGACCGTTCACTATATACAGGCCCAGTGACCGACAGAGATCTAGAAGGCTTTTCCCACTTTTGTTTGTTAATTTGTCATAATTGTTTCTTAGCTGGTATGAGGGCAGAGAGTGGCTGGTGTTTGTGATATATTTGTCTCCCTGTGTGTTGACAAAGTCTGGTTCATTTCCAGTTCTGGCATTTAGATCGCCACACATTAACACATTCCCTTTAGTCTGGAAATGGCTAATCTCATCCTGCAGGATGGAGAAGGTTTCTTCGCTGTAATAGGGGACTCAGCTGGGGGAAGGTATATAGCACACAAGAATATGGGGCGCTCTGTGGAGACAGTCTTTTTGGATTTTTAACCAAATGTTAAATTTTCCTCTATGAGGTGTGCTCTATACCATATCAGCATTCCCCAAGACTCTCTGCCCTGAGTCACCCCTCTTAGTTTCGTCGATGGTAGAACTATCATCCACGGTGTGGATGATGATGTGGCTGGGGGAACCCAGCTGCTCTTCACACAAGAGCTCCAGGGCCTTCTCTGTGTTTGGGCACCATATTTTTTGGACGTTTTTTCTGGGAAAAAGTCTCTTTTCATCGATAAACTTGCCATTGGAGTCCATGAGGAGTATAATGTGAGGCTGTGATTGACTGTAGGAGTCTGCTGGAGGAGTCTCTGAGCTCGCTGGAGAAGGAGTCTCCTCTGAGCTCTGCTGTTCTCCTCTCTGTGTCGCCTGCTTCTTCACAGCTGACCGTTGTATTATGTGGGACTCTCTGTCCTCTCTCAGCTTTCTCATCTCTTCCCTCATTACAGACAGCTGACTGCTGTACTCTTCTCCCTGTTTTTTCATTTCTTGTGTTTCTTTCTTAAGCATTTCTATTTCTTTCCTGTAATCCGCTTCTTTCTGTGTTGGATCAGTCTCCTTCACTACTCTCAGCTGCACCAGCTCCAGCTCCATCTCCCCGAACTTCTCCTTCATGTCACTGATGATGCTGTGTAGAAGGGAGATCTCCTCACTGTCGTCTCTGGACTGATGGCTGGAGGTCGAGGGCTCTTCTGCACACTTTTGTGTATTAGGACTGATCTTGTTCAGCTGAGCTTTTTCTTTAATTTGCAGGAAATCCTTTTCAAATTGTTTCAGCTTCCCCTGAATCATTACAGTCCCATTTTTATATAGGTTGGCTGTTATCATGACATCTGAATCTGAATCCTCCCCTTCCTTAATCTGTAGTTTCCATCCATTACTGATGCCCTTTCTAATTACTGTGGGGTAATGATGTCTGATTGCTGAGTGCCAGGCTCCAGGGTCTTCTGTGTGGAATATGATGTTACTGACCTCTCCATTCCTGTATAGGTCTGAGTATAGGGTTTCTGGACTGTCCTTCAGGAGCTTATCTTTATGTTTCTTCTTTAGGATCTCATTGGTAGCTTTGGATGGGTATGTTATAGGGATTGATTCTGTCATTTTTCAAATATTCTGACAGTTGCTAGCAGTTTGTTGTTGTTTTATGAATGTTTATATCTACTGGAGTCAGCCCTTATATTGTAGCTTAATTAAATCACAGTTTTTGGGCAAATCTTTCTCCAAAACAAAGGTGGTTGATTGTTGATTGTAGATATTTTGTGTACTCACTAGGAGTTCCTCTTTTCCTCTCTCTCTCTCGTGGTAGTTATGTGACCTTTAAACCTTCTGTCAGTTGGTTGTCTGCTAGTTGTCTTCTGCAGATTTTTCTTGGTTGACTCAATGTTCTTTTGTAGTTAATATGTTGCAGAAGGTCTTAATTTATATAATTTTATAAAAACTGATTGTCTGTCTTGTCTTAAAACAACATTTAAAAGCAAAAAATCAGGAGCTCATTTTCATGCTGCTGCTGCTGTTGAAATCTCTCTCTCTCTCTCTCTCTCTCTCTCTCTCTCTCTGTGCGCATGCGTGAGCGTTTGAGCTGAACGGGTGTGGAGTGTGAGAGCGTCTGCCTGCGGGCTGAGTGAGTTTCTATCTTTTCTTTATTCTTTGGCAAAGCGTTTGGTGTACTGTGTGGGGTTTGCTGGAGTTAGGGAAAGTGAAGCGCTGTTATTCAGCGTGTGCTGTTTGGAATGGCAGCGTCCGAAAGCGTACCGCTTGATAAGCTAACGCGGCGGAATGGCATCATAGGCTACTTTCACACTGCAGGCTGAAACGACCCAATTCCTGTATCTGATCTTTTCATGACAGTCTGAACGACACAGATCCGATCTTTTCAAATGTGACCCAGGCCACTTGGGTATGTGGTCCTGAATCCGATACGTATCCGATCTTTTGAAATGCGACCTCCGTCTGAACGGCCAGGCCACATGTATCCGACCCGTACGTCATTGATACGCTACAAACGTCATAATTCTGCGTTGAAGTAGGTGGGAACGAGAAGATAGAAGCCACTCACATCAGTATCCCACCACTCCTGGCTGCGACTCTGCACCCACACGTTTCTCTGTACCGACGTTGCTAACACTGCTCCACAAAACGCCATGGCCAAAAACCTTGCTCTCCTCCTTCTTTTTAATTTTCTTCTTAAAACGAGAAGATTGTAATTGTGCTGGCTCCGTTGGGAAAATAACTTTAATATTGCAAAAAGAGCTCCGCTGTTGACTACACTGTTGTTGACATCCATGTTTAACGTTAGCTACTTCCGCAAACAACGAGTAACGTCATTGACCATTGAGTACTCTTCTGCGCATGCGGGTCACTTCTGGGTCATTTCACGTTCACACAGGAGATCACAAAAGGTCGCATTTAATTGGAAATGTGAACGGCCTTGCAAAAAAATCAATTTTTTTCAAAAAATCTGAATTGAGCATTAAGCCCTGCAGTGTGAACGTAGCCAAAGTTATCCCCGCGGAACGCTGCTCAATAGAGGAGTGTAGCATAGCTGTAGCGAAAGTTGTTGGTTACAAAAGTATTTTGTCAGCATCAAGAATGAACAGTGCAATTGTTTGTTTGTTTTTAGATGATGTGAACAAGGTAAATGAGATCGTTGCAAATGGAATAGTGATCAATGAGTCTTACACACCGGTAATGCCTTTGATGCAACCGGCAAAAAAAATCTTGTTGTCAAATGTTCCACCTTTCATAAAAGATGAAGTGATTCAGAGAGAATTGGCCAGACATGGAAAAATTGTTTCCCAGTTTAAAAAGATTGCTTTAAACTGTAAATCGGCGCAGTTAAAACATGTTGTTTCTTTCCGATGACAAGTGTACATGATTTTAAACAGTGAGAGTGCGGAGTTAAATCTTGCAATAAAGTTTAGGCTGGAAGAGTTTGATTATGTGATTTATGCCACATCGGAAACAATGAAATGTTTCATTTGCAGACAAGGAGGACATCTGGCCCGTGCGTGTCCAGAGAAGTCAAGTCAAGTCTGCTTTATTGTCAATTCTTCCACATTTACAGTACATACATACAGAGAATCGAAATTGCGTTACTCTCAGACCCCCGGTGCATACAGATAACACTAACAGTAGAGCCTAAAAATCTAGATCAAATATAAAATATAAGATAAAACTATACAATAAGGGAATGTAAAAAAGACATAATAGAAAAAATAAAATAAAAATAAGGTTAAATAAAAGCAGCGCAAGGCACATGGCAGATAGAGTGCAAACCAGTGAACAGACAGTGCAGATAAAAAGATTTTTAGTGCATAAAGAAAAAAAAATAGCTTATTCAGTCTGATTAAAAGTGACAAAGTGACAAAGGGCTCAGAGCAGTTATTTTATTAAACTGACTGATGAGGAGGTAGAATGATGTCAGATCCATGGTGAATGAGGTAGTGAGCAGACCACTGCTGCACAAAGTGACTGGTGCATGACATTCGTATGTTAGAGGGAGGGGGGGTGGAAGGACCTGGGGATGTGGGACCTGGGGGGGGGGGGGGGGGGGGGTTCATAGTTCAGTGGTGCCTGAGGCAGAAGAGGGACGGGGGGGTAAGTTCGGGAGCGAGTTCAGCTTCCTGACAGCCTGATGGATGAAGCTGTCCTTCAGTCTGCTGGTCCTGGCCTGGAGACTCCGCAGTCTCCTCCCTGATGGCAGCAGACTGAAGAAGCTGTGTGACGGGTGAGTGGGATCACCTGCAATGCAGAGGGCTTTTCGAGTGAGACGGGTTCCATAAATGTCCTGGAGGGAGGGGAGAGAGACACCAATGATCTTCTCAGCTGCTCTCACTATGCGTTGCAGAGTCTTCCGGCAGGACGCGTTGCAGGCGCCATACCACACAGTGATGCAGCTGGTCAGAATGCTCTCGATGGTGCCTCTGTAGAAGGTGTACATGATGGGGGGTGGGGCTCTGGCTCTCCTCAGTTTGCGGAGGAAGTAGAGACGCTGCTGTGATTTCTTGGCCAGTGCTGCGGTGTTGTCGGTCCAGGAGAGGTCCTCTGTGATGTGCACACCCAGGAACTTGGTGCTGCTCACTCTCTCCACAGTCGCACCGTTGATGGTCAGAGGAACATGCTGAGTGTGCGCTCTCCTGAAGTCCACAACAATCTCCTTCGTCTTCTCCACGTTCAGAGAGAGATTGTTGTCACTGCACCACCCGGCCAGGCGGCTCACCGAATGTAGAACTCGAAGCAACAATAAGTGACATTGAAAGAGAGGGACAGAAAGATAAGGAGGAAAATGAAAATCAGGAAAAAGGCAGGGAGTCGTTTGAGAATGATGGAAGAGTTAATCAAGAAGAAACTGTGAATAAGAGTAATGAGGAAGGATTAGGAGAAGATGTTGAAAAAATAAATGATGCGGCTGGCCCTGTTGTGGAGGTAGAAATCCCAAGAGATATTGACATGACTGAAGATGACAATCTGTTCAAAACTAGAGGAAAGAGAGTTGGAAAAAAAGCTAAGAAAGAACAGGTTCAAGAAAAACAGATGAAAGAAAGGATGGTTGAAGAAACTATATCTGACCATAATGAGTCTGATGATTCAGTAACAGGAAGTGAGAGTGAATCTGTGAGCTCGGTTGACTCAGTCTCTCTAAGAAGATCGGGGAGGAGTACTTATACCCTTGAAAAAATAAAGACCTTTTTGCAGAGCACAAAAGGGATGAAGGGAGTTCAAGTACAAGAGTTTTTTCCTGATTGTGAATTGTTTATAGAATCAGCAAGAATGGCAATGAAAGAAATAAGGCTGGGGGGTCTTACAGAACAGGAAGTATACAGGCTAAAGAAAGTTGTTCAAAAGTTGAGATCCAATATGCTAAATGATGAGAAAGAAGTGTTTTAATTTTTCTTTTCTCTTTGTTAGTTTTCTGTGTTTGTGTTGTGCATTTCTTTTTTTATTCACTTATTTATGAGTAATTTAAGACTGGGCAGCCTAAACATAAACGGTGCAAGGGATTACAGAAAAAGAGCAATGCTTTTTGAATTAATAAGGCAAAAAAAGATTGATGTTATGTTTCTTCAAGAGACACATAGTGATGTAAAAAATGAAAGTGAATGGATGATGGAATGGGAGGGAGAAGTGTTTATGAGCCATAAGACTAGTAATAGTGGAGGTGTGGCAATTTTACTAAGGAAAAATATCAATCAGGTTTCATGTGAAGTGGAAAATGTAGTTGGGGGACAGTTGTTGAAAATACGGGTCAAGTTTGAACATTTTACTGTTGTATTTATAAACCTGTATGCCCCAGTATTGGGAGGTGAAAGAGTTTTGTTTTTAAACAAAGTTAAAGATATAGTTAAAAATTGTAAATCTGAAGAGTATTTATTCCTAGGGGGTGATTTTAATTGCACAGAGGATGATAACATTGATAGGAACCATAAAGAGCCACATATAGCATCACAACGTGCTTTGAGACAAATAATGAAAGAACATGAGTTATATGACATTTGGAGGGTGTTGAATAAAACTCAGAGACAATATACATGGACACAAGTGAGAGAACATTATGTGACAATGGCTAGACTAGACAGGTGGTATTGTTTTAAATATCATTTTAATATTATTAAGCATTGTGTAATTTCACCTGTAAGTTTTACAGATCATGGTTTAGTCAGTTGTAATGTCTTTGTTACTAATGTGAAGCCAAGGAGTGCTTATTGGCACTTTAATGTTGGGTTATTGCAAGATAACTTTTTTTGTGAGGTGTTTGGTTATTTTTGGAAAAAAACTAAGGATAGGAAGTCCTCGTTTGACTCTCTACAGCAATGGTGGGATAATGCAAAAATAGAAATACAGCAACTGTGCCGGTTGTACACTTTCAGTGCTTCTAGAGACATTTCCCGATCACTTGAAGATCTAGAGAGAGAAATTGTAGAATTACAAAACTCAATAGAATTTGCTAAAGACAGAGAATGTATTAAAGTTCTCAAAAATAAAAAGAAAGTTTTGGATGATTTGTTGGGTGTTGAAGCACAGGGTGCTCTGGTACGCTCACGCTTTCAAAGTGTAGCGCAGATGGATGGCCCAACCAAGTTATTTTTGGACTTGAAAAGAAAAACGGACAAAATAGAAATATGCATTCTTTGACCTCTGAATCTGGCATGGAAATTATAAATCCTAAGGAAATAAGGAAAAGAGCGGTTGATTTTTATTCAGAGCTGTATAAGAGTGAACACGTAGAGGTGAAAGATATAGCCAGTAAGTTTTATGTGGGTCTACCTAAAGTTCCAGATGGAGCCAATGTTGAACTGGAGAAACCTTTTACGAAAGGTGAATTATATGATGCCCTAAAGAGTATGGAGTGTGGGAAAGCTCCGGGGATCCATGGTATTCCTGTTGAGTTTTATAAATCCCTCTGGGCAGTACTCGGAGATGATCTTCTGGAAGTGCTTAATGACAGCTTGACCAGAGGGTTGCTGCCTACAAGCTGCCGGAGAGCAGTGATCACTGCCGAAAAAAGGGGACCTCAGAAACATAAAGAACTGGCGACCTGTGTCACTCTTATGCTCAGATATGAAGATCCTATCCAAAGCCTTAGCGGTTCGATTAAGAGATGTAATTGGTGGAGTCATCCATATAGATCAGACATACTGTGTACCCAATCGGTCTATTTTTGATAATATTCATTTAATTAGAGACATTTTGGACATCTCTGGATTTTTGGGGTTAAACTTTGGTCTTATTTCTTTAGACCAAGAAAAAGCCTTTGACCGGGTTGAGCATGACTACCTCTGGCAGACTCTGGGAGAGTAAACATTGAGAGTGTACTTAAAATCAATGGAGGGTTGAGTGCTCCTTTTAAGATCACAAGAGGTATAAGGCAAGGGTGTGCACTATCGGGGATGTTGTATGCCTTAGCTATTGAACCACTGTTATTAAGAATTAGAGCAAGTATTGATGGTTGGAGTATAACGCAATCTGAGTGTAAAATCAAGTTATCGGCATATGCTGATGACATTATTGTCATGATAAAAAATCAAAAAGAAGTAGACATGTTACATGTAATAATTAATGATTTGGAAAAATGTCTTCAGCTAAGGTAAACTGGATAAAGAGTGAAGCCATAGTTTGTGGAAAGTGGGAAGGTAGATACTTTCCTAAACTACCTGGTGGACTTGAGTGGAAGAAAAATGGTTTTAAATATTTAGGTGTATATCTTGGGGATGATTCCATGATGCAGAAAAACTGGGAAGGTGTTTTGGAGAAAACAAAAGGACGTCTAGAAAAATGGAGATGGTTGTGGCCAAAAATGTCATTCAGGGGATGGGTCACAGTCATTAATAATTTGGTGGCTTCAACGTTCTGGCATTGCTTAGCATGTACTGAGCCGCCAAGTGGACTTCTTGCAAAGCTGCAGGCCATCATAGTGGATTTTTTTTGGACTAAGTTTCATTGGGTACCACAGAGTGTACTCTATCTTCCTAGAGAAGAAGGGGGACAAGGACTAATACACCTGGTCAGCAGAGGAGCAACCTTTCGCTTACAGTTCATTCAAAGACTTTTAGCAGGTCCTGAAGATCTTGTCTGGAAAAACATTGCTAATTTTATTTTAAGACAAGCTGGAGGTTTGGGTTTGGACTCTACTTTGTTTTTATTGGACTCTAGTAAGATACAAGTGAATGGACTGACCCCTTTTTTTAAAGGGA
This sequence comes from allo-octoploid hybrid of Carassius auratus x Cyprinus carpio, assembly GCA_024542945.1. NCBI lineage: Eukaryota > Metazoa > Chordata > Actinopteri > Cypriniformes > allo-octoploid hybrid of Carassius auratus x Cyprinus carpio. The sequence continues at coordinate 223,105 of JANHFF010000097.1, read as the reverse complement.
TTTTTAGAGTATGGAGCCTTTTTAAAAGGAGAAGAGTGGTTTCTGAGTCTTTGCATTGGTTACTTGAAGAACCGACTGTGTTTGGATCTAGATTTGATGTATCAAGTGAAATGGGGCTTTGAAAATGTCATGTGTACATCAAGAAAAGTTAAAATTCATCATCTAATAGTTGCAGGGGGTCCTGAGTTAAATAACTCAGAAGGGGTAGCCTCTTGTTTAAGTTTAAAATCTGAAAGGTTAGCAGGGAAACTGCTGGAGGTTTTAAAACAGAAACTGACAGTAGAAGAAAAGTCTCTCCTGTTGAGTTACGGTGAAGGAAAGGTGTTTCCAAATAAGAAGGATCCTTTTCCAGAGTTATACATTACTCCTGATCTTAAAGGAGCTAACGGGGAGATGTTGGAGAACATAGAAGACTTAAGCTTTCATGAGGCTGACAGGAAAAAATTTATACAAGTTGTGTTAAGGTTTTAAATAAGAAAACTTTAAATGGGAGAGTAGAGACTGTTTGGAGAGACAAACTAGGTTTTGATACGAATGTAAAACCTAGGTGGAGAATTTTGTATAAGCCCCCTTTAGAAAAGAGAGTGGGGGATCTCCAGTGGAGAATCTTACACGGCGCAGTTGCTGTTAACTCTTTTGTGAGTGTAATTAACCCAAATGTATGTAATGTGTGTCCTTTTTGTGAAAAAAGGGAGACAATTTTTCATTGTTTTATGGAGTGTACAAGATTGGGTTATTTTTTTGACTTTCTTAAATTGTTGTTTAGAAGTTTAAATGAAGTTTTTACTGTTCAGAGTTTTATTCTTGGCTATCCATATGCAGCAAAAAATAGAATAAAATGTCAACTATTAAATTTCATTATAGGTGAAGCAAAAATGGCAATATATTTAAGTAGGAGGAACAAAATTGAAGGGTCAGAAGGATGTGAAGTTATATCTATCTTAAAAAACAGGATAAAATCAAGAGTATGGATTGATTTTAAGTTTTATAAGATGATGAAAGACTTGAGGTTTTTTTCAAACCAGTGGTGTTATAATGATGCAGTTTGCTCTGTTGTAGATGACATTTTAATTTTTTCTTGTGTGTTACAATGAGTATTACTAATGTAATGTGAATTTTTGTGGTTGTTGTGTTGAAATTGTGTTGAGTGGTATATAAGAATTGTAAATAAATGTTTTGTTAAAATTCTCTCTCACACACACACACACACACACACACACACACACACACACACACACACACACACACACACACTCTTCTCTCTCTCTCTCACACACACACACACACACACTCTTCTCTCTCTCTCTCTCTCTCTCACACACACACACACACACACTCTTCTCTCTCTCTCTCTCTCTCTCTCACACACACACACACACACACTCTTCTCTCTCTCTCTCTCTCTCTCTCTCTCTCTCTCTCTCTCACACACACACACACACACACACACACACACTCTTCTCTCTCTCTCTCTCACAGACACACACACACACACTAAAACCCCTGAAAGAGGACTGTTTTGCAGAGCTTCTTTCTCGTGCTTCCTTTCTGTAGTTCAAGAGAGGCGAGTTTGGCAACATGGTGGAGCCTCATCTTTAGAAACACGGACACAACCCATGACAACAAATCAGACTGATGGTTGTCAATGCCAAACTGGGTCTCCTCAATGTGCTCCCCAAGAAGGAAAACATCCTCTGTCCCAATCTCCTCCAGCACAATGTGTGTGACTGTTGACACCTTAGGAGATTGTATTCGTGAAGCTTGGCGGATCACCCTCTCTGCAGCTCTCAGCACCTTATAATAATAATAAAAATAATACATATTTATATAGCACTTTACACAGTACTCAAATACACTTTACAGAACAGAGGAAATAAGAACAAAGCAACCTTAATATACATTACTTCCTGATATCACGTGCGCAAACACAAATAACAGTTATTATGTCCGGTCGAACAATATACTGTATGTAATAACTTCAGACTGGATTGTGTTGGTAATAGGCACTTAATGTTAACTAACGCTAAAGTAAGTTTCGTGCATCGAACTTCTTTCTGATTTGAATAGTAAGTTATGTGGAAAACACTTGAGTTGAGGGAGGGAGGGAGATACATAGCCTAGCTAACGTTAGCTACTGTAGTTACGATTTCAGTACAGTACTATCAAAGATCCTTGCTCCTTCTCAATTCTCTGGATTTAAGGACAAAATACAACCAATAGTACGATAGTAATGTTAAATCTTACTTGTGAAAAGTAATCCCCCGAGCCCTACTTGTGATGGTCCGCCGATTAGAACAGGAAAATGCTGCACAGTGCTCTGGCATCTTAACTGCTGCTACGCAACGAAACCAGGAGTACGACCGGTTTAAAATGGCAGCTGCAAATCTCAGCGCCCAGCGGCCAATAGGGCGTCTACCTATATGATGTCTGTGCTTTAGACCGCTGTGGAAACACAGAAAGCAAGAGGTCTGGGGGGAAAATAGTTCCTGGTGAAAAAAGTTCCTGGTACAAATGTTCCGGGTAATTTCGGTGGAAACGCAGCAAGATCTTCCTTTCATCTGTTTCATCACACTTTCAATTATTTTCTCTGTCTCTTGTTTTCTGTTTTTCATGACGTTTTGTAAAAACTGCAAACAAAAACATACCAAAATGTCATGATTATTATCGATAAAAGGCCAATGTGTGTCCAGCCCAAAGATGTTTGTTCCTGAATTGTGTTTCTTATCAGTTCAGACAGGGCAAATATTAAAACATCCACAAGAAACTGAGTTTGAAACCCTTTTTACTCCTGGAGTGTGATTTATTTAATGTGAAGCAGTCATGATTAATGATTGATACATTTTTGATAAATGCTTTTAAAAATAATTTAAATCGTCACTTCCTGATTGTTGCTGATTGTGTTTTGAGTTTGAGCTCCTTCAAGTTAATTCTTTATCGTCTATTTGTTATCTTAAAATCTATTTTATACACCATCATTTCCATTTCCATAACGTGTGAATATATCCTCTCTCGTATTCTACAACAAAAACAATCAGAGCGCCTTATCACTAGTTTATGGAGAAATAATAAAGCAGAAAAGAGCATCATTTCAGAAGAAGAGATGCTGATGAAGATGTTCTAGTGATCAAGCAGCAGATTGAAGCTCTGAAGCTCCTGAAAGAGATCAACTGTGTTCAGCAGCGATACTGTGAGTGTTTGTACAGAATTCATTTAGTGAATCCAGTGTTAAATCAGCGCAGACAGAAAAATAAAGCAGACGATCAGGAGACGGATTCATTCGGAGTGAATTCAGCCTCTGTGTTTGATTCTGCTGATCTCAATCACATTCATGATTATTCATACTGTCATCAGTTCACATCAGGATTCAGAAACCAGTTCAGGATCAAATGAGTCACTAATGGACTTTTATTACATTTGATGAGCAGTTTACAATAGAAATATTAAAGCACACATATTACTCTGTTTATTAAAGATTCAGAACAGTATGAGTGTCTGATCTAGATTCATAACTTCTGTATGACGATGAAAAACTGATTAAAAATCAATAGAAATGTAATGATGTGAGATTTGATGAGTTTGTGTGCATGTGAACATCAGAAAGAGTCTCTCTATCATTTAATATCACACAGAGACACTGAGCAATCTTCATCAACCCTAAATCCAGCGTAGAGGGGTTCAGTGAATGTGGTGTTGAATGTGTGTAAGTGTGTGAGTGTGTGTGTGTCAGAGACGCTGTAGAAGGACAGAGTGCCGGCCGACACGTCCACATACACTCCTGCTCTCTTAGAGGATGAACAGACAGCAGGTATATCAGGTAATCCAGTGCCGGTGATACTGTGATTGACAGAGAAACTCTTATCATGGCACTCCAGAATCCAGGATTTGTCATTGCATCCCAACAGACAGTCATTGGATCCAATCCAAAAGTCACTCTCTCCTTTCCTGTTGATTCCTTTATATGACACTGATATACCAGCATAATATCCGCTCCATTCAGTCTCCCAGTAACAGCGTCCAGGCAGACTCTCAACACTCAGAACCTGAGGAATATAATCAAATCTCTCTGGATGATCAGGATACGGCTGACGATCTTCCACACGTGTGACCTTCTTGTTCTCATCAGACAGAATGAGTTCAGTGTGTGCTGTGTTTGGATCCAGTGTGAGATCACAGGCCCCTGAACACAAGAAGAGAGAAACATCAAGAACAACACAACACTGAAGATGTCTGTGTGTTTACAGCTTTGACTAGAGCTGTGTCTGAAACCGCTCCCTATACACTATATAGTGCACTAGATCAGCTGTCAGACATTCTGTAGTGATGTCTGAATTCTGAGTGAATGACTTCATTTCCTACATTCATCCACTACCTTTTACCCACAATTCATTCTGATTTATGTAGGCAATATATGCAGTTTAATATTTTACTAATTTACTGAGGTGGCATCGTTGTTAACTCACAGAAATGATGATAATTTAAAAATGTAAAATTAACGGTGGCCCGAGGACGCTCTACGACCGTTATCTTATCTGAGCTCAAAACGCCGCTCAGGAGAGGGTCAAGATACTAAAAATAATAAATACATACAATTATCAACATGTGTTATTGTCTGTTTATTTTTGTTCTCAGTATTTTAATAGAATTTAATGATTATGAACATAAAAGCATTACAAAACTAATTAATAATACACCATCGATGAAAGCACAAAGCTGACGCGGAGGTGTGTATAATTACAATATAAAGTCATTTTGAGTGTTATTGCTAGTAATATTATTTTCTAAAATAAGGTAGATGTAATATAAAAGAACATATGACAATGTTTCTGTAACAGCTCCAAGTCTCCCGCGCAGTGTATACGTCACCGTCCGAATCCGTTCACTTATTTGTTCACTCCTTCCTGATCTAGTGCACTCAACTGTCACACACTATATAGGGATTAGTGAACGAGTGAACGAGTGAGTGATTTCAGACACAGCTTATATTTGTAAAGTCCAGAATCTCCTCACTATTCACAGATGTCTTCACTAATATAGTGAAAGCTGTGTTTCAGTGTTAAAGTGTAATGATAGCAGGCTTTCTGCAGCAGCGGGAAAAATGTGTAAGCATTTTAAAATATTTATCTGAATGTGCCAATTAACATTTTTATTTTTAAACCTTTATTTGAATACTATCAGCCAATCACTGTGTGCATAGTTAATGAGCATACTGACATCATCCATAGCAACGCGCTCAGCCCCGCCCCCTTACTCTGAGCTCAAGACTTCTCTCTGTTCCTCAGTAAAAGTTTGTCTGTAGCTTTGTGAACAGCTTTTAAGAGAAAACTTTTACTGCTATTTAGGAGAACTCTTAGTGCTGAGATAAAATGTTTTGTGATTACGGGCCCTGGTATATTTATACAAAAAAAAAAAAAACCTAATGCAGAAAAGCTCTTTTTCTGAATTGCGTAGATGACCAGCGCCTGCAGGATTTCTTCCGAGGGTATACGCACAGAGTTTTTTTTATTTATTTGATATTTTTATGGGGACCAAATGATCAGCAAGAGCTTATCCTACTGTTTCAGCTATTAAAATAGTTCAGTTCTGTGTGTAGCCTCATGGAAAAGTGATTATACTTTGTTTGTAAAACATTGTCATGAATTTGTTGTATTCCCATTTGTAAAATAGCCAACAAATTAATTGTTGTAGATGAACCCGATCTCATGAAAGTGCGTTAAACAGTACGTCAGAGTCCAAGCTTGTAACATTACAATTTAAAAATTATTTAGAGTTTGTTACAAATTAAATAGATAGATAATCAGTAACCTAGTTTTCTTTTTATCTAAAACAAACAAAAAAGAATCAGATACGTTCGTTAAACAGTATGTGAGAGTCCAAGCTTGTAACATTACAATTTAAAAATTATCTAGAGTTTGTTACAAATTAAATAAAAAGAAAACTAGGTTACTGATTATCTATCTATCTAAAACAAACAAACAAAAAAATATCAGATACGTTCGTTAAACAGTACGTGAGAGTCAAATCTTGTAACAATTTAAAATCTATTTAGAGTTTGTTACCAGTTAGAAAATAAAATAAAAAATCTTGACTTACCATATTTTAAAACAAAAAAGTATCTTTCCAGATACAGTTTTTCAATGTTACAATTTTTTAAAAGTTAGAATTTGTTACCAGTTAGAAAAGAAAAGAATAAATGTTGACTTATCTTACCTCGATCTAAACAAAAAAAAAAGTGTCAGAAGTGGACGTTAAGCAATAAGATACTTGTCAAAATCTATGTTGTAGTCTATCATTACAATTTAGGAAAGCTAGCATTTTGTCACAATGGTAGAATAGTTATACAACAGAAAAAGAGCCGTGTATTTATGGTGATCTAAAAGAAAATACTGCGTAATAAAATCAGTATTTCTCTTTGATTTTCTTGCCATAAGAATTGTTATCAGTTGAAATAGACGTACAGTACAATGTCTAAACTTTTACAACATTACACAAAATTTTTATTTAGTTGTTCACGTTTAATTTAGTAATCAAATTTCTTTAATCAGTCTTTTTTGTCAATCTTAACTTCTAGAATGCTATATCAGTTAAAACACCCGTATACGCATACAAATATTAAACAGGAATGAAAGAGGTAAAATCAAGAAAGGATTTTCTTGCCATAAGACTTGTTATCAGTTGAAATAGACGTAGAACTTCTAAACTTTTACAACATTACACGAAAGGCTAAATATTTCGTTTCACGTAATGCATCGAAACGAGAACGGCGTCGGGTGTCTGGGGTTGTCTGATTACTGATGTGACCATATCAGTGTACTGTATTTTTCAAAGGGTTGAAAAACATCTAAAGGTTTTCTGGGTTTGTAATTCATTTGCAAACTAATGAGTTTTGAGCGATCTGGCATTGTCAGAGGACCTCCATTGCATCTATTTATTACGTACACCTGTGAGTGTGAGGTTAGCAGAGAGTCCATTTACTGGTCAAAAGGAGGTTAAACCTACACTGTAAAACCCGACAAGTAACTTAACTCAAACCGTTTGAGTAAACAGATATCCTTAAAAACCTGACAAGTTAGGTTTACTCAAACCGTTTGAGGAAACTGATTGCCTTAAACCATTTAAGTTTTAAAACTTAACAGTTATGAGTACTCTGAACTTAATTCAGTTGAGTTTACTGAAAGAAGATATACATTGCAATTAAGTAATTAAGTGATTAATTGAGTGATAATTGAGCATTAGTGATGAACAGCTGCTGTTAACAAACAGAATTACTGAAGAAAAGAGAAACACAAGAACTACAACTGACTTCAGACACAGCCTTAGATAAAATAAACTGAAATAAAATACATTAAATCTCTCAAGATCTGATTAAACAACCCCACAAACAGCATCACCAGCTCCACTTATTAATAACCAGACTGACTTTATTTCTGTCAGACGTCTACAGAAGATCTGATTGAGAATTAACTAAGGTTTAGATGTTGATTTGTTTTCATTTAAAGTAACCATGTTAGAGATCAGTGTTTGCTTTAGTTGGGCTCTTGACTCTTGATTTCTGTCTTAGTTTTTTCTCTGGCTGTTGTAACTCAAAAGCCCAGAGAAAATATCATCAGGTGTTATACTCACACTCACACTCTTAGAAGCTGCTTTTATCCAAAGCAACTTTCAGTGCATTCAGGTTAGCATTTTTTTTTTAATCTAACTTGTATCTAGATGTTGGTTGTTATACTGTATATTGGTGATGATAATCATTGATTATTGAACTGTTTGTAGACTATTCTCTGATGAAATAGGTGTTGTGTAATTAGTTGGATTGATTACAGTAAAAGTGATTCTAAGAGCCTGTGGTTCTGTGATATTCAGTTAATATAAAGAACTTTCCAAACAGTTTGGTTTTCTATGGTGTTACTTAGTCACACACAGACATTAATAATCAGCATATGAACCTCAACAATGGTGACCATAAAAAAAAAAAAAAAAAATGCAGCAGAGCATGCTGGGAGCCATGGATGAGTTTTGTACTACAATAGTACCCAGCATGCATTGCAGCATGTTTTTTTTTTTTTTTGGTCACCATTGTTGAGGTTCATATTCTGATTATTGATGTCTGTGTGTGACTAATTGACACCATAGAAGACCAAACTGTTTGGAAAGTTCTTTATATTAACTGATTATGAAAGAACCACTGGCTTTTTGAATGGCTTTCATTGTAATCAACTGAACTAACTATAGAACACCTAATTAGTAAGATTTTGAACTCTGAACATCTCCATAATTGATGATTATCATCACCAATATGCTCTATAACAACCAATACATGATCATATTTTCTCTGGGTTTTTTGAGTTATAACAAACATGTTTCAAAAACACATGGTTACATCGTCCAAAAAAAAAAAAAATCTAAGACAAAAGTCAAGGGTCAAGAGCCCAACTAAAGCAAACACTGATCTCTAACATGGTTACTTCAAATGAAACAATAAATCAACATCTAAACCTTAGTTAATTCTCAATCAGATCTTCTGTAGACGTCTGACAGAAATAAAGTCAGTCTGGTTATTAATAAGTGGAGCTGGTGATGCTGTTTGTTAACAGCAGCTGTTCATCACTAAAGCTCAATCAGCACTTAATTAATCACTTGATTACATAATTGCAAAGTTTTAAAACTTACATGGTTTAAGTAAAGGCAATCTGTTTACTCAAACGGTTTGAGTTACTGTGACTTGTCAGGTTTTACAGTGTAACAAAGTCTAGATTTTTAAAATTGTAGTTAATGGTAGAGTACAACATAGATTAAGTATCTTGTGCTGGTGTTTTAACGAACGCGTCTGATGCATTTTCTTTTAGATCACCATAAATACACGGCTCTTTTTCTGTTGTTTAACTTTTCTACCATTGTGACAAAATGCTAGCTTTCCTAAATTGTAATGATAGACTACAACATAGATTTTGACAAGTATCTTATTGCTTAACGTCCACTTCTGACACTTTTTTTCATTTAGATCGAGGTAAGATAAGTCAACATTTATGCTTTTCTTTTCTAACTGGTAACAAATTCTAACTTTTAAAAATTGTAACACTGAAAAACTGTATCTGGAAAGATACTTTTTTGTTTTAAAATATGGTAAGTCAAGATTTTTTATTTTATTTTCTAACTGGTAACAAACTCTAAATAGATTTTAAATTTTAATGTTACAAGATTTGACTCTCACGTACTGTTTAATGAATGTATCTGATACTTTTTTGTTTGTTTGTTTTAGATAAAAAGAAAACTAGGTTACTGATTATCTATCTATTTAATTTGTAACAAACTCTAAATAATTTTTAAATTGTAATGTTACAAGCTTTGACTCTCACATACTGTTTAACGAACGTATCTGATTCTTTTTTGTTTGAATGTTTTAGATAGATAATCAGTAACCTAGTTTTCTTTTTATGTAATGTGTAACAAACCCTAACTAGTTTTTACATTGTTTTAACAATGCTTAAATACATAACTTGACCCGTTTTTACTCTTTTCTGGAAAAAAAAAAACGGTCATTATATTGTTTCTATTTTACGGAGCCCCTAAAGGGTCATTGTGGTGGAAAAAAATCAGAGTGAGTGAAAAAATGGGGTGGGAGGAAAAAATATATTTTTTATTTTTTTGCGTTCTCTCGAGAAACTTTGCGTTCTCTCGCAAAACCAGCTGAGTTCGGACAAACACTTCCTGTTTACTTTACAGCTTGTAGTGGTTTATACAGCTCCATAAGTTCACAATGGAGCGGTTCATAGAGTTTTGTTTTGAACTTGGAGAAATAGTCAGTGCATGCTTATTACGGCACGGTTTTGGGACATACTAAAATGCTTACAGTAAAACACTGTGTGAGAGCCGTGGGAACGGAGCGAGGCCGGTGGAGCACCTGCGCCATTCACCGGTAACGAGTTCCGCGAAGGAGAACTGAAGGAGGGACTGATGACAGTGTTGGACGATAGGACCAGGCTCGGACTTTATTTTGTGTTTTGGTTCTGTTTGTGTGCGACAGTCGTCCACGAGTAGGGGCTGTCGCGGTCTTTTAGGTATATTCTATTATTAAAGTTTTGTTTGAATGTTCGCCGGTTCCCGCCTCATTCTTCCCGTGAGCCCCGGCCCACTCCAGTGTGGCACATTTTTGTTCATTATGATTTTTTCTTCAAATACATTGCGAATATGGAAACATTTGGATTTGTGATGTATGTTTTAACCTTTTTTCTTGAAATGCCTTGTGTATGTAAAAACCTTAATAAAAACTTCTAATAATCATACCACATTTTCACATTTAAAAGTTTAAAGCACGTCGTTTTTGAACAGTTTTGTATGTATTGTATGTGGTTTATATTGTTTTTATATTGTTAGCTTGTTTTTATATGGACTTTGGTGAGTGTTGTATGCTCTGTACAATTCGTGTGTTCGGGAAAAGTACTGAATGGCGACGTGTGTCATGGGACTCTTTTCGTTGGCGATGGTGCTCCTGTGTGAACTTCTCCCCACCTGTAAAACTAGTGGCAATGGGGCGCTAGTTTATTCGAGTGAAGAACTCCTGTTAGGGTGGCCATACGTCCAGATTTTGGCCGGACAGTCTGGATTTTAAGACACCTGTCCGCCGTCAGGCGCAGCCTCAAGCTGGACACTCATTTGTCCTCCTTTTTGGAGTTGCGCTGAATCAGCCTAAAAAAAAACCCTGCTCTAGAATCTTTATTAGGACGCAGCAGCATAGCGTCTAATGCCATAAGATCGCTGGTCAAACAAACGATTGGCTGAAAGCGGTGTCAAATAAATATCTGAGATATCATTGGTTAAAAATGGAAACAAGCCTCCACGTGCTGGCTACGTCATATCATCATATTAACATGCCTAAACGTCAGACCTCGTTTAATCCGGAATGGACAAAAGAGCACAAATTTATAGCAAAAAGCAGTGGAGATGCTTTTCATGGATTCTGCACACTGTGTCGCTGTGAAGTGGACGTTAGTAGTCAAGGGAAAGCCACCATTGACCGACATGCCAGCACGGAAAAACAAAAGTAACCGACGAGCTGCAGGTACGTCTTCCATGAGGTCATATTATTGCGATAAACAACATCACCTCTGGATCAGTGGCGTACCGCACATTTTAAAGGCCCCCCCCCGCAATGAACGAGATGGGGCCCCTCCCACCAGCAGTGATGTCATGTACGAAAAGTTATTGTGCACCTGCTGCAAGTACACTACTGAGTCTGTCTCTCTCATTTACATAGCTTACTGATTTATCAGTCATAAATTAATTATCATTGCATTGATGCATTTCATGTAGGCCAACACGTTACAGTTCAAACACTGTCCTACATAAGACTCGCTAACTGTTTTTTTTTTTTTTTTTTTTAACTATACAAGCAAAATTCATGTCTTTCGGTATATGAACAGAAAAAAAAACTAGAAGAAAATCCTAATACTTAGAGCTAAACTGAGTCTTCTTTCTTGTTAACATTGTGCATCAGAGAAATGTCTTGATCACTTTCAGTTTTGAGAATGAACGATTAATTGCATGACAAAATATCTGGTGACAAGTCAACAGTGAATCGCTTAGGTGTTTGCCATTGAAACAGAGAAGAGCAGCAGCGGACCAGGGCACAAAAACATATAAATATAAAACGTGTAAATATATATAAAGTTTACAGTATTCTTTTATTTTATTTTATTTTCATTATTTCTTTCTTTATTATTATTATTATTATTGTTATTTTGCCAAGGCTTTACAGTGACGAATGATGTCTTGCTTGTATGACCAACCAGCGTTGGTATCGGAATAAATTATGAATAACAGTTGGGAAAACAATGCAGTGATCGCACTGGCGCCTCATGCGCACACACAACATTTTTGCTCCCTTGACATCACAGCCTGTTCATTATCAACATAAAACACATACAAAGAAACATATAAAAGTTACAATGCTCACTTGAAATAGTCCGTTATTGCGTTCAGCGTGAACAGAGCTGTTCTAGTCTTTGTGAAGGATGACAATTTACGTAGATAATCCGAGCTGAGTGTAAAACCTATATGTTATAAATATTATTTTAGCATCCAGATTTGTTGCGAATATGGAAACAATTGGATTTGTGCTGTTAAATATAGAGGATTTGTTGTGGAGGGAAGGGAATAAAATAGCCTGTGTTTATAATGTTTGTAAACATTAATTCTGAATGTAATAATAAAATACGACATATATTCTTTTTCCTAGTATATAGTTTTTTATCCATGCAGCTAACATTTTAAATATCTAGAAAAATGCTTTAATGTCTTTAAAGCTTTGACCGTTTTTTTTTTTTTTTTTTGACGCTCTGACGAAAGGACGCTAACCATTTTTTTCTACTCAAACCGGTTTCTGAACAGTAATAATGAGAAACACATGAACAGAAACCGGTAAAATACCGAGTATGCTTGGATTTTTTTCTCTCTCTCTCATTTTTAAGCCCTACTTAATCGGAGCCCCGCACATGCAGGAAAAAAAAATGTTTTCTCGTTTTACTAATTTGTGTGCACGATTGGCCTTTAACTAAATCTTGGCCAGAATTTAGTTGAATCAAATCAAAGAACAAATTATTATATCATGCACACAATTTACTTAAAAGGAGGGAACAAGTTGTGTGCATGATTTAGTAAAATGAGGGAACGAATTATATTGCGCACGCTTTACTATTTTTTCCCCCTGCATGCCAAACGTGAGGCTCCGTACATCAGCCACTTTAAACGTAAAAATATCCACATCCTCGCGCTCGATCTTCTCACCTGCTCTCACGAACACTTTTATTTTTGTCAGTCGTGGGGCAGGGCTTGCTGGTTTAATTGTTATCTCAAATGTCATTGGTTACTCCCCTTTTCCTGAAGTCAGTATTGGACGTCTGTTATAAGATGATTAATAGTTCACTTGACTTGACACGTCTTCATCAGTGGACCAGATACATGTGAGTTATCATTTCATTTGCTTGTTTTATTTATTTTTGTCTTTTGGTTCCTGTATATTGAAAAGAGGCTTGTAATACATTCAATCCCAATGTATATATATATAACTGGGCCTCGACATCATACCAGTTCTTCTCAGAAGCAGTCCAGAAATTTATCATACTGTCAAGGCAAGTACAGTAGAGAAAAAAATATTTTGAATTTTTTTTTTCTGGAAATATATTGCTTTTTTTTTCTTCTTTAAATTAGGGTCAAGGGAGACCAAGGACTGGAGGATGTACAGATTGCCAGGTTCATGTTTTCGACAAGAGGCACAGACCAACATAGTTTCTTATCTGGTAAAAGTGTCCATAATCAAAGGTAAAGTACAGTTGTCTGAAATTTCATTTAGTCCTAAATTTAGTAACTTTAGTTATCTGTAGGTAGCTTTTAATGTCACTTTTATGTAAAAAAATATCTTACAATTATTAATAAATAACTGATCTGTTTTTAAACCTATACATTTATTTCAATTTTTACTGTTTCTAATAGAATCCAGGCAGTCTTGAACACATTTGCAGAAGCCTGGACTCTTCATGCACTCTCCTCAGAAGGCAGTCGAAGTTCAGAGCAGCTGTGGCACATTGAACTGATACACACAACATTTACTAATCTGAGAGATATGAGGTATGGAGACCCTGCTGTCTTTACTCTGTCTCCACACTGCTGTTTATGCATATGTATAAGTGGATTTTTAACTATGTATTTAACTGCTAAATCATTAGGATATTGAAGAGACAAATCTAGATGGTGACATAGCAGCTTCTTATGATGCCTGTGAAGATTTATTTAACATTTAGTCATTTAGCAGAGACTTTTATCCAAAGTGGCTTACAGATAAGGACAATGTAAGCAATTAAAATAAAAAAAGAGCAATGATATACAAGTGCTATAACAAGTCATAGTTAGGTTAATGCAGTACACATAGCAAGTTAAAAAAAATATATATATATAATAAATAAAAAGAAAACAGCAAGAAAAGAAAAAGAATAGAACGAGCTAGTGTTAGAGGCCTTTCTTTGTTTGCGTTTTGTTAATTGTATAATAAATAAACAGAAAAAAAAGATTAGAGAAGCTAGAAGCTAGATTTCAGAGCAGTTGTTCAAGGATGTTAATCATCCAAGAGTTTGGATGGGTTGAGGACACTCAAACACCTGCTGAATTCAACTGCTGCTAATTTCCCTGTCAAATAACTGGATTTGCTTTGTCAGGTTTTTTTTTTCTACAAATATGGGGTTAAAAAAAAAAGTCACAGCTATGTCCCAGTCTAGATATGGCTCGTTGATGTCCTGAAGATTTAGCAGTTAAATACATAATTAAAAATCCACTTAGATTAACACATAAACAGCAGTGTGCTGAAAAGGTAACTAAAACAGGGTCACCATACCTCATATTTCTTTACCTTTGATTATGGACACTTTTACCAGATATGAAACTATGTTGGTCCGTGCCTTTTGAAGAAAACATGAACCTGGCAATCTGTACACCCTCCAGTCCTTGGTCTCCCTTGACCCTAATTAAAAAAAAAAATGCAATACATTTCCAGAAAAACAAAATTCTAATGTTTTTTTTCTTTACTGTACTTGCGTTGACAGTATGCTATAGTGAATGGACTGATCTTGATAGTAGATTACTAGTAACACTGTAAATCAAATGCAATCATGATGAAACCTGTGTTTTATAGGAACAGATTAAACCTGCAAATATTACGATGTATCTATTTACAAGATTAAAGATAAAACATTTTTAAACACTTTACTGTCATTCCTCTAGCTTTATATATATATATATATATATATATATATATATATATATATATATATATATATATATATATGTTTGTGTGTGTGTGTGTGTATTATTACAGCCTGTAAAAAGGGTTCATATGTGTATCTCTTATCATCACAAGACTGCAATCACTAATAATCAGAAGACTTCCTGATAATGAAGTATCTGGAAAAGATCTACTCTATGAACAATGCATTAAATTACATTAAATAAAGACAAAAATAAATAAACAAGCAAATGAAATGATAACTCGCATGTATCTGGTCCACTGATAAAGTCATGTGTCAAGTCAAGTGAATTATTAATCATCTTATAACAGATGTCCAATACTGACTTCAGGAAAAAGGGAGTAACCAATGACATTTGAGATAACAATTAAAACAGCAAGCCCCGCCCCACGACTGACAAAAATAAAAGTGTTCGCGTGAGCAGGTGAGAAGATCAAGCGCGAGGATGTGGGGAATGATCATGCGCGCGCGCAGGGCTTGTATTGCGTGCAGAGGACATGTCACGCGCGCGCGCGAGAGTTTGAAATGAGCTCGCAATTTAGTTTTCCTCTCCCAGAAGTGATTTACCGCGCGCGCAAGCATCAGTTGTATGCTTGCTTGGTTATTAATGGTAGTGAAATGCTGCCATAGGAGGTGCAGGTAGAACTGTTATATGTGCAAGTCTCAGGCCATTCTATCTATCACGTGAGTTTGGTAACATCCTTATTTGCTCTGTTTATGTACCTCCGGTAATGCCTCACGAGCTGCGACACAGGTGGCAGACTGTGTTCATGAACAATTACAGCGCACCCCAAATGCCCCTATTTTCATCACTGGAGATTTTAATCATTGTAATTTAAACACTGCACTTCCAGGTTTTCAACAGTATATTAAATGTGATACCAGGAAGAATAGGACTTTGGACAAATGCTATGGAAATTTAAAACATGCATATACAGCCAAAGCTAAACCGCCCTTGTCTAACTCTGACCATAATACTGTTCATCTGATTCCTACATATAAGACAGCTCTAAAGAGGTGTAAACCCTTGGTAAAAACTATTAATGTTTGGTCAGAAGACAGCATAGAAACACTGAAAGGCTTTTTTTTTATGCACAGACTGGGATATTTTCTCTAAGGAGCTAAGCCTGGATAATGCCACAGTAACTACCACAGAATACATTCTGTGTTGATACTGTGATTCCAAAACGGAAAATAAAAGTCTACCCCAACAACAAACCTTACATCACAAAGGAGGTGAAGGACTGTATAAACAGGAAAAAAAACAGGCATTTGAGATCAGAGATCATTTACAACTAAAAACTGTACAAAAAAGAGTTGAACCAGAAACTCAAAGAAGCAAAGGAACATCACAGGGGGTTAATAGAGGAAAACCTACAAACTATGAACTCTAAAAAATTTTGGGACTCAATGAAAATAGCCACCAATATGCAACTTACTAAGAAATCTTTGCATGTTGCAGATGAACTGGAAAAAGCAAATGAGTTTAATTATTTTTATAAGAGGTTTGACAAACATGATTTTTCATTTGAATGTGATATGGTGCTTGATAGTATTGCTATTGGTGATACTGATAGGCTAGAGATTGACCCTAAATCTATCAGCAAGGTTTTTAAGCAAATCAATGTCAATAAGGCCACGGGTCCAGACGGCATCTCTGCTTTTCTATTAAGAACGTGTGCAGATGAACTGACATGTGGAACAATGGAAAAGGGCAATTATCACACCTGTCCCTAAGAAATTCTGCCTGCAGGAAAATAATGATTTCAGACCTATCGCCTTAACTTCTGTTGTGATGAAGTGTATGGAAAAGCTCATTATGAGCAAATTACAGCTGGATGGGGGCCCACAGTTAGATCCCTATCAGTTTGCATATAAACACCAGAGAGCCACTGATGATGCAATCAACAGTATAGTGCACCTAGTGACCAAACATCTTGAAAACCCTAAGGCCTATGCCAGACAGTTGTTGGTAGATTTTACTTCAGCCTTTAACACTCTGCAGCCTCATGTTCTCTTGAAAATATTGCAGCAGATGAATGTCTACCGCTTTATTATTAAGTGGCTCCACTCATTTCTGACTAATCGTAGTCAGCAGGTCAGGGTAAATAGAACGCTGCCCGAACCTTTGACTATCAGCACTGGTGCTCCCCAGGGGTGTGTAAGTTCCCCAGTACTGTTCACACTGTACACTAATGTACATGTAGTACTGCTAACAATTACATGATTAAGTTCTCTGATGATACAGCTATTCTGGGTCTCATATTAGATACATCAGATGCAGTGGCTTATAAATATGAGGTTCAGAATTTTGTTCAGTGGTGCGACATGCATTCTCTTCTCATCAACACTAAGAAAACAGTGAAGATGGTGTTTGATCCCAAATCCATTGGAGACCACTTACCAGTGGCCATCAATGACCAGAACATAGCCCAGGTTGATTCTTACAGATATCTGGCCATACACATTGATAATAAACTGACACAGAGTGTTCAGGTAGAAAACATTTGTATTAGGGTCCAATAGCGACTACACTTTTTACATAGGCTGAGGGTCTTTGGTGTTAACCAGAGAGTGTTGCTTCTCCTCTATCATGCTGTAATTGAGAGCCTTCTGCGGTATGGCATTTCTGAATGGTTAGGCATTACAAGTGTACAGCTGAAAGCACAACTTACACGGTTAACACAGAGAGCCATAAAAATCATGGGAGTTAAGCAGCATCCCACACTTCAGGCTGTCTTTGTAGAAACTATCATCAGACAGGCCCAAAAAATCATTTCAGATCCCACCCATGTCCTGCACCCTGAGTATCAGCTTCTTCCCTCAGGAAGACGCTTTAGACTTCCCCAAGTCAGGCTTAACCGCTTTAAGAATTATTTCGTCCCTCTGTCCATTAAAGCATTAAAGGAAAAGTCAGCCAGAGGTTTGCCCCCATAACAGTGTTCTTAATTAACGATTTTATATATATATTATATGAACTTTATTATTATTATGATGATTAGAGGTGTGTTGTATGGGTAGTGTGCAACTGGCTGATGGCAGTTTGTGTACAGTCGTGGCCAAAAGTTTTGAGAATTACATAAATATTGGAAATTGGAAAAGTTGCTGCTTAAGTTTTTATAATAGCAATTTGCATATACTCCAGAATGTTATGAAGAGTGATCAGATGAATTGCATAGTCCTTCTTTGCCATGAAAATTAACTTAATCCCAAAAAAACCTTTCCACTGCATTTCATTGCTGTCATTAAAGGACCTGCTGAGATCATTTCAGTAATCATCTTGTTAACTCAGGTGAGAATGTTGACGAGCACAAGGCTGGAGATCATTATGTCAGGCTGACTGGGTTAGAATGGCAGACTTGACATGTTAAAAGGAGGGTGATGCTTGAAATCATTGTTCTTCCATTGTTAACCATGGTGACCTGCAAAGAAACGCGTACAGCCATCATTGCGGTGCATAAAAATGGCTTCACAGGCAAGGATATTGTGGCTACTAAGATTGCACCTAAATCAACAATTTATAGGTTCATCAAGAACTTCAAGGAAAGAGGTTAAATTCTTGTAAAGAAGGCTTCAGGGCGTCCAAGAAAGTCCAGCAAGCGCCAGGATCGTCTCCTAAAGAGGATTCAGCTGCGGGATCCGAGTGCCACCAGTGCAGAGCTTGCTCAGGAATGGCAGCAGGCAGGTGTGAGCGCATCTGCACGCACAGTGAGGCGAAGACTTTTGGAAGATGGCCTGGTGTCAAGAAGGGCAGCAAAGAAGCCACTTCTCTCCAAAAAAAACATCAGGGACAGATTGATCTTCTGCAGAAAGTATAGTGAATGGACTGCTGAGGACTGGGGCAAAGTCATATTCTCCGATGAAGCCCCTTTCCGATTGTTTGGGGCATCTGGAAAAAGGCTTGTCCGGAGAAGAAAAGGTGAGCGCTACCATCAGTCCTGTGTCATGCCAACAGTAAAGCATCCTGACACCATTCAGGTGTGGGGTTGCTTCTCATCCAAGGGAGTGGGCTCACTCACAATTCTGCCCAAAAACACAGCCATGAATAAAGAATGGTACCAAAACACCCTCCAACAGCAAATTCTTCCAACAACCCAACAACAGTTTGGTGAAGAACAATGCATTTTCCAGCACGATGGAGCACCGTGCCATAAGGCAAAAGTGATAACTAAGTGGCTCTGGGACCAGAATGTTGAAATTTTGGGTCCATGGCCTGGAAACTCCCCAGATCTTAATCCCATTGAGAACTTGTGGTCAATCCTCAAGAGGCGGGTGGACAAACAAAAACCCACTAATTCTGACAAACTCCAAGAAGTTATTATGAAAGAATGGGTTGCTATCAGTCAGGATTTGGCCCAGAAGTTGATTGAGAGCATGCCCGGTCGAATTGCAGAGGTCCTGAAAAAGAAGGGCCAACACTGCAAATACTGACTCTTTGCATAAATGTCATGTAATTGTCGATAAAAGCGTATGAAGTGCTTGTAATATTATTTCAGTACATCACAGAAACAACTGAAACAAAGATCTAAAAGCAGTTTAGCAGCAAACTTTTTGAAAACTAATATTTATGTAATTCTCAAAACTTTTGGCCACGACTGTATGTATTGTAGGTATTGTGTGTAAGCGTGTGTGTGTGTGTATAATGTTACTCATTTAAGCAGCAGTCACTGGATGGTATGTGTCCAAGACAATTTTCCTTCGGGACAATAAAGTCTATCTAATCTAATCTAATCTAACACCACACTCGAGGCCATCGCTTCAAATCGTCTGTCCAGTTCAGACACAAATGACTCAGTCCACCATGTTTTTATTAGCAGCTTTAAAAACAAAACAACTAATAATTGTTAACTTGCTAAAGCCAGAAAATAACGAAAAGAGAGTCCTCTCACGTCCTCTCAATTTGAGAACCATTCACGACTCGCGAGGATATGGGGCTTAAATAATTAATTTATTATTTAATTTATCACTAAAATAATAAGATAATACAAAGATAATACAAATAAAATGAGAAAACCCTGTGCACTCACCAATGGTTTCTCTATAAGCACCAAAGTGTAGAGCTGCTGTGAATAAGAGACTGATTGTGCAGCAGAGACAGATTTTCTGATTGTAACAGGAGTTTTCTCTCAGTCAGTGAGTTTGTGCTGCGGCTGAACTGAACTCAAATCAGCTTCATTCATTACAAACAAACACTTTCTGCTTTCACATTCATACACTGAATAATGTTTCATGCTGTAAGTCTCAGGAGTTTGTGTGTGTGTGTGCGTCTGTGAGTGTGTCTGTGTCTGTGTGTGTGTGTGTGTGTGTGTGTGTATGTATGTAGGTATTAGTTTCGGTACCAAATGGTTCCCGGGCGAATTCCAAATGGAAGTGATCATCCCTATCCCCTTGGAGTGGGGACTTTAGAGTGAGCAGAGCATGTGGATGTCATTAAGTACTCGTTAAGAATGCACTTTACAAAAGGAGCTACAAAATTTCCTCATTATCTTCAGCTGGGATCATAGACTGTTCTCATAATAACGCAGCACGTGTCCGTGAGCAGATGTCGCTGTTTTACTTTCATAAATGTCTTTTTATTGTTGTTTGCATAACTGTTGCAAATAAACATACATTTTATATTTTAAAAAAGTTTTTAAAATACGCTATATAATATATAAACACACACACACACACACACACACATATATATATATTGATTTTATGTCGACGTCCATCAGCGAATCTGCTGAAGGACACGTGCTGCGTTGTCAAGGGAACATCCCAGCTGAAGATAATGTGGAAATTTTGTCGCTCCATTTGCCAAGGGCATTCCTAACCACTACATAATGACATCCACATGCTCTGCTCACTCCAAAGTCCCCACTCCAAGGGGATAAGGATGATCACTTCCATTTGGAATTCGCCCGGGAACCGTTGGGTACCGAAACTAATACCGGCACAAGTCTAGTGTGTGTGTGTGTGTGTGTGTGTGTGTGTGTGTGTGTGTGTGTGAGTGTGTGTGTGTGAGTGTGTGTAGACCTACACTTTCGTAGTCCTGTGCTCATCCTGATCTCTCCTCCATGGTCCACACTATAAACACACAAACACAGGTTCATAAGTTGACACTCATATAATCAGACTGAGTGAATAGTGTGTATATTTGGTGTATATCTGTCCGAGGGGAGGCTCCGAGCTCAGAATACAGCCAGAGAACTCCCTCATATCCCACGCTGGGACAGGAACAGTTAGAGCTGATCAGGGTTTGATGGGCTTTTTAATCTGAAATCGATTGGATCTTCTGCAGCTTTTGAAAGCGTCTGATGAGCATCGAGCGAGGGCTTGGATCTGCTGCTGAGAGACCCTTCTGAGCAGCTGTGGTTGCTGCCTGATGAGAAAAGAATGACTGAAAAACTGTCTGCTGATTTGCTGATGGAACCAGAACCAATGTGAGGTGATTTTGGGATCACAGACGAGTGACGGAGCGATTAGAATCTCCTACAAATATAGGCTCCTAAAGGGATTTAGCTGGAAACTCCTGAATTGGAGAAAAGAGAGTCTGATTCGGTTGAATTGGAGACGAAGGCTTAAAAATGTAGATACAGTGTATATATATTAACACTGTTAAGGTAGAAGATAAAGGACGTGATAGAGAGCAGGGAGAAATCAGGAAAAAGCAGCTTAAACAAGAGGTGGAACACTTTAAAACATTTCCATGCTGTGAGGAAAGACTGGAGGATTCTGGGAGAAACTGCTTGGAGGAAAGAGTGGAGAGATGCATCGAGGAGAGGTTTTAATGGATGTGTTACAGGAATATTACGTCTGGTTTCCAGCGAGCGGTGCGGTTCAGTACAGTACAATACAGCAGGATTGGTGACAGTAAACCCTGATCCGCCTACAGTACCCTTCCTTGATAGCTGTGGTGTGTGCTGGAGATTATTGATCGACGTCATTCTCCTGAGAAGAAGCGCAGCATTGTGTTTGTGCTCTCTGATGTAAACAAGCTCCACCAGTGGAGTAGAGAGTCGGCCCCGGGCCCTTACACAAACACATCTGTACGGCCCCCAAACGTTAAATTTAAATTCTGTTGATTTGATCACGAAATACAAACAATAAATGTGTTTTTCTGCTCTTTAATGTGGCGTGAGATCACTGTGTTCTGCTCAGTTCAAGCTGCATGAGAATCAATCATCTTTTCCTCTTTTCTACTCGTTATACAGCATGAAATAAACATGAATGATGCTGAAAATAATCAGAACAACTTCTGATTCAGAACATGTAATCAATCAATCAGTGTTTTGAAAATCATCAATAAAACAGCTTGTGAAAAGTCTTGTGAGAGTGTGTGAACATTACTTTATTCACTCAATATAACACAACTGCAATCTGGTAATTAAACGCTGTAATAAAATGCTGTCATATTGACTAAATGTCTGGATGCAAACACACTCTTGGCACAGCGGCGAAACACAAAACCAGTGGCTCCTGCAGCTGTACGACTGAACACACTGTGCACCATGAGCTCCTGAGAAACACTTGATCTGTAATATTACACCAATTATGTGTATTTCTCTCATGACACTAATTATGAATTAATCATTATTCTGAGTTTTGAGTTCTTTCACTGAACTAAACACATTTGTAAAATGGTCTGGCACCGTCAGTAGGCTACTTTAAGTTGTTTTTTCAATCGTAAATATCCACTTCATCAGGGCTGTGTTGTTCTCTGTAGTTGTTTTCCTCTGAGCTCATGCCCTTGATGGGTGTATTTTATCATTTTATTTGGTTTTTGCTGTTTTCGTTCTGTTGTTAAATGGTTTAAAATGTGTGACAGCTTCGTTCTGCTCAGTGTTGCTGTCACTGATCGTTTGGTCCTCAAGTCTTAAAGATGTGTGTAATAGTTACATACTCAAGAAAATATCTAACATTAACATATACTGAATTGAACTTTTAAGTGCTGTTTTTGACAAAAAAAAAAAAAAAATAATAAAAAAAACCTGTCTGTGCACACAGATATATACTGAAAGACAGAAAAAAACTACTCACATTTTATTTGTAATTTAATTTAATTAAAAAAAAACTATTTTAATAATTTAATTTAATAATTTAATAAACTGCGTCAGTCTATATTTCAGGCTGCAAAGCAACAAAATGTGATTATTTTGAAGGGGGCTGATTCTTTTCTATTCTTTTTAAAAAATATATATTTGACACAAAAGACATTTACATATAGTGCACAAGAGAAAATAATAGATTAATTTATAAAAATGACCCTGTTCAAAAGTTTTCATCTTTCTTGATTCTTAATTCTGTTGTTAGCTGAATGGTCCACAGCTGTGTGTTTTTGTGATAGTTGTTCATGAATCTCATTGTTTGTCCTGAACAGTTCAACTGTTCTTCAGAAAAATCCTTCAGCTCTCACTAATTCTTTGGTTTTTCAGCATTTTTGTGTATTTGAACCCTTTCCAACAATGACTGTATGATTCTGAGATCCATCTTTTTACACTGAGGACAACTGAAGGACTCATATGAAACTATTACAGAAGCAGGCATGTGATCAGTTAGAGATAAAAAAGAAGGAAAATCTGGCCACGCCCACAAGTCACGCCCCCAGCACTCATTATTAAAAATATATATTTTAGCACATTAAAAGATATATCTTCCATTGTAAAAATACATACTGTGTATATATATATATATATATATATATATATATATATATATATATATATATATATGTGTGTGTGTATGTGTATATTACAAATACAAAAAAGTTCTAAATTTTAATCCTTTATAAAATGTAATGTTATTCTTGTGATGCAAAGCAGAATTTTCTTCATCATTACTCCAGTTTTCAGTTTCACATGATCTTTAAGGAATCATTACAATTTATTTAACTCTCAAGAAACATTTTTGATTATTATCAATGTTGAAAACAATTTTACTGCTTCATATTTTGTGTGGAAATGATGATGCACTTTATTTTTCAGGATTTTTTGATAAATATTAATGAAAAACATTTATTTGCATTCATCAAATGTATTAATTACATAATTAATTGTAATTAAAAATCATTTTAAATATCTTTACTCACTTTTCGTCACTGTCATACATGAGGAATAAATTATAAATTTCGCTCTCTTTTTTTAAATCTTAATGTTTGAGTGGTATCAGTTTCCACAAAAAAATATTAAGCAGCAAAACTCTTTCTAACATTTATAATAATGAGAAATGTTTATTGAGCAGCAAATCAGCATATTAGAATGATTTCTGAAGGATTGTGACACTGAAACTTCTTTGTAAACAACAGATTTATAAACGTTTCTAATCACAAATGTTGCGTTCCCAAATGTAAATTAAAGTGGCTCAAACCAAGCCCAGCGCTAACAGTGAATCACAACTAAAAACAGTACTGTAACAGCAGACATGTAGCGCGTCACACTACAGTCTATTATATTATTACAGCACAACCACTGTGTATTTTATGACAGCATCTCAAATTCTTACCGTCATTCATAAAAAGTCACCGGGTCGAGTAACACGTTACAGCGCTGATTCTGCTTGCGTTTGGTGCTTTGAATCATTTGAACGCTTTAACTGTCCTGCAGATGGCGATGCGAGCTCGTGCAGCGCTCTCAGGACCATTCTGTCCATGATGTATCTTTTCACAGTTTATTTAGGTAACAGCTTAAGGCCATTTGCGCGATCATCTTGCAGTAATCGTTCCTCAGAGGTTGGAAAATATGGAAATCTGTATTTATACGGAAAAATCACATCCCTGAGAAGGTTCAAACACTCGCTGATGCTGCAGAAGGAAATAACATGCATTAAGAGCCAGGGGTGAAAACTTTTGAATGTGTACATTTGTGCACATTTTTCTTATTTTGCCTAAATATCATATTTTTTTTTTTAATTTAGCACTGCCCTTCAGAAGCTACAGAACATACTTACATATTTCCCAGAAGGCAAAACAAGTTCAGTTTATCCTGATCTTCATATTCAAAAAGTTTTCTTAATGCATCATTTTTAGAGTGAACTGAGATTTGGATTGAAGAACAGAATCTGGAGAGAGAGAAACCAGAGTTTGCGGAGGCAGTGTCCACGCATGGATCGACTCCTTGTGGTTGGGGAGGAACACAGAGAGAGGTGGAAGAAGGGAATGGAGGAGGAGCATAGGCTTGAGCCGCTGGTGGAGGCAGCCTCACGCCAGCTTCTGTTGCAGGAGCTGCAGGCCACGGAAAGCTGTAGAGAGAGCTGGAGGAAAAGGTTGAACAGAGGAGGGAGGAGAAAGAGGTTTTGCAGCGGTGGAATCTGGAGCACGGCTCAGGCTCGCTGATGGCTCTAATGACTGTTTTGGAGGGTTAGCTGGCTGCAAAGAGACGTACAAAGAATAAAGCTGCACTTTGGTTATTAACTGGGAAAACCGTATGTGCACATTAATCAGCGCTTGTCTCAGCCCCAAAATGTCCACTTTTTGATTGGAGGAATGGTTGCTGTGGCTGAGACAAAAGAGGACACTGGTGAGTGAAAAGGATGTCTTTCTGGCGGTGCAAGCAAAGTCATCATGCTGAAAGCTTGAGTCTCATTGGCTGGACCTGGTGGGAAAGGAGTAGCTTTGGGGACAGTGGGTTGTGATGGGGATCCAAACTCATCATCAGAAGGGAAAATGTTGGATTTAGGATATTGTAGCGACCAGGGTGAAAGCTGTCATGGGACGGACGTCAGTTGACTGTGTGTGTATATTTATATATATATATATATATATATATATATATATATATATATATATATATAAGAAACTGGTTGATTAATCTGAACAAGCTCCTCCCAAACGTTGTTAATAAAACATAATTTAATGTAGATCTGCATCATTCACACACATGTTCAGTACGTCAGTATTAGTGTTTGACATACTTGAGTTTCTGCAGTTTATAGTTTGGATCCTCCAGTTTGTGGTTGAGCAGCTGGACTCCTGATTGTCCTGGGTGATTGAAGCTCAGATCCAGCTCTCTCAGGTGTGAGGGGTTTGAACTCAGAGCTGAAGACAAATAACCACAGCCTTCCTCTGTCACCATACAGCCAGACAACCTACAGACACACACACAGAGACAGATCATCTACAGACACTCACAGTCAGATCATATACAGACACACAGACACAGAGACAGATCATCCACAGACACACACAGACAGATCATCTACAGACACACACACACACACACACACACACACACACACACACACACTCACACACACAAACACACACACACACACACACAGATCAACTACAGATACGCAGTTAGATCATCTACAGACAGACACACACACACACACACAGAGAGAGAGAGAGAGAGAGAGAGATCAACTACAGTCACAGTCAGATCATCCACACACACACACACACACACACACACACACACACACACACAGACAGATCATCTACAGACACATTTCAATATTGTGACCAGTTGACTGTAAATGATCTCTTATATGTTCTTAATACCTCAGTATCTGCAGCTGACAGTTTGGACTCTTCAGTCCATCAGAAATAAACTTTACACCAGAGTCCTGCAGGTCATTGTAACTCAGATCCAGCTCTCTCAGGACACAGTTTGAGGATTGAAGAGCTGATGACAAACTCTCAGAACACTGAGCAGTGAGATTACAGCCAGCAAGACTGAAAGAGACAAGAACACACACACACGGTCAGATCATCTAGAGACACACACAGATCATCTAGAGACACACACAGATCATCTAGAGACACACATTGTGATCAGTTGACTGTAAATGATCTCTTTTATGTTCTCAGGGCTAGGAAGGTTACTTTTAAAATGTATTTCACTACAGATTACAAAATACAAGCTTTAAAAAGTAATCAGTAAAGTATTTTGTTAGATTTTAGGTTTAGGTTAGGTTTAGTAACTTAATCTAAATACTTTAGAATACTTTGAAATACTTAAGCTTTGTAACACAAAGGAACATATTAACTTGATGCCTTGTTTTTATGCTTTCTGACATCTACCAGCTATAAGATTTGTTTTCTTTGCATTTTATTTTAAACAACATCGATTTTCCGCAGAATTTCTATGAACAACAAAATAATGTTATGTCATTTAAATCTTCCAATCAATAGAAATTCAATTTGAATACAATGAATGGGTTTCCGTGTCGTTTCATGCAGCATTCCAAGCTTCAAAACGAATCCCGACACACCAAACACAGAATAAAAGTAGCCAAAACAACTGGCACAGTTGTCCAAGTTATACAATATATTTGTTTAATGAATGGACCAAACTTCAAGTGATAAAGAGTCAAAATTGACAGGGCTCGTTTACCACGGTCCCAAGCAATGTCGTTATTAACGATGCTTTTGGGAAACACACCTCAGGGCTTGCAAAATTTCAAAATCCCTGGTAGGGGATGCTTCAGGTTTTGGTAGTCCAAAATGAATTTAACAAGACCAAAAAAAAAAAACTTTAAAAAGAACTTTACTGTGGACAAATCAGCATGATCAGCAAAAACTATAAGCATATCGGGATGTAACGATTCAATAAACTTACGATGCGATAAAATTCACAATACAGATTACACCATACAATTTTCGTACAATTTATTTATATATTCAGCCCTCTACATTGTGACTAAATCTTCATTCTGGCGACTAAATGATGTCTAATATTAGCCAATTGCTAATAAATTCTCAGATTTTACTCGCCAGTGTGTTAGTTGGAGGCTAAGTATAAGTTTAGCACAGATATATTTTCACTCGCGAACACTCTCTTACTGAGCGCTTCAGAGTTTCACTCTCTGTCAGGCGATATGTGCTGTTCCCTTTCATAGGTCACTTCGATGCTGCGGTGATGTCACCGTATGGGAACACCTCTCGGTGTGACGAATGTCTGAAGCCCTATACCATCCCGCCAATCCTATTGGCCAAATAGCGCTTGGCACCGCCCTACGCATGCGTACGCATCGTATACCTGAGTGCCGCCCGCTATTTCGCTCAGATTTCATTTCCTTCAGGAAAGCGAATCATCTGTGCCCTAGGAATCATCTCGCGTTCTCAGCGGTTTTCGTCGAGCAGTGTTAACTCCTCTTCGCGGACGCGATGAATTTTCGGAAGTGTAAGGAACCGTGTACCAGGTTCATCACGAAGGGAGACACTCATGAAAGGTGCGTAGTGTGCTTGGGCTTACATCACGCACAGGCAGCGCTTAGTGGCCTTTCTTCTTGCCCCCATTGTGATGGCCTGCGGCTTAAAGTACTGCGCTCGAGGTTAGAAGTATTTTCCAAGGTCGCCCCCGCGTCCAACCCCCGCTGTGTCACTTCTGCGGCTGCCGAGGCACCGCACGAGGCGATGGCTTGGGGAGACATGTGCGACATGGACTATGAGGACAGCGCTGCGCTGGAGTTTTCTCCACGTCGCTCGCTCTCCCCTACCCGAGTGCAAGAAGCGAGCTTTGTCGAACCCGTCATTTTCTCAAATGAGGATTTACAGCCCACCCCGGAGGCATATGATGCTATCTCCTTCGGTTGTGGACAGTATGACGACGACGTCTTATCCACCGCGGCCTCGGAGTCTGAGGACTTCACGGCCGACGCTTGCAGCCCTCTCCCTCCTAGTGGACAGGAGAAGCGTGTTTCCCCCTCCCACAGCGAGCAGTTGGACGTGGTTTCTCGCACGGGTAAGCTGGGACTGGATTGGGAGGTTGAGAAGGCCGAGGCCCAACCTTCGTCGAAGCTGGACGACCGTTTTCTGACTAGTCGTTCTCCTGCGCAGCCCCGAAGGCCTTTGCCTTTTTTCCCGGACCTCCACCAGGAGGTTACTAACGCTGCGGCTGCGGATTCCGCCACCATTTCTGACATGGCGAACCGTGGCTATGCAGCGATGCCTCCGGTGGAAGAGACTCTCGCCGAACACCTCGTGCCTAATTCGGCCACGGCATGGAAGTTTCCAGCGGCTCGCCAGCGACAGCAAAAAAGGTTAGACCTGAGCTCGACGGCTAATGCCTCTCGTTCTCGGGCCCCTAATAGCAGCTCCTGATATTCTCGCTGCTTGCCAGGAACTGTGCCCTCCACTAGAGAGCGCTGTTGGACCGTTTTTGCGCATCCAAGCCTCTCACTGCAGTCCCCACGCTCAAACATTGACTGTCTCGCCGCAAAGGGTGCTTCGAGCAGCATTGGATCGAGCTACCATGTCGAGCGTTCCCTCAGACACTCTGCGCTATTCAGCCTTCAGAATCCGAGGAACGGTTCAAGGGTCTGGCAAAGACGGCCCGTTTATGACGGCTCACGCAGCCGCCGCTTTTTCGCTAGCGGCAGAGCCCGATGTTCATCTCGTTGGATTAATTCCTGCCGTGTACACGCTTCAGGATTATACACAACGAGACGCAACGACTTTAACGCATGCACTTCCCCTGCTTACGGACGCCGCGAGCCTTCCGTGCCCGGACATTTTAACGCGTATGAAAACGTTGCAGAAGGCGGAAATCTTGAAACCACTAACGTTATTTCGGGCCAAGTGGGAACGCTTGCCCAGCATTTCACAATAGGTGTTACACACGATTTGTCACGGATACACCATTCAGTTTCGAAAAGGCCCGCCTCCTTTCCGCGGAATTCTTCCCACGGTTGTGAAGCCAAAGGAAATCACGGTGCTGCGGCAAGAGATGTCAGCTCTGCTGAGCAAAGGGGCTATAGAAGAAGTACACCCCTCTCAGATGGAGTCAGGTATTTACAGCCGCTATTTTGTTGTACCAAAAAAAGGCGGCGGCTTGCGACCCATTTTGGATTTACACCATTTGAATCTTGCACTCAGGATGAGCAAATTCAAGATGTTAACAGTAAAGTCTATTTTGTCTCAGATTCAACCAAACAACTGGTTTGTCACGATCGATCTGAAGGATGCATATTTTCATATTCAGATCATCAAGAGACACAGGAAGTTCCTCAGATTCGCTTTAGAAGGCAAAGCATATCAATACCGTGTTCTTCCCTTTGGCTTAGCCCTGGCTCCCAGAACTTTTTCGAAATGCATGGACGCAGCTCTGGCCCCGTTGCGGCTCCAGGGCATTCGCGTGTTGAATTACTTAGACGATTGGCTGGTGTTAGCACAATCGCAGACTCAAGCACACTCTCACCGGGATCTTGTGCTGAATCATCTAAACAGCCTGGGCTTATGCACGAATTTCCAGAAAAGTGTTTTAATTCCCTCTCAACGGATAACCTTTCTGGGAATAGACTTGGACTCTCGCACGATGACAGCAAGAATATCTCTCCCGCGCGCTCAGTCTCTCGCATCATGCGTGCGTCACTTCAAAGTAGGTCGCACAGTGACGGTGAGTTTGTGCCTCAGACTTTTAGGTCTAATGGCAGCGGCATCCCCTGTAATCCGTCTAGGCTTACTTCATATGCGCCCTTTTCAGTGGTGGACGAAAAGCCGGAACATTTCACCCCGTTGTCTTCCGCATCGGACGATTTCGGTGACACAGAGGTGTGTTATGTCAATAAGACAATGGATGTCAACCGAATTCCTTCTAGCTGGAGTTCGGCTGGGGGTTTGTGCTTCCCGAGAGACTGTCACGACGGACGCATCTTTGACCGGTTGGGGAGCTGTTTGTCAAGGGCGCCCAGCTCACGGAGTATGGACGGCGACACAACGCGGCTGGCATATAAACAGGTTGGAATTACTGGCGGTTTTTCTAGCTCTCCAGTATTTCTTGAATCTGCTGATCGGCCGTCATGTACTACTCAGGTCAGACAACATAGCGGTTGTGTCGTATCTGAATCATCAAGGAGGATTACGCTCTCGCCCCCTGTGCAGGCTGGCGAGAAATATTCTTCTTTGGTCTCAGAACAGATTTCTGTCGATCCGAGCGGTTCATGTCCCCGGACGTTTGAACTTCGGAGCGGATTTGCTATCCAGACAGACTCTGGAGCAGGGGGACTGGAGGTTGCACCCCCAAACGGTGAGCCTTTTATGGCAAATATTTGGAGAAGCAAGAGTGGACTTATTCGCGTCGAGCATGACTACGCATTGCCCGCTGTGGTTCTCCCTACGCCCTCCATCGCCCATAGGCTTGGACGCGTTAGCACACAATTGGCCCAGAACCAGCTTGTATGCTTTTCCCCCGATTCGTCTAATTCCAGCGGTGTTATCCAGGATACGGCTGGACAGAGTGGAGCAGCTGCTGCTGGTGGCTCCGTGGTGGCCCACACAGCCGTGGTTTGCGGATCTGGTCAGTCTGTTAGCGGGCTCTCCATGGGAGATTCCCCTCAGACAGGACTTACTATCGCAAGCACAGGGAATGATTTGGCACACAAGGCCAGATCTATGGAAGCTGTGGGCGTGGCCTCTGAGTGGAGTGGGTTAATATGTCCCGGTCTTTCTGTTGAAACAACCGAGACTATAATGAATTCTAGGGCAGCTTCTACGAGACGCTTATATGCTTTCAAATGGAAACTGTTTACGGCCTGGTGTGGAATTCATAATATGGATCCGGTTTACTGCCCAGTGGCTTCAGTACTGGAGTTCCTTCAAGACCGTTTCTCTGATGGAGTAACGCCAGCCACTCTGAAAGTTTATGTGGCAGCCATTTCAGCTAACCACGTATATATAGATGGTGCTTCAGTGGGCCATCATCCGCTGGTCTCTCGTTTTATACAGGGTGCGCGACGGCTGAGGCCTTTCCGCCCTGTGCGAGTTCCTTCATGGGATTTATCCATTGTATTGCAAGGTTTATCAGGGCATCCGTTTGAGCCCTTGGAAACTATACCGGATAAAATCCTGACTTTAAAGACAGTTCTTCTTGTGGCTTTATCCTTCCTCAAGAGAGTTGGGGATTTACAGGCTCTTTCTGTTTCGCCCTCGTGCATGGATTTTGCACCAGGCGCTGTGAAAGTATTGCTGCGACCGAGGCCTAATTATGTCCCTAAGGTCGCTTCGAACCCTTTTCACTTTCAACAAGTGATCTTGGAGGCTTTACCCCCTGCAGAGGCGGGGTCAGAAGATCTGAGTCTTTGCCCTGTCAGAGCGCTGAAGATCGAACAGCCCCATGGCGTGAGTCTGACCAGCTGTTTGTCTGTTTCGGACACAAGAATAGAGGCCATGCTGTCACAAAGCTACACATGTCCCATTGGCTGGTGGAGGCAATATCTTTAGCCTATGAGGCACGCGGACTCGCTTCGCCCTTAGGAGTTAGAGCTCATTCCATGAGAGCAGTGGCTTCTTCACAGGCTTTTCTCAGTGGATCTTCTATGGATGATATCTGTGCTGCGGCAGGATGGTCCTCACTGTGCACTTTTATCAAGTTTTACAGTCTGGATGTGAGGATGGCTCCTGGCTTCCGGGTTCTCTCCGCTTGAGCAGATGCTTCCTTGGATCCCAGCTATCAGGTACGTCAGGCGTTAAGGTATAGGGTTCCCATACGGTGACGTCACCGCAGCATCGAAGTGACCTATGAAAGGGAACATCTCGGTTACGTATGTAACCACGGTTCCCTGAATAGGGAACGAGATGCTGCGGTCCCGGCCGTTCCATACCTTGATAGCGTTCTTCTTCAGTTCATGAAATC
Organism: allo-octoploid hybrid of Carassius auratus x Cyprinus carpio; assembly: GCA_024542945.1. NCBI lineage: Eukaryota > Metazoa > Chordata > Actinopteri > Cypriniformes > allo-octoploid hybrid of Carassius auratus x Cyprinus carpio. The sequence goes on along the minus strand of JANHFF010000097.1, from coordinate 190,767 downwards.
TGAGCGAAATAGCACGCGGCACTCAGGTATACGATGCGTACGCATGCGTAGGGCGGTGCCAAGCGCTATTTGGCCAATAGGATTGGCAGGATGGTATAGGGCTTCAGACATTCGTCACACCGAGAGGTGTTCCCATACGGTGACGTCACCGCAGCATCTCGTACCCTATTCAGGGAACCGTGGTTACATACGTAACCGAGATGTTTTTCAGTTCATCTGAATGGATGCGCAGCGCACCTGTATTTAACGTACCGTAAACTCAAGTGTAAAGGCTGACGACTCACCGTCGCTTTCTCTCACACACACAGAGAGAGAGAGAGTTTATGCGTCACATGTAAACAATATTCAAAAATATCAGTCAGATATCATATAGTCAAAAAACGGCGTCCCTTTGGGTTTTCCGGAAGTGGGCGGAGCTAAAGCGCAAACGGCAATCTCATTGGCTGGCTCTCACCTTTTATCGTCCTTGTTTTGATTTCAGCAAATCAGTTCGACTGAACACACATAACCTGATTAATATTCATGAATCCAGCAGCTTGTTAATCCCTAGTGCATTTCATATGGTTCTTATTAGGAATTCGTATCATTATTATCTTATCAGTATATTATTTTTATTTATTTTTTTACAGAAACGCTGTAAGCATCACCACCAGACCTAAGTTCAGTTTAACTAATATGCATTCATATATGGACATTGTTATTACGTTTTAATTCTAAATACTAAAGTAATGTAATTTAATAATACTTGAATATCATATTATAATGCTTGACTGACTGATGATAATGTTCTACTTATAGATATTGAAATAAAAACTGTGCCATTTTACAAACATATATATGTGTGTGTGTGTGGGTGTGTGTATATATATATATATATATATATATATATATATATATATATATATATATATACAGTACAGACCAAAAGTTTGGAAACATTAGTATTTTTAATGTTTTTGAAAGAAGTCTCTTCTGCTCATCAGGCCTGCATTTATTTGATCAAAAATACAGAAAAAACAGTAATATTGTGAAATAGTATTACAACTTAAAATAATAGTTTTCTATTTGAATATACTTTAAAAAAAAAATTATTCCTGTGATGCAAAGCTGAATTTTCAGCATCATTACTCCAGCCTTCAGTGTCACATGTAACATCCAGTCTATCACATGATCATTTAGAAATCATTCTAATATTCTGATTTATTATGAGTGTTGGAAACAGTTCTGCTGTCTAATATATTTGATGAATAAAAGGTTCAAAAGAACTGCATTTATTCAAAATAAAAAAAATTCTAATAATATATATTCTAATAATATATTTTCTTTACTATCACTTTTTATCAATTTAACACATCCTTGCTGAATAAAAGTATTGATTTTATTTAAAAAAAAGAAAGGAAAAAAAATTACTGACCCCAAATTACTGACCAGTAGTGTATATTGTTATTACAAAATATTTATATTTTAAAAACATAGCTTCTTCTTTTTTTCTTTTTTTTTTACTTTTTATTCATCAAAGTATCCTAAAAAAGTATCACATGTTCTGAAAAAATATTAAGCAGCAGAACTGTTTCCAACTTTGATAATGAATCATCATATTAGAATGATTTCTAAAGGATCATGTGATAATGATCCTAAAAATACAGCTTTGCATCACAGAAATAAATGATAATTTAAAGTATAATAAATTTAAAAACAATTATTTTAAGTTGTAATAATATTTCACAATATTACATTTTTTTTTCTGTATTTTTGATCAAATAAATGCAGGCTTGATGAGCAGAAGAAACTTCTTTCAAAAACATTAAAAATAGTAATGTTTCCAAACTTTTGGTCTGTACTGTATATGTATATATGTATGCATGTATGTATTATACGTATATCAGTCTGGCGAGTAAACTAAGAAATTTACTAGCCAGTGGCGATTCAATTGTCAAGGTGTCCGTAGAGGGTTGATATTTATTTATTTTTTACAGAATGAGATTTAAGACAAATTCTAAATAAAAAATTTGTCCTTTTATTGTTAAACAAAATACAAAATGCTGCATATTTCTTTGTGAAACTGAAATGTTAAATAATAAAACTAACTTGAAACTCAACAATTTTTTAATTTTGAATCAAATCCTAAATCAAATAAAAAAAATCATACAACTAAAAGAAATATCTACATTATTAATCTATTTTAAATCAGAGGAAACCATTTGAATTACTATCCAAAAAAAGATGCTAAATACATGTTATTTGGATTGTATAATTAAATATGAGAATCTGAATGAGACGAAAATATCACTCTCTGACAGCAGGTGCCACTAATGGAAAAGAAGTATTTAAAGGCTGCTGCCCCTTTAAGACCGAGTGCACGGATCCAATATAATAATGCACAGGAGATTTCTTTATCCATTGTATACGTTCACATAAGACATAACCGACTTTGTTTACGAGAATACTTACAGAGACAATTATTTTGAGATTTTTTTTGTGTCTGCGTGTTCATTCAGAAGCAAGGATACGCGAAAGAGGAATCAATTCTGTGTAAGAGCATTGTCTGAAACGCTGCTTTCAGCGGGTGCTTTGAATGAGTGCACGCAAGCTCCGAATGCGCGAGAATGGTTTAAAACGTTTGAATCGGCAAGATTTAGAAACAAGTGCAAACGATCAACTACAATCTGTTTCAGCCCTACAAGCGAGTGAACAACGCGAATCAAGTTATGAATTTTACATCACTATTCAAGATAGCCCGTCGGGCAAGACGGTGATACATTTTGGAGCCCAACTGGAAAAACACAATAGCCCCCGGACGTCGGGCTCAAAAGAATTATGTTCAGGAATCGGATCATGAACTTGCATTACCGAGTCAAAGATGATCTATTATTGAACATTTCAAATTAATAAAGACTTCAAGTTCATCTGTAAAGCACATAAAGCTATCGTTTGACTTTATAATCTTTTATTTCATGCATGGTTCGTATGGATCTGTTAACTGAATGCAAAGTGTGAATTCTAGGAGAATGTTTGTGTCGTGATGAGCATGTGTGCACGCTCACTAGAGTCACTAAATGAACAGCTGCTGCACGCAGTTTTTTTTGTTTCAACGGAGAATTATTTGCCGTATTGGTTGAAATCCCCAAACTTTTTACTTAAATATTAAATTAATAAATGACATCAAAATAAAAGTAATCACTGGTAATCTAAAATACTTTTCAGATGTAACTGTAATCTGATTACCCCTTATTTAAAATGTAATTATAACAAAATACAGTTACTCATATTTAGTATTTTAAATACGTAATGCCGTTACATGTATTTCGTTACTCCCCAGCCCTGTATGTTCTTAATACCTCAGTATCTGCAGCTGACAGTTTGGACTCTTCAGTCCATCAGAAATAAACTTTACACCAGAGTTCTGCAGGTCATTGTTCCTCAGATCCAGCTCTCTCAGGACACAGTTTGAGGATTGTAGAGCTGATGACAATCTCTCACAACACTGAGCAGTGAGATTACAGCCAGCAAGACTGAAAGAGACAAGAACACACACCAACAGTCAGATCATCTACAGACACATTTCAATATTGTGATCAGTTGACTGTAAATGATCTCTTATATGTTCTTAATACCTCAGTATCTGCAGCTGACAGTTTGGACTCTTCAGTCCATCAGAAATAAACTTTACTCCTGACTCCTGCAGGTCATTTTTACTCAGATACAGATCTCTCAGGACACAGTTTGAGGATTGAAGAGCTGATGACAATCTCTCACAACACTGAGCAGTGAGATTACAGCCAGCAAGACTGAAAGAGACAAGAACACACACCAACAGTCAGATCATCTACAGACACACACACACACAGACACACACAGAGACACACAGTCACACACACACACACACACACACACACACACACACAGTCAGATCATCTACAGACACACAGTCAGATCATCTACAGACACATCATCTATTCAAGTATTCAAAGAGTTTATTGTCATATGGCCAGTGAGGAAAGCAAGTTTCCCTGAACAATGAAATTCTTACTTTGGTGTCCACAATGACTGCCAAGACAAGTGCAAAACTATACACACATACATACATACATACAAACGTAATAAACATAATAATAAAAACTAGAAAAAAAACCAAAACAGAAATATAGACTGTGTATATCTATATATGCGAGTATAGAGTAGGAATATAGACTGTGAAAACAATAGAAATATAGACTATGTATATCCATATATGTGAATGCACAGTATTAACTTATGTGCAAAAAACAATAGTGCAGTAATGTGCAAATTGAGTGCAACTACATGATAACAATAGGGCCTTTCACACCGCTTTAGTTCCAGAACTAAATGTACAGTACTAAAGTACTGGGATGGTGTTTTCATTTTATTGTATTAGTCCATTTCTTTGTTTCTTGCATCTACGTTCTTATTGTAAATAACAAAAATGACTATATAAATTGTTATTGTGAAATAAAATTACTCCTAGCATTGAATAATATTTTGGTCATATTTCCTACCCTCTCGCCCTCAACTAACTTACCAATGTGGTAAAGATCTTTACCTGTAGGATTGGGTGCATCATAGTCATAGACTGGTAGTTGCTCACCATAGGCTTGTGTGGTGGCACTGGCAGAGGTGGGACTTTCAAGTCACAAGCAAGTCTTCAAGTCATATCCCAAGTCCTCAAAGGGTTAAAGTTAATGAGATAATTAAGTGACTAATTAAGTGATGATTGTGCATTAGTGATGAACACCTGCTGTTAACAATCAACATCACTGAAGAAAAGAGAAACACAAGAACTAAACCTGACTTTAAGCACAGCCTTGGATGAAATCAATTGGAAGGAAAAAAAAAAAAAAACCTTTTCCACCATAATTGTGGTCAGTATTTGCTTCATTTGGGCACTTAAGCCTTTTAACAGTTTTGATAAGTTTGCTTCTAAGCAAATACATTACTGTTTCATAGCAAACATTTGTGCAATGCTGAAACAAATCTTGAGCTAGCAGGTGACTTATGCTTTTGATAACTGTTTGATCTTGATTTAAATGTATGTCTTATTCTTTAAGAAAAGAGTGATATCTCATTATGCAAATGCCATCACAATACTTCAATATTAAGAAAAAAAACCGTGTTTAAGATTAGGCATTTAGCCATGAACATTTATCATATGATCCTCAACAGTGGTGACAAATAATTATTCATACTACAGTGCATTATGGGAGTTTTTCATGTATTGCAACATGAAGCATTTTGTTGATTGTCACCATTGTAGAGATTCATATGCTGGTTCTTGATATCTGTGTGTCTAAATGCACTGGAGTCCAAATTTTTGTATGTGATACACAGATTTAAAATTCGTTCTCTGTAAATATTAGAGCAGAACTTTCTATGTGTGTTGTAATTTCACTGGGACAATTATTCTTAACCTAAACTTCTGAAAAAAAGCATTATTTTGAATATAATCACACCAGCTCATTGTGACTATACATTTATTGTATATCACTGAACTCTCTTCTCCACAACACCACATACAGAGCTACAGAGAGAGATCTAGCACAAGTCAAGAGTCAAGAGCCCAACTAAATCAAACACTGATCTCCATGATGGTGGCATCATTTTAACCAATAAAACATTAACATCTGATCCTCTGTAATTCTCAATAACAGCAGGTGATCATCACTAATGCACAATCATCATTTAATTAGTCACTTAATTATCTCATTAACTTTAACTCTTTGAGGACCTGGGATATGACTTGAAGACTTGCTTTTGACTTGAAAGTCCCACCTCTGGGCACTGGCATGTGATTATTATTTTTTAAGGGGCAGGAAATGCTCAAAAAGCAACACTGGTCAACTGAGAGATTTATTTCTCTTTCTTATTTTATTTTTTTTCATGGTATCGGTTTAGAACACAGCAAAAAATCCAGAGTGAAATTAACTCTGCTGGGAGTACATGTGAGACCAAGAGTGTGAAAGTGTTAAAATAGGAGTGTTAAATTAACACTGAAGCGGAGTTAAAGTTAATGAGATAATTGAGTGATTAACTGAGTGATGATTGACCATTATTGACGAAACCTGATGTTAACAAGCAGAATCAACAAAGACAAAAATCACAATTTTTTAATGTCACCATTATAGTGGTCAGTGTTTGCTTTAGTTGGGCTCTTGACCCTTACGTTTTTAAAATTAGATTTTGTTTGGCTGTTGTAATGGAGTTATAAAACAGACGGGCAAACAAAAAAATATTTGTTTTTTCTGAATCACTGAGTTAATCTTTCATTGTTGGTTATTGCGGCCGAATGATTCTTCAGCATAGGATTGCCGGCATTTTAAATACAATCTGTGGAATTTCTTTAAAGTTGTTTGTTCAAAAATCTTTCAAAAGAGTCTTTCATTTAGACATGCAAACATCAAGAATCAACCTGTGAACCTCAACGACCAATATTTTTTGTTTGCCCGTCTGTTTTATAACTCCATTACAACAGCCAAACAAAATCTGACTTTAAAATATTAAGGGTCAAGAGCCCAACTAAAGCAAACATTGGCCACTATAATGGTGACATTAAAATAGTGATTTTCGTCTTTGTTGATTCTGCTCATTAACATCAGGTCTCGTCAATAATGGTCAATCATCACTCAATTAATCACTTAATTATCTCATTAACTTTAACTCTGATTCAGTGTTAATTTAACACTCCTATTTTAACACTTTCACACTCTTGAGTGTGTGACATGTACTCCCAGCACAGTTAATTTCACTCTGGATTTTTTGCTGTGTAGTAGTAGTATCGAGATATTTTAGTCAGGGATCGTATCGAAGTCTAAATTTTGGTGTTGTAACAACACTCTGTAGATTTTTGTTTATATTACTCATGTAGCCTCATCTCAATCTGCACATCTGTTACTGCTGCTATTAGGGCCTTTCGCACCACAGGAACATTTTCATAGTACCAGAGCTAATTGTGGAACTACTCACTTTTGGGAGATTTCGCACCGCCGGAACTAGGTGCAATTTTAATACCGGACTGCCTTTTTCGAGAACCAAATTAGCTCCTACTTCGGAGCAGGGTCTAACCAGCACAACTGATGATAGCTGTACCAGTATACATACAAAAGTATACATTGATTGGCCAAATCCATATGAAAACATCCTCACCCGCCAGGATTTAATACGCCATGTAGACATATTGTAAACACTGTGTCAACTTATTTTGCAAGTATGGAGAACAGCGTTAGATGAACGGACGCTGAAGTGCAGGCACTTGTAGCAAATGTAGCACTGCCAGTTGTCATCAGAGGATCTTAGTCCTCCTTTCCGTTCTTTCAAATGCTTGCAAATGCTACACAAAAGCGGTGCGAAAGGCCCTATTCAAGAAAGAGATGATACAAAAATTTAATAAAGTAATCAAAATGTGAAATTAAGCACTGCATAGTCTTCACATTTTGAATGAAATATTCATACATTTATCCTAATTAAAGCTAGTAAAGATAGTCAAGATTAGTTAGTGATTTTCTATTTATAAACCAAGACAGGCATTTTAACATGATTGTGTGTTTTTGACCGCTGAAGCACAGTAACAGCTGAAAGAGATCTGAATTCACCATCACATACTAGACTTACGTGCATGTGCTTCGGGTGTGTGATAGCCCTTTTCAAGGTTTATTGTGCTTATCTATTTTTAACATCAAGCAAATCCCGCACTTTATTTTCTCATTCTTGCAAGTTTCTTATTTAAGAAATGCTGTGCTTCGTGAATATATAAAGTTTGGCACGGCTAGTGTTCATGCAGGAAGCTGAAGCAGAGCTGAACACTCACTGTCCTTCTGCCGCACGTCGACGCACATCTCAGGAAATACGGCTCTTATTAAAACACTGACATTCTTAAAGTACCGGTACTAGTAACATGAGGAATCATACTGTTTTCTGAAGCAGGGTATACTACACACACACACAAACACACACACAAACACACACACACACACACACAGTCAGATCATCTATAGATACACACACACACACAGTCAGATCATCTACACACACACACACACACACACACACACACACACACACACACACACGCACACACAGTCAGATCATCTACACACACACATTGTGATCAGTCAACTGTAAATGATCTCTTATATGTTCTTAATACCTCAGTATCTGCAGCTGACAGTTTGAACTCTTCAGTCCATTAGAAATAAACTTCACACCAGAGTCGTGCAGGCGAATGTAACTCAGATGCAGCTCTCTCAGGACACGGTTTGAGGATTGTAGAGCTGATGACACAATTTCACAATGCAGTTCTGAGAGATAACAGTCAGAAAATCTAGAAGAGATTAAATACAATTTAAGAAATAACAAAACAATAAAGACATTTACAGAGTGTTGCCAGTTTTCTGTCCTCAGGGAACGGAGGATGACATAATCTGACACTGAATCACAATATGATGTTTTATAATCTTTCAGATTGATTCATATCTGAGATCAGATGAGCTCCTGACTGTTTATTCAAATTATTTTTTTTTTTAACATTTTGCTAAATGTAGCAATGTTTTCTGTAGGTATAAAAAAAAAAAAAGTTTTGAGGTACTCTTCAGACAGCTGTGCATGTATTGCAGTTTTACTCTTTCTTTTCTTTTTCTTTTTTTTACTGGATTAAATTCTTCCTGTTGTATTATTAATTTGATCAATATTTGTAGTTTCTCTTTATTTGGTGTTTCAGCTGCATTAGTTTGAGTCAGTGGTGTTCACAGGAACAGTAACTTGCTGTGTTGGGATGTACTACATTACCCATAAGGGATTTGGGTGTATGACGTAATACGAGAGGCAACTTCAGTAGAGAGTGAGTCGCAAATGTTTACTGACTTCCACATGTGTCGGATGTGTTAACTGTTGCTCGTAATAAACCTTAAGAGATAAGAGCCATACACAGTGCGAGTGTGTATGTGACATGGTGTCAGAAGTGCGTCATACCCGCTTCACTAAATAAACGACAATGTCAATGTTTCAAGCTCCGGAGTCATTTGACTTCAGCCAGCCCTCCACATGGCCTCTGTGGATCCAACGCTTCGAAGGATTTCGGATCGCTACAAAGAGGACAAAGAGGAAGGTGTTGTGCAAGTTAACTCACTGCTTTATGCCATGGGAACGGAGGCGGAGACAATATTCACCTCGTTTCGGTTCACAGAGGCTTCCCATTCCAGCGACTATAAGAAGGTAGTGGAAAAGTTTAATGACCATTTCATACCTCACAGGAATGTTATACATGAACGTGCATGCTTTCATCATAGATACAAAAGATGAGCTGGCGGAACATTGCGAGTTTGGAGCACAGAAAGATGAACACATTCGAGACAGACTGGTTATCGGGATAGCAGACCGGGAAGCGTCACAAAGGCTTCAGATGGAAAGCAAATTGACACTGGAGAGAGCAGTGCAGATGGCACGCCAAGCAGAGCTCGTAAAAACACAAAACTCGGCTGTAGTGATGTCTGTGGAAGTGGCTGCGTTACAGCAGCGGCGCAGAGGAGTTAAACACTATAATGCTGGTAGGAGAACAAACAATAGAGGACAGCAAAGTGATAAACAGACAGAAAAGAAAATGTGTTCATGTTGCAATAGATGTCATAGGCCACGTGAGTGCCCCACATATAATAAACAATGCTGTAAATGCAGGAAACTCGGACACTTTGCTGCTGCCTGTCAAAGCAAGGCTGTGAGAGCTGAAGACGATGACAGTGAGGCATATTTTCTGGGCAGCATTGAGAAAAGTGATTCAGAGTCTGATTGGCTGGTAAGTCTTCCAGTGTGTGGTAAAACGGTATCTTTCAAAATAGACACGGGGGCTGACATCACGATTATGTCCAAGGATACATACCAAGGTCTCCCACAGCGCCCCCCGTTGACCAAAACAGAAATACAGCTTAACAGTCCTGGTGGCAATGTGGAAACAATAGGAAAATTCTTGGCAGAGACTAAAAGAAACACAACTCGTCATCAGATTTATGTAGTGGATGGACTTCTCAGCAGAAGTGCAGCCTGTGCTATGAGATTAGTAGCCAGAACAGATCACATTCATGCCGAACTTTTTGGAGAAATTGGCTGTCTGAACTGTAAACCAATAAAAATTGAACTTAAGCCAGATGCACAACCCCATAGCTTAGCTACACCACGTAGGGTGCCCTTTCCCTTAATGCAAAAAGTCGATGAAGAGCTACAGAGGACTGGTGTGCTCCAGTGGTCCCAGTAGTTAAGAAAAACGGGAAAGTCAGAATGTGTGTAGACTTGAAGCATCTCAACAAAGCCGTGAAGAGGGAAAAATTCATACTGCCCACTTTGGAGGATGTTGCTGTAAAACTGACAGGAGCTAAAGTTTTCTCAGCGCTGGACGCTTTCTTAGGATTTTGGCAAATCCTGTTGGATTACAGTAGTTCAGTACTCACAACATTTATCACTCCAAGAGGCAGATTTTGTTTCCAGAGACTCCCCTTTAGAATTACATCGGCTCCAGAAATCTTCCAGAGGGAAATGACCAGCTGCTGGAGGGACATGAAGGCTGTGTAGTAGTCATGGACGATGTTCTGGTGTATGTCAGAGACCAAGAGACACATGATAGGAATCTAGAGGCAGTTTTACAGACAATCCAGGAGTCTGGATTAAAGCTCAACAAAGACAAATGTCATTTCAGTAAGAAAGAACTTGTTTTCCTTGGACACATCATCAGCGGCGAGGGAGTAAAACCTGATCCAGACAAGGTGAAAGCAATTACAGACCTGCCATGCCCCAAAGACATCACTAAATCAGACAGGTATTAGGTAGGGTCAATTACCTCGGAAAGTTTCTTCCAGACTTGTCGACGGTGCTGCACCCACTCAATGAACTGTTAAAGAAAGATTCTACAAGGCTGTGGGACACACAACAACAGCAGGCCTTTAACAACATAAAGACAATGCTATCTTCAACTCCGGTTTTAGCTTTCTATTATGTCACAAAACCTACCATTGTGTCCGCAGATGCCAGCAGTTTCGGACTGGGCGCCACTCTGCTGCAAACTCATGATGACAAATTACTTCCTGTGGCTGTCAAGTGCTGAGTTAAAATACTCTCAAATTGAAAAAGAATGCCTGGCTGCCGTCTGGGCATGTGAGCGGCTTGCGTGATATTTGCTGGGTCTTGCTGAGTTTACACTGCAAACGGACCATAAGCCACTGGTCCCCCTAATTAACACTTATGATCTGGACAAAACACCTCTGCGCTGTCAACGTCTGCTAATGCACCTGATGTGTTTCAACGTTAAAGCAGTACATGTCCCAGGCAAATCACTAGTCGTGGCCGATGTGCTGTCGGGGAACCCCTTAACTGGAGCAGGAGTTCCTGATACTGAAGTGGATGTGCGTGCTTACGTGGAGGCTGTGATTCAGACTAAGCCAATATCAGAGGCAAAGCTGGACGCCATTCGTGAAGCCACATCCACAGACCCTATTATGAGGGAAGTAATGCGTTTTGTTAATGATGGCTGGCCACACCATGTGCCGTCGGAGCTTAAGGCTTACCATGCAGAACGGGCATCAATGTCCAGGGCCGAGGGACTGCTTTTACATGGTGACAGGATTGTAATTCCTACTGCACAACGGCGAGAGATTCTTGTTCGATTGCATGAGGGTCACCTAGGACTAAATAAATGCAGAGAACAGGCCAAAATGTCAGTCTGGTGGCCTGGCATCGGAAAGGATCTTCAGATGAAAATATCTCAATGTGCCTTCTGTCACGAGCACAGACCTACTCAGAGGAAAGAGCCCCTCCTTACCACTCCACTTCCTCCCAGTCCTTGGCACACCATCGGAGCGGATCTGTGTGAATATGGTGGAAAGAACTATTTAGTGGTCATGGATTACTATTCTAGAGACACTGAAATTGCACATTTTAGCCTCACTAGCAGCCGCAGTGTGATCACTACGCTAAAAGGGATGTTCATTAGATGGGGGATTCCGCATGAGTTACACTCAGATAATGGTACCCAGTTCAGCAGTATGGACTTTGCGGACTTTTGTAAGAGCTGGGGCATCCAACATGTTACTAGCAGCCCCCACTTCTCACAGGCAAATGGGACTGTTGAGCGGGCTGTTAAGACGGCGAAACATATCTTACGTCAACCTGACCCTCAATTGGCACTTTTGAGTTACAGAGCCACTCCAATTACTGCCACTGGTCCAAGCCCTGCTCAGCTGATGTTGGGACGACAAATTCGCAGAACACTGCCTGTCCTTGAGAAGACTTTGCATTCACACCGTATCAGTTTTGAGCAGGTATTGAAAAAGGACAAAAAGGCTAAAGCAGCTTACAAGCACTTCTTTGACAAAAGACATTCTGTCCGTACGCTTCCTTGCTTAAACCCAGGAGATCAAACTCTCTTAAAGTTGGATGGGGAGAAAGCATGGTACACATCGGGTACAGTGGTGAGGAACACAAATAAGCCATGATCCTATCTTGTTCAGACAAAAAGTGGAGCTGTGTTTAGACGTAACAGGCGTCACCTTCAATTGGTAGAGTCCACAGAAACTGATTTTGGAAAGACTAATGTGGACAGTTTTACACACATACCACCTGCACAAAACACACTGGAGCATTCTGCGCCTGTCATTAATGCAGAGCAAATTCCACCTGACTCTGTTCCTGGTTCTAAAATGACCTCTAGTGGCAGGGTAATAAAACTGCCAGTTCGTTACAGTGACTAGAAGTGGAGAAAGACAAAAAGTCAGAAAGTTATGATAATGGCAAAAGGGCATTTGTAACCAAGGTTACCAGTGAGTAACAGAAAAAATATTGTTATTAATATAACAATATAATAATGGGAGAGTTATTAAAAAGTATTCAAAATTAGTAATTTTATAAAAGAAAAATATTACTTTCATATACAAATATACAAACGTATATTTTCATTTGGGTGATACTATGACCAATGGTGATGAGTTTTGAACTTGAGACGAGCCAATACGAGCGCAGAATCTGGCGCCGCGGAAGAATTGATTTCCGGGTTTTGCACGCGGTATATGCGTGAAGTTAAGAGGCAACTCTCTCTCGCATGCACGGATGCCTAATGAGCGCTGTGTCTCGATGCTCCGGGAAACAGAAATATAGAAAATAGCCTTCTAGATGAGTTTGGTCGATGGATTGATGGTAAAGGGAGCGATTGTAATGGGGCGTGCTGTGCCTGCACCATTCTGGAATTTTCTGAGTTAAACGATCTCCTTGGTCAGGTTTTTTTTTTTTCTTCTGTTGTTCTGTCTTTTCCAAATTCGCTGTGTATACTGGATCTGTCCTGGCCTTCCAGTGGTTCTGAGGAGGGTTTGGACTGGCGAGCCTCCCTTGAGTTTGTTCTTGGATCTTTCTGTTGAAGAAGTATTCGCACTGATTGAACTGCGAATGGTAGGAAAAGGACTAACTTTCCTCATCTTTTTTTTTTTTTTTCGGATGGAGACCTTTTTCATTACCAACAGATAAAGGACAATTATTTATTTTTTTTTATTTTTATTTTTTTTTCTTCTAAAAACTTTTCAAAGCACTCTTTGACAAGGACTGCAATTCTGATTGGATTTCATCGTAAAAAAAAAGAAACAATTGTTGTGCAATTGGGTTGTATGTTGTTTATTTAGGATTTACCCTGTTGAAACCCAAAGAAAAAAATTGAGACCTAAAGTGTTGAGATCTTACATTCTGGTTGAAAAGGAAACACATTTTATTTCATTTCATTTTATTTGTTATCAACCAATGTAATTCACCTGTTGTCATTCACCTGAAAATACAGTGTGTGTTCAAAAGAGTATTCACTGTTGTTGTGGCATCTTTCTCAGCAGCGAATCTGTTTCTTCTGAACGCTGGTCCATAGATTTCATTAGGTTAATAGCCAGAGAGTAAGCGCTACAAAAGTTGGCGAGCCAGTCCAGGAGATTGATTGCCTTGCAACAACAGTGACTTCTCAGTACGACAAAACAAATTGAATTCTTACTGAGAAACAAGATATCCAAGTGTTAACAATATGGATATAGTGGAACGAGAAAATGTAAATGTTCCCAATGCTGTTATAGTGGGTGGCTTAACATTGAGTGAATCTGACCAAAACTTAGAAGCATGGCTAGTACGGTATGGTAGCATTAGTCGTACTCTACTTATAGATGACCCCACATCTGAATTTCATCGGCAGGCTATAATAGAGTTTGCACATAGCTCTGCAATGGCAACTCTGAAGCTTCTGTTGCCTTTGAGTATTGTTAGCACTTCAGATGCAGATGTCATATTCACTGTGCGTGCCCTAAGCAGTGTATATACCCTTGTAGTTAAAGAGAATTCTACTGAGGGTTATTTGGCACAACTGAAAGCCATTGCTAATGCTACTGGCAAATCTTTTGAAGAAGTGCTTCAAGAGGAGTTGTTAAAAATGAGGTCAGTTGGTTCTACCACTGAGCAGTTGCCCAGCGGTCATGTAGCAGACCCCCAAACTCAGGGACTCAGCACTGCCAGTTCCTTCAATGACAGTGGGTCACCTGTCACATCACAGAGAATGGGAGAAAGCAGAGATGGAACTTTCTCACCAAACATTTCTCCATTGTTGGGTGCTGGAAGCCAGAAAACTCAAAACCTGTCCAAGGAAAATGAGAATACTGTACCTAATGCTGGTGGAATTAACAGTTCTTCAACCCTAGGGATTTCACAGCCAGTTCTGAATATGGATATAATAAATCCTCCTGGTGTGCAAAGAGTCGTGGTTGAGCATGTTGTGAGGACAAGTGATGTGACAGCTCAGCATACTTCACTACGTCTCAGATCTTTCTCAGGGAAAATTCCACGTCCACCAAATGAACCAGACTTCGAAACGTGGCGAGCAAGTGTGAAATTCCTGCTGGACGATCCATCTGTTTCAGACTTGTCCCGTACCAGAAGAATCCTAGACAGCTTGCTTCCACCTGCTGCTGATGTAATCAAACACGTTAGTCCACAATCAACGCCCTCCGTATATTTAGAGTTGCTGGAATCAGTGTATGGATCAGTGGAGGATGGGGAGGAGCTGCTGGCGAAGTTTATGACGATGTTGCAGAATCAGGGGGAAAAGCCTTCCAGCTACTTGCACCGATTACAAGTGATGTTAAGTGCAACAGTGAGGAGAGGTGGCATTGCAGAGAAGGAGCGTGACCGCAGTTTGCTCAAGCAGTTCTGTCGTGGGTGCTGGGATCAGGACTTAATTGTCAATCTTCAGCTGGAAAGGAGAACGAATAACCCACCTACCTTCGCTGAACTAGTAGTGTCTGTCAGAACAGAGGAAGATAGGAGAGCTTCAAAGGAGGATCGGATGAGGAGTCATTTTGGGATGATTAAACAAGGTCTAGCCCCTTCCAAGGCACGAGCTGCAGCTCATCAGTTGTCTGCTCACTCACGTGAGGTAGCCAGTGGAGCAGCCCCTGAAACCAACTCTATGAGAATTCAAATTTCAGAAATTCACGCTCAACTTGCCTCCATGCAACCATTAACTCACCAGAAGTGCCAGCCCGCTTGTTCCAAAGTGATGGACGTGACTTCGCTAAAAAAAGAACTGACTGAACTACGAGCCCAGGTTCAAGCTATGGCATCTGCAGTCTCTCCGGAAGTCCAGAACAGAAGCTCAGAGGCTGAGGAAATTGCTGAACTTACAAAACAGGTTGCAGAGTTGAAAGCTCAACTAACCATCTCAGATTCACAGAAGCATCTGCCAGGAAGAGCATCTGGTTTCAGGATTCCTTCCACGACTTCACAGCCCAAGCAAACTCGACAAGAAAGTGACTCAATCAGTAGTGGTGGATTGACCTCAACTAGACCCCGTCCAAGCTACTGTTTTCGTTGCGGAGAAGACGGTCATATCGCCGTAAACTGTGAAAATGATCCAGATCCTGCTAAAGTAGAAAGCAAACGCCACCAGCTGAGGGAGAAACAAGCTCAGTGGGACCTGAAAAACAGAGTTGCATCCTCGAGGTTAAACTCCAATCAGTCTCTGTAGCAGGGCGTACGGAAACTGAGAGAAGACCTACATGCCCTAACAAACCTAGAAAAGCATTCAACAAGTGTCATGAAGTAATTCAGAGAAATTTACCAAGAGGATTGGTTGGAATGAAATGTACTGCCCAGTTAATAGTTGAAGGAACTCCAGTGAACTGTTTGATAGATACAGGTTCCCAAGTAACCACCATTCCGCTTTCCTTTTATCACAAACATCTGTCGAAACATCCTTTGAAGTCACTTGAGTCTTTACTGGTAGAGGGAGCAAATGGCCAGTCAGTCCCCTACTTGGGCTATGTAGAGCTCACTCTGACATTCCCTTCAGAGTTCTTGGGAGTAAAATCAGAAGTCACTACGTTAGCCCTAGTGGTCCCTGATTTGATGCACATGCCCCAGGTCCTTGTGGGAACGAATTCCCTTGATGCTCTTTATGCGAACCATGCTCAAGAAGGTTCAGGAAACTTCAATCCAGCTTTTAATGGATATCAAGCAGTTCTCAAAATTCTGGATGTCAGACATAAACAAATGAGCACTGAAGTTCTGGGATGTGTAACATTGGCAGGGACTACTCCAAAAGTTGTGTCAGCAGGGAGTGTAGCTGTTCTTGATGGAGTTGTTAATCTAAGTTGCTGTTCTCCTGAGAGCTTGACAACATTAGGGCAGCCAGAAATGTCCTCTATGCCAGGTGGATTATTAGTGGCTAGTGGACTGTACACTTTGCCTGCTAAACGCTCTTTTACTTTACCTGTAGTGGTGAGAAATGACACCCAGACTGACATAGCTGTTCCACCAAAAGCTGTGATCGCCGAAATGTACACTGTTCATCACGTAATGGAGACGCAGGCAAAACATGATGCTCCTCATATGCAATTGAACTCTGGCAGCTCACCGATAAAATTTGATTTTGGTGATTCCCCTTTACCAGCAGAGTGGAGGACCCGAATATCAGCTTTACTGAACACAATGCCTGAGGTTTTTGCATTACATGACATGGACTATGGTCATACCGATAAAGTGAGACATCACATCAAACTCAGTGATGAAACTCCTTTTAAACATCGAGCCAGGCCCATTCATCCACAGGATGTCGACGCTGTCCGCAAGCACCTGCAAGACTTGTTGGCTGCTGGAATTATTAGAGAATCTGAGTCTCCCTTTGCCTCCCCTATTGTGGTGGTGAGGAAGAAGGATAATTCAGTACGCCTTTGTATCGACTTCAGAAAACTCAACTCCCAGACTATAAAGGACGCCTATGCGCTTCCCAACTTGGAAGAGGTGTTTTCCGTTTTAACCGGTTCGAAGTGGTTCTCCGTTCTGGATTTGAAGTCGGGGTACTACCAAATCGAGATGGAGGAAGCGGATAAACATAAGACCGCCTTCGTGTGCCCGCAAGGATTCTGGGAGTTTAATAGAATGCCGCAAGGGATTACAAATGCTCCCAGTACCTTTCAACGGCTCATGGAGCGCTGTATGGGTGATCTGAATCGAAAGGAGGTACTAGTTTTCATAGACGACCTAATCATTTTTTCAGAATCCCTTGAAGAGCACGAACATCGGCTAGTGCAGGTCCTCACTCGTCTGAAGGAATATGGCTTGAAACTCTCGCCTGAAAAATGTAAATTTTTTCAGACTTCAGTGCGATATTTGGGACATATTGTTTCTCAACACGGCGTAGAGACAGACCCAGTGAAAATTGAGGCCATTAAAACCTGGCCAAGGCCACAAACTCTCAAGGAACTGAAATCATTCTTGGGATTTGCTGGGTATTATAGGAGGTTCGTTCAAGACTTTTCTAAAATAGTCAAGCCTCTCAACAACCTCACAGCTGGATACCCTCCAATCCGAAAAGGAAGGAAGTGTAAAGACCCTAATCGTCATTACTATGATCCAAAGGAAAAGCTGGGAGGCAGGTGGGATGCTTCTTGTCAGCAGGCGTTTGAGACAATTGTGGAGAAATTAACAACTGCTCCAGTTCTGGGATATGCTGACCCTAGATTGCCATATGTATTGCATACTGATGCAAGCACCATAGGCTTAGGTGCCGCTTTATATCAAGAACAAGAAGGTCATTTGAGGGTCATTGCTTATGCAAGTCGAGCACTAACTAAGAGTGAATCCAGATATCCTGCTCATAAACTTGAGTTTTTGGCCCTCAAGTGGGCGGTTACCTCAAAGTTCAGCGACTATTTGTACGGGGCTGAGTTTACTGTTGTAACCGACAGTAACCCCTTAACTTATATCCTGACTTCGGCCAAATTGGACTCTACCAGTTATAGATGGCTGTCTGGGTTATCAACATATAATTTCAAGATCCACTACAGAGCAGGAGCCCAAAACCAGGATGCCGATGGGTTGTCCAGGCGTCCGAATGGACAGCTGTTGAATGATCTGGAATCTCAAAAAGAACAGGAGAGAATTAAACAATTCACTCTCAATCATCTATCTGAAATCGACAAAGATCTGCCTCTGATCCTGCCAGAAGCAATGAAGGCAGTGTGTGAGAAACATCAGGTTAGCCAGGCACAGGATGAGCATTACCCTGTCTTGATGACATTAGTGGAGTCCTTAACGATGGATGCTGGTGCATTGCCTCAAGAATTCCAAGAAGAATATGAAAATGGCTTACCTGTAATCCCTCACCTCTCTGAAGAAGCTTTAGCAGCCCAGCAACGAGCAGATCCAGAGTTGAAAGTGGTCCTTGAGTACCTAGAGTCTGGTGAAAAACCCCTTGGTAGGAAGCTCCAGTCACCTAATATGGCAATGTGGATGAGAGAGTGGAATAAGTTTGAAGTCAAGAATGGAGTGTTGTATCGGAAAAGGATGGATCAAGGTAGAGTGTTGAGGCAACTAGTGTTACCCAAGAATCTTCGGGAAATGGTACTCACCAGTTTACATGATGACATGGGTCATCTAGGGCTGGAGCGAACTCTTGACCTCCTTCGCTACAGGTTCTATTGGCCTAAAATGGCTGATGCTGTGGAGAGAAAAATCAAAACCTGTGAGCGTTGTATTCGGAGGAAATCTCCACCACAGAGAGCAGCTCCTTTAGTGAACATACAGACCAGCAGGCCCATGGAGCTGGTCTGTATGGATTTCTTGTCGGTAGAGCCAGACAGTAGCAATGCAAAGGATATATTGGTCATTACAGACCATTTTACAAAGTATGCCATTGCGATACCTACGAAAGATCAGAAGGCTCGGACCGTGGCCAGATGTCTCTGGGATAATTTCTTACTGCACTATGGCTTTCCTGAAAAATTACATAGTGATCAGGGCCCAGATTTTGAGTCCAGAACCATTCAAGAGCTGTGCAAAGTCGCAGGTATCCGTAAAGTGAGGACGACTCCCTATCATCCGAGGGGAAACCCAGTGGAGCGGTTTAACAGGACCTTGCTGCAAATGTTGGGAACCCTGGAGAATGACAAGAAGGCCCACTGGAAGGAATTTGTTAAACCGCTTGTGCATGCATACAACTGCACAAAAAACGATGTTACGGGGTACTCACCTTACGAAATGATGTTCGGACGCCAGCCTCGATTGCCCGTGGATCTTGCTTTTGGACTTCCAGTCAATGACTCCTTCCAATCTCATTCACAGTATGTCAAATCTCTGAAGGATCGGTTGGAGGAGAGTTACCAGCTCGCAACTCGCAATGCCATGAAGGTAGCGGAGAGAAACAAAAGGAGATTTGATCGGAATGTAGTTGCCTCCGCTCTGGATGTAGGTGATCGGGTCCTAGTAAGGAATGTACGGCTAAGAGGGAAACACAAAATAGCGGACAAATGGGAACCTGATGTTTATGTTGTGTTGACGAAAAGCAGTGGTATTCCTGTGTATACAGTTCGCCCAGAAGGAAAGGAAAGTCCAGTGCGTACTTTGCATCGTGATTTACTTCTTCCCTGTGGGTTCTTGCCCAGCACTGCAGCTGAAGAATCTGTCCAGCGAAAAGAATATCGTAGGCCTAGGACAAGAGCTCAGTTCAGAGTTAAGGACATTCCCGAAACAGAGATTGTGTATAGTCATTCTGAATCTGAGAGTGAATCAGTTTACCTTGATATACCTGAAGAGTCCTTGGAGTTCACTACTAGAGTTGTTTCTGAAGCAAGACCAATTCATCACTCGGAGAGTTCATTGGTTACAAGGAACGTACCTCAAGTAGAGTCAGAGAGCTTACCATCTGTCGTCCCGGATCCATTAAGAGATGATTCACCTGTTGATCAAAATTTAATCAGTGATGGAGTAGAGAGAAACTCACCTGTGATGGATCACGTAGAACCGTGCACCTCTGGGGTTCAACCTGAAAGTGATAGTGAAGACAGATTTGTGAAAGTAACTTCAGAAAAAGAATGTAATGAATCAAGTGAGCTACCTGAATCATTTGAAGTGGTGAATGAAATTGAACCTGATGCACATGTAGAAAACACAACTTCTCATTTTGATTTGTCCACATCCAGACAATTCATAGACATTCCAACTGTGGAAAATGATTCAGGAGCCATGGGTCCAAAACGTTCAAAAAGACAGAGTAGACCAC
Organism: allo-octoploid hybrid of Carassius auratus x Cyprinus carpio; assembly: GCA_024542945.1. NCBI lineage: Eukaryota > Metazoa > Chordata > Actinopteri > Cypriniformes > allo-octoploid hybrid of Carassius auratus x Cyprinus carpio. Next base: position 170,204 of record JANHFF010000097.1, on the reverse strand, counting down.
CAAACAAACTGCAGTATGCACAGCTGGGAAATCCATTGATTTCAGTCATTCAGTCTTTATTGCATGGATTGAGCTCTGCACTTTCTGAGTCAGTGGGGGAATCAGATTTCAATAAATACTGCAATTATGGATCCAATGCAGCTTCACTTGTCTGACTTAGCAACTTCTAAGCACAGGGACGTGCTTTGATTCAGGAGGGGAAAGTGTAACCAAGGTTACCAGTGAGTAACAGAAAAAATATTGTTATTAATATAACAATATAATAATGGGAGAGTTATTAAAAAGTATTCAAAATTAGTAATTTTATAAAAGAAAAATATTACTTTCATATACAAATATACAAACGTATATTTTCATTTGGGTGATACTATGACCAATGGTGATGAGTTTTGAACTTGAGACGAGCCAATACGAGCGCAGAATCTGGCGCCGCGGAAGAATTGATTTCCGGGTTTTGCACGCGGTATATGCGTGAAGTTAAGAGGCAACTCTCTCTCGCATGCACGGATGCCTAATGAGCGCTGTGTCTCGATGCTCCGGGAAACAGAAATATAGAAAATAGCCTTCTAGATGAGTTTGGTCGATGGATTGATGGTAAAGGGAGCGATTGTAATGGGGCGTGCTGTGCCTGCACCATTCTGGAATTTTCTGAGTTAAACGATCTCCTTGGTCAGGTTTTTTTTTTTTCTTCTGTTGTTCTGTCTTTTCCAAATTCGCTGTGTATACTGGATCTGTCCTGGCCTTCCAGTGGTTCTGAGGAGGGTTTGGACTGGCGAGCCTCCCTTGAGTTTGTTCTTGGATCTTTCTGTTGAAGAAGTATTCGCACTGATTGAACTGCGAATGGTAGGAAAAGGACTAACTTTCCTCATCTTTTTTTTTTTTTTTTCGGATGGAGACCTTTTTCATTACCAACAGATAAAGGACAATTATTTATTTTTTTTTATTTTTATTTTTTTTTTTCTAAAAACTTTTCAAAGCACTCTTTGACAAGGACTGCAATTCTGATTGGATTTCATCGTAAAAAAAAAGAAACAATTGTTGTGCAATTGGGTTGTATGTTGTTTATTTAGGATTTACCCTGTTGAAACCCAAAGAAAAAAATTGAGACCTAAAGTGTTGAGATCTTACATTCTGGTTGAAAAGGAAACACATTTTATTTCATTTCATTTTATTTGTTATCAACCAATGTAATTCACCTGTTGTCATTCACCTGAAAATACAGTGTGTGTTCAAAAGAGTATTCACTGTTGTTGTGGCATCTTTCTCAGCAGCGAATCTGTTTCTTCTGAACGCTGGTCCATAGATTTCATTAGGTTAATAGCCAGAGAGTAAGCGCTACACATTCAATGCATAATTAGATGTTTATGAAACAGCATTCCTATTAATGTTTATGCATTTCAGAGTTCTTAATGTGAGGAGCCCCGCACATGGCATGCAGGAAAAAATAGTAGGCTAAATCATGCGCACTATTTACTAATTCGTTCCCTCGATTTAGCAAATCGAGGGAACGCAATAGTAAATCGAGGGAACGCAATAGTAATCGTGTGCATGTTTTAGTACATTGAGGGAACGAATTAGTAAATCGTGAGCACAATTTATTTATTTTTTCTAGCATGTCATGTGCGGTGCTCCGTACTTAATGTGGTGCAAAATGTTTGAAGTTCAATAGTATACATGCCACAGTAATTGATTGTTTATTAAATGCACTTCCTCTTTTGCTATGGTTCATAAGTTAACTGATATTAACTAATGAGTTATGTGGGGATAGTTTTGTTAAAATGAAGATTGCATTCTGCACTTTAAAATGTATCTCTGTTGGGGGGGGAGATGTGTTGGGATGTACTACATTACCCATAAGGGATTTGGGTGTATGACGTAATACGAGAGGCGACTTCAGTAAAGAGCGAGTCGCAGATGTTTACTGACTTCCACATGTGTCGGATGTGTTAACTGTTGCTCGTAATAAACCTTAAGAGATAAGAGCCATACACAGTGCGAGTGTGTATGTGACACTTGCTTTGCTTTATTTTGAATTTGAATTGAATTCTCTGTTAGCTGCTGAAGCTCTTGTAAATGATTGTTTAAAAATCATTTACTATTTATTTGACTATTGATCATCATCTATGAACTTACAGCTCTGTGAAAATTAATTTATTATGTGTGTGAGTGACTGCATTAATGTTTAAAGTATAGGTTTTGATCATTCGATCATCTACACTTAATCTATAGTATATAATCTACACAACATCTATAGTACAATAGTCAAGTCAAGTCAAGTCTGCTTTATTGTCAATTCTTCCATATGTACAGTACCTCCTGTGACGAGTCAGCTGCCTCCTCCCTGATAATCATCGGCACCCCGTCCTAAATCGCTGCCCTTCACCAGGCTCCCGACAGGAGTGGGTGTGTGAGAGAGGAGGGGCGCTGGATGAGTCAGGGCTGGCGGCGGGTGATGGGGCACACCTGAAGGAAATGGAGCCTCATCACCGCCGCTCTTTAAAATCCCAACGCGCCTCTCCTCGGGAGACCGGTCTCTTCCCCGTGCATGCACACTGGTGTCCTCGTGGGTCCAGGAAGGGTGCGTTGAGGGACTCCAGCGCCACTGAAGACGTGAGCTGCCGGACCCGCGGACCGGAGGAGGACCGCACCCGTTTACACGGCCATCAGGCCAGAATGCCAGGCCGTCCATCCCCTGCAGGCGCCGCCGCCAACGAGAAGGATGCGGCCGCTAGAAGGAGCCGCTGCCCCTCGTGCCCCGGACCCAAGAGGGGAGCGCGTGCGGCCGCCGGACTCCGCCCCTTATCTGGACCCTTCCCTCCGTGAACACTGCCAGACCCCCACGAACCCCGCAGCACGACGAGGACACCAGATTCCCTGTTGTTTTGGACACTCTTCCCCTTTTGGACACTTTATTCCCTCTTTTGGTTTATTTTCTGTTAATAAAAACCTCTCCGAGGCCTGACGCCACCCCCACACTGTGTCTGTCGTTTGCTCCTCCGTCACACTACATACAGAGAATCGAAATTGCGTTACTCTCAGACCCCCGGTGCATAAAGATAACACTAACAGTAGAGCCTAAAAATCTAGATCAAATATAAAATATAACATACAACTATACAATAAGGAAATATAAAACAAAAAGACATAATAAAAAATAAAAATAAAGTTAAATAAAGCAGCCCAAGGCACCTGGCAGATTGCAAACCAGTGAACGAACAAAGTGCAGATAAAAAGATTTTTAGTGCAAAAAAATAAAAAAATAAAAGCTTATTCAGTCTGATTAAAGTGACAAAAGGGCTCAAGAGCAGTAATTTTATTTAAACTGACTGATGAGGTGGTAGAATGACGTCAGTTCCATGGTGAATGAGGTAGTGAGCAGACCAATGCTGCACAAAGTGACTGGTGCATGTCCTCGTATGTTAGTGGGGGGGGGGGGCTGGGGATGTGGAATCTGGGGAGGGGGGTTCATAGTTCAGTGGTGCCTGGGGCAGAAGAGGGACAGGGGGTAAGTTCGGGAGCGAATTCAGCTTCCTGACAGCCTGATGACAGCTGCTCTCACTGTGCGTTGCAGAGTCTTCCGGCAGGACACGTTGCAGGCGCCATACCACACAGTGATGCAGCTGGTCAGGATGCTCTCGATGGTGCCTCTGTAGAAGGTGTACATGATGGGGGTGGGGCTCTGGCTCTCCTCAGTTTGCGGAGGAAGTAGAGATGCTGTTGTGATTTCTTGGCCAGTGCTGTGGTGTTGTCAGTCCAGGAGAGGTCCTCTGTGATGTGCACACCCAGGAACTTGGTGCTGCTCACTCTCTCCACAATCACACCGTTGATGGTCAGAGGAACATGCTGAGTGTGCACTCTCCTGAAGTCAACAACAATCTCCTTCATCTTCTCCACGTTCAGAGAGAGATTGTTGTCACTGCACCACCCGGCCAGGCGGCTCACCTCGCTCCTGTAGTTTGTCTCACCCTTGCTGCTAATGAGACCCACCACAGTCGTGTCATCCTTAAACTTAATGAAGAGGTTGGAGTTGTGTGATGGTGTGCAGTCGTGGGTCAGCAGAGTGAAGAGGTGGGGGCTCAGCACACATCCTTGGAGGGCCCCAGTGTTCAGTGTGATGGTGCTGGATGTGTTGCTGCCTGAGGTCTTCCAGTCAGAAAGTCCAACAGCCAGTTGCACAGCGAAGTGTTGAGCCCCAGCTCGACCAGTTTGTGAATGAGCTGTTGAGGGATGATTGTGTTGAATGCTGAACTGAAGTCTATGAACAGCATTCTGACGTATGAGTCTTTTTTCTTTAGATGTGTGAGTGCTGAGTGGAGGGTAGTTGAGATGGCATCATCGGTCGAGCAGTTGGACCGATATGCAAACTGAAATGGGTCCAGGGAAGGGGGGGCAGACTTGATGTTGTGCATGACTAGCCGTTCAAAGCACTTCATGAGGATGGGAGTAAGTGCAACAGGACGGTAATCATTGAAGCAGGATGGAGATGGCTTCTTCGGGACTGGAATGATGGTGGTAATTTTGAAACATGTGGGAACAACAGCCTGACTAAGTGAGATGTTGAAAATGTCTGTGAAGACACCAGTGAGTTCTGCTGCACAGTCTCTCAGTACTCGCCCAGGAATGTTGTCAGAACCCAGAGCTTTGCGTGCATTGATCCTGCTGAAGGATCTCCTCAAGCTGTCCGGGGTCAGCGTCATCACCTGGTCACCGGGAGGAGGTGGAGTCTTCTGTGCAGTGGAGCTGTTTTGTGCCTCAAAGCGAGCAAAGAAGGTGTTCAGCTCATTCAGCAGAGAGATGTTGCTGTCACAGGTCCATGGTGGGGGCTTGTAGTCCGTAATGGTCTGTATCCCCTGCAACAGGCGCCGAGTGTCTCTGCTGTCGCTGAATTGATGGGCTATCCTCCTGGAGTACTGTCTCTTAGCCTCTCTGATGCCACGGGATAGGTTGGCCCTGGTTGTTCTCAGGCCCACCTCATCTCCAGCTCTGAAGGCAGCGTTCCGCGTCTCCAGGAGTCTGTAGACCTCCCCCGTCATCCACGGCTTCTGGTTAGACCGGACAGTGATGGTTTTTGTGATTGTTTCATCCTCAATACACTTGTTGATGTAGGCAGTGACAGTCTCTGAGTACTCCTGGAGGTCAGTGGTGTTATTGTAAGTGGCAGCCTGCTTAAACATATTCCAGTCAGTTGTATCAAAGCAGTCTTGAAGAGCCTCTGACGATCCTTCCTGCCACACTTGAATCTGTTTTTGAACTGGTTTGGCGACTTTAATGAGTGGTCTGTATGCAGGCATTAGCATGACAGTGATGTGGTCTGAGGCACCAAGGTGGGGGAGGGGGAGGGCTTTGTAAGCTCCTCTCTGTGTGGTATAAACAAAGTCTAAAATGTTTTTACCTCTTGTTGGAAAATTAATGTGTTGGTGTATTTTTGGAAACACACTCTTTAAGTCAGCATGGTTGAAATCCCCAGCTATGATGAGAAAAGCATCAGGGTGTGCTGTCTGCTGCTCACTGATGTGCTGGTTAGGGTTGCCACCTTCAGAGAAGCAAAATAAGGGACACCCATTCACGACCCAAGGTACCCCCGCCCCAAAAAAACAAAACAAATCATGCTCAAGCATTCTTATTCTTCAAACTTCCAGCAGAACATAATGATATTGTTATTTTAAATTTGATTTTTTATAATTATTAATTATTATTAGTCTTTTTTTTTTTACAGTTCTGCAGCTCCTACCTGGATGGGATACATTTTTTTGTCCCATTTTTATCTAAATACTAAATAGTAATTTGTAAAAAATGTATATGACATATTGTATATTTTATATTTATGATTAAAATAAATGATAAATTAATAAATAGGTTCTAACATTAATTAGAATCTATTAATTTATCTGTCTAATAATGTCTAAAAATATTATAATTATGTCTACCATGCTCTGATAATGTATGGAATATTATATTAACAGACTATTCCAATTTTAATAAAACAATAGGCCTATACCTTGAAGCACAGATGTGTCTGTCACTTTAAATGTATGGTTCAACCAAAAATAAAAATTATATAAATCATAATTTACCCAGGCTGTTCTAAACCTGCTTAAAGTTCTTTCTTCTGTTGAACACAAAAGAAGATACTTTGAAGAATGTGGGTTACCAAACAGCTTCTGGTCCTCAGTAACTTCAAGAAAAAATCAAAATTAAATACAAATTAAATAAATTCTATCAGAGTCCTTGGGGACCAGGAACTCTTTGGTTACCCACATTCTTCAAAGTATCTTCTTTTATGTTCAACAGAAGAAAGAAATTATTAAGGTTTGGAACAACTTGTGGGTGTGTAAACGATGACAAAATTTTCATTTTTGGGTGAACTATCCCTTTAAGTCAGACAGTCCAACCTGAGCAACTGAAATGCTTCTCTGCAAACTGCACGTTCATCATTAGTTACAGGATAGACATACTGATAACTTTCCTATTCATCATTATGTCTGGAGAGTCTTGTGTTCAAAGGGCGGATGTGAGTGAGCTCTAGATGTTTTAAACCGCGCTGGTTTAGCGCATGAAAGGGCTTTTACGGCGCGCGTTCTGGAGACTCCGTCTCTGTGAAAACAAAGATGCCAAAATGGAATCACACGCAAATGAGCTTCTCTAATACCTCGTATGAAATTGATTTCATTATAATTGCTATTAGTATTATAAACAGTGCAATATACAAATACAATATATATACAATCGCGTATATATACAAATCGCGTCCCATATTGATTTGATACGGGACGCATCATTTTACCTTTAAATATGGGACGATTCCGTATTTTAAGGGACGGGTGGCGACCCTAGTGCTGGTGCAGTTCATTTAGTGCATCGTTCCTGTTGCTGCTGTTGTTGTTCGCGGGAATGTAAACCCGAAACGAGCAGTATGGCAGTAAATCCCCTTGGCAGATAGAACGACCGTCACTTAATAATCATAAACTCCACCAGGGGTGAGCAATGTTTGCTGATCACAACAGCATCGCGGCACCACACATCATTGATGTAAACACAAAGCCCGCCGCAGCGGGTTTTTCTTCCCGCAACGAGAGCTCTGTCCGCTCGATAGCACGTCAGCTGGTCGAGCTGAATAGTGCAGTCCAGAACGCTGTTGCTAAGCCATGTTTCCGTGAACACAAAAACACAACAGTCTCTTACAGTCCTTTGAGTTGAACGTAGTAATCGGATGTAGTCCAGTTACAGACACAATACAGACACAAGCAGCAGTCATCAGGTCCAAGCAGCAATGGCCCAGGTGCATGATTAGAGATCTGACTCAAATCAACCTCATAATGTGTTTTTTACAGGAAAGTCCTACTTGAATCTTCACTGAAAGTTTGATGGTTTGATGAAACAGGTTACAGCAACACAGCTGTCAAAAAGATCAACCCACTTTCACAAGAAATCTCTCTCTCTTACTGTTTAAAGGAAAAGTCAGAAATATCCCTCTAAACATGTTTCCTGTCATAAACTGTGATCATAATGTATTTGCTGTAAGTGTGGAGTGTTTTATTATTCATACCACAATAGTGATTGTAAAATTGTATAATATATGTTATCTTGAGAAAGACAAATAAAACTGTTTGTTCATTTTAAATGAAGCTTTTTTCTTTCTTTTTATGGAGTTATTAATTTCACAACACAGTTTAGAGTTCTCTAGAATGAGTGGAAACTAATACTGATGAACTTTTCCTGAAACACACAGAAGAATCTTTTCCAGCAGCGTGTTCACGAGAGAGAAGCTCTTCATTCCTCTCCTTCACAATCATAAAGATCATCAGTTGTGTCCTGCACATCATTGTTTTGAGCTGACTGTGAGATCTGATGCTCTAGAGCTGGATTTGTGTTTATTATAGTCTTCAGATCCTGATCTGATATATAGACCTAGTTTTATTTCTGTGTTTGGACACTAATATTGTGAATCAGGGCTTGTTCTGTAGTCCTTCAAAGAAATGGATCACATCTGAGTTTGTAAAAGTCATTTACACAAAAGGCTGACATGTAAATGGATATTTAACACAGATCTCATTAAATAACAAAAGCTTAGCTTGTGTTGTGTGAATAATTCATGTATGTGTGTGACCTGCTGAAATGTAAATTTTTATATTTTATTTTATAATTCTGAGTATCTGCCGATATTGATCTGATCAGACCACAGTTTTTTTTTTTTTTTTTGAATCAATGTGGAATTTTATACTTCTCTGTGTTGACTTGATCGTCTCTCTTTTGTGTGTTAAACACAGTCTACTACATATAAACAACTTAATTTTAATGAAAAATAACAAATGAAAGAATACATAATCATAATCTATGACAAAAATACTATTATAAACTAGGTTAGTGGATAATTCTGCAGCTTTAAATGGTTTTGTGGTGCTCGTTGTTGTATTTTAAAACACAATTGCAATGTTTTCAACTGACATTATGGCATTTAAAATAAAATTATCCTAAAAGTAACTGTGGCGTGTGTGGCTGAGCTGCACAGTCAGTGAACCGCTTCCATCGGTGCTGCTGCAAAACACACTGTGGCTCTCATTAATTTGATCCTGCTGGATTATTTTTTGGAAAATGTCAGATTTAGAATTTTTGCCTTCCGGTAGGCCTATTTGTTTTTAAAAATCCGGCATACAGTGCATAACATTGTGACAGTGTGTGCGTGGAGACAAGGACGAGCGAGCGTGGCTTTGGCTGGATTTATTTGGAGGTTAAGCTCATGTCTCATTCGGCACAAATCCGAATGTTTCCATATTCGCAATGTATTTGAATGTTAAACTATTATTTATAATGTAAACTAGGCTTGTACTTTACAAGCATTCGCATATAGATGGAAAAGATCATCCTCTTCATATGAGCAAAAACAAAAACTTCATAACAGCAGAGTGAACCAGTATATTACGGTCTATTTAATCTGACTAGTGTAATCTTTTAAATGTTTAGTTGGCTATTTTATTTTGAAAATGAACAGACTGCGTGTCCCCAGCCCTGCCACATGGTCCTTGGAGAATTTCATCATTTTTGGGAGGTATTCGGAACCACAGAGGGAGATTCAACCATTGGTGAGCAACTTTACAATCTCAAACAGGGCAAGATGACCATACACCAGTACTCTTTACAGTTTCGAACCCTAGCCGCTGCCAGTGGATGGAATGAGGCGTCACTACTCACCGCCTTCCGTCAGGGATTAGAACCCAAACGACGACTTCAGCTGGCGGTTTATGATGACTCTTATGACCTAGAAAGATTCATTCAACTTGCCATCAGATGTTCCAACCGCTTACATTCTTGCCTCCAAGATCACTTCCCAGCCAGTCCCACCCCCCGTTACCAGCTATCGACCCAGCTATTGACCACCGCCACCGAGACCCTCTACCAAGTAGTGACAATTACGGGGAAACCGTTAAATCGTCGGCATGTGAGACACAGCGTGGGCCCTGGGGTTATTACATCAAGAATCCATCTGTTTCTAGGTCCTGGAGGGTTCCACGGCAGACATAATTTTGGGTCGTCCTTGGCTGGTGCAGCACAACCAAATCCTCTCCTGGTCTACAGGGGGAATCCTCCAGTCGGATGACCAATGCTTTCCAGAGTGTTTCCCAAATCCCCCAGTTCCCAATGGAAAGGACCCCTGAAACCATCGGGGTCAACACCACTTCCATTGAAAGTCCCCTCGAGAAGCACTCAGTAGAAATACCCCCATGTTATGAAGAATTCCATGATTCTGTCACCACTGAAAACGCTCCCGCCACTCCGTCAGGCTGACCCCCTGGTCACCAATATGTACTATGGACATAGCATACTCCTCTCATTCACACCACGCATTTTCCTTGGGCACTGGCCACCCCGGGGGTGACACTACTCTCTCACTGCTAAAAGACCGCTTCTGGTTGCCCAACATGGCTAGAGATGTAAGAAGGTTCGTACAAGGTTGCCCCGAATGTGCCATTTCCAAAAGCTCCCTTCACCTCCCTGCTGGCAAATTATACCCTTTACCCATTCCCAACTGTCCCTGGTCACACCTAGGAGTAGATTTCATTACGGACCTACCTCCCTCAGACGGTAACACTTGTATCCTTGTCATAATCGATAGATTCTCCAAATTCTGTCGCCTCATTTCCCTCAAGGGTTTACCCACCGCCCTGGAGACGACAGAACTCTTATTTAATTGGGTCTTTAGACAGTTTGGCTTACCAGAAGACATTTTGTCTGATCGTGGACACAAATTATATTCCGGGTGTGGAAGTCTTTCTTCAAGCTTCTAGGTGTGACCGTAAGTCTTCCCTCTGGCTATCACCCCCAATCTAATGGACAAATGGAACGTAAGACACAGGAAGTTGGTCACTTCCTGAGAACCTTCTGCCATGGCCACCAAGATTCCTGGAACTTGTTCCTGGGCTGGGCCGAGTACGCCCAAATCTCCCTCCACCAGCCATCCATGGGCCTCACACCGTTTCAATGCATACTCGGTTACCAGCCCCCTCTCTTTCCCTGGTCTGGAGAGCCCTCGGATGTCCCTGCTGTCGATTACTGGTTCCGGGAGAGCAAAAGAGTCTGGGACGAGGCCCATCATCACCTTCAACGGGCAGTGCGCAGGCAGAAGATGACAGCCGACCTTCGAATAGTGACAGCCCCCACTCACCAACCCGGTCAGAAGGTCTGGCTGTCCACCTGGGACATCGTGCTGCGCCTGCCCTGTAGGAAGCTAAGTGCCAGATTCGTCGGCCACTTCATCGTGGAACAGATCAATCCCGTCACCTACAAACTTCAACTTCCACCACAGTACAAGATTCACCCCACCTTCCATGTGTCACTACTTAAACCCTTTCACTCTCCTGTTTCCATAGAGCCTGACCAGACAGAGGAACCCCCTGTCCCGTTACTCCTGGAGGAAGGATCCATCTATAATGTCAAGGAAATTCTGGAATCCTGGTGGCGTGGTGGCAGATTGGAATACTTAGTCGACTGGGAAGGCTTTGGTCCCGAAGAACGCTCCTGGGTCCCTACAGACGACATCCTAGACCCCGCACTTCTGGAAGGATTCCACACAACCATCATCCAGCACCACGGGGTAGAGGAAGACCACCATGTCATCGGGGTATTCGGCCCTCAGGAGCGGGCCATGGAGGAGGGGGTACTGTCACAAATCGGTCAGGCTCATCACCCAGCCAATCACAGCGCACCCCATCTCCTAAGTTCTAATCACTGGCACCTGTTGGTAATCCACTCACCCATTAACCACCACATATAAGGATGCACCTCAGTTCACAAGTCGTCAGATCTCGTGACTACACAGTGGAATCCACCTCTGATCTAGTTACTAGCATTGACTCATTGACTTACCAGTCTACTTACCTACTCTCCAGCGAATATCTCCTCTCCTCCTATGAATATCTCCGTGTCTCCAGTGAATATCTCCTCAGATCTTCTTCCAAGTCTTCCTCCAGCGTCTACATTGAGGTGTGTGCCCCATCACTCTGTCTGCCTGTTGAGTCTCATGTAAGAGGATTAAGGTCGTTATTCTACCACTCCATCTCAAGTAACTGTCTCCTTTAAGGATCTGCTCACCTTTAATCTCCCCTTCATTCACATCGACCCTCTGTATCAATAAATATACCTGAGTTTACTAACCTTCTGTCTCAGAGTCCGCTTGTTACACTGTGATGTAAATTTGAATTGCTGGAATAAGTGTGCGCCAGGCTCCGGCGTGATCGAAGCAGCTAAGACATAAAAAAATAATAAAAAAGCCTTTTCCGCAAAAGTGTTTACTTTCATTTGTGCACATTCACAATAAAAACTGAAGATTTGTGCTCTTGTAAGATAAACCAAACAATCAAAATGCCCGTTGTCCTCCTTTTCTTTACGTGAACTTGTTTATGGAGTGCCGCCACACTTCTGTTTTAAATCCGTTATTTAAGTCAGATATATTTTGCATATAAAAAAAAAAAAATGAAAACAAATAGTTATTTTTATGTTAGGCCTATTACTTATATAGGCTATACATGTTCCTTAAAGCATCTCATTTTGTCCCAGGGCTTGAGAACCTGTGCCCTAGTAAGGTCCATGCAGAAACTTGTGAACAATGGCATCACCATTTAGTGACATCAGTGAATGCTCCGGGAAAATGTACTGTCAGTGTCGGTCACAGCGCCTATTAATTGCTGTTTATTTACAAATTATAATCTCTGATTATGAAAAGTGTGGTATAAAAGCTTTGTTTATTAGAGGAATAATAGGTTAACTGGAAAATGTTAGTTCAAGCCTACAGCCTTCATTTATGTGGCTTTGTTCTGGTTTGCCAGAACCCAGTATCAATAACAGTATCAATAACATTTAAGCATTTTTTCTTTTCCTAAATCGTCACAGTCTAAACCTCTAATTTCGCAGGTTTATTTTATTATCTTTCATTTTTAATCACTTTTTTTGCATCTCTTACTGTGGTAAACATGGGAAGGGAAATTAAAGATTTCATGAATTAAGAATTCGTTCATTTTATTATTTTTTTCCCTTATTTCAGTTAAATCCTGGATTATTTTGGGAACAAAATGAATGAAATGGAATGGACAGTTGCCACAAATTAATAGGTTGTAGGAACAAATAGCTTTTCTGTCCTGCAAAGCGCATGATATGAAACAATTATCTGATGAAATTACTTAGTTACTACATTTCTATTGCTTTCCATGTTGAATAACTTTGTGTTCTTTCTATTTTAATTTACTTTTAAAGTTTAAATCACATTAAAAGCTTTATTGTTCATTGTGAATGAATGATGATGCATTTATATATGGTCACGTCACTCACAGCCGCTCGCACGTGTTCTGCGGATGAGCCGCACGTAACCCAACATTAAATCAGTTAACTGACCATCGACAGCTTTAATTGATTGCATCTCTTATCGACAATTTGTGGATTAATGATTACTGGAGACACGAACCGTTTCAAACGATTCAGTCCGATTTGGTGAACTGGTTCAATCAAGTTCACTAAGAAGAACCGGTTCAATTGAACGTTTCGTTCGCGAACCGGACATCACTAGTACAAAGGGAAGAGATATTGATACGTAGTGTATTAAATCTGTTAAATTAATGAGCCTTTTCTAACAGTTTTAAACCTCAGTTACTGTGCGCTCTTGAAGAGAGTTTCATGGTTTTGACTATAGTAACCGAACGAGACACACAGTCTGATTGCTGAATGGAGGATGACAGACAGACGCAGCGGAGAGAAGAGTTTATGTGAACTGAATTTAATGACTTCATTATTAATCTGTACCTCACACTGAACTATGGAACAGCTTCAGAACACTTGAAATATGTGCACGGAAACGTTTTGGTGCTTTATAATGTTTTTTGTGCCTTTCGTGGAGCTCAACAATAAATGTTATAATGCTATATTATTATTGTTATTAATATTAGCAGTAATTGATATCATTATTGTATCTTCATTGAGAGTGAAAATGTCTGAATGTCAGCTTTACTGATCAGTGTGTGAAGCATCTCTGCTGCTGATTTAATGAACGAGTTTCTCATGTGACGGGGTTGTTTTTACCCGCGCCGCTAACACACCTTTTACTCTAATATCTACTGTATTAATAACACATGTTGTGACTCCTTTAAGATTCTGGCCTATTATTCAGGAGAAATTCTCTCATTCAGGAGAATTTATTTTAAAGGAGGCAGATTCATTATTAAATATGATACTTTAGTTCATGATGAAACACTCACAGAGCTTTTCTGCAGTTGATCACAGCTGGTATCAGTCTTCTTCTCCCCTCAGCTGATGTGTTGTATTTCATGGTGTTCAGTTCATCCAGCGGCTCCTCTGACATCTGAAGCATGTAGGAGATTGTTGTGCAGTGAGAAAGAGAGAGTTCCTTCTCTGAGTGTTTGTCTGATTTCACAAACTCCTGAATCTCTCTGAACAGAGTCTGATCGTTCACTTCCAGCAGACAGAGGAACAGATTGATGGACTGATCAGCTGAGAAATTATCATCTTTGATCTTCTCTTTAATGTACTGTGTGGTTCTCCTTATGCTCTTTGATCTGTTCTCTGTGTGTGTCAGTAGATCCTGTAAGAGTCTCTGATTGGACTCCAGTGAGACGCCCAGCAGGAACCGCAGGAACAGATCCAGACGTCCATTAAAATTCTTGAGAGCTCTATTTACTGCTGATCTTAGTAGATCATACAGAGAGACTTCATCAGATCTATATAATCTGAATTCATGCAGTGGCTCCTGGTTCTTTGTTAAATAGCAGTAAAGCAGATAGAAAGCAGCGAGAAACTCCTGAACGCTCAGATGAATGAAGCTGTAGACTTTCCTCTGATGAATCACAGATTCCTGCTTAAAGATCTCAGTGCAAATCCCAGAATACACTGAGGCATCAGTGACGTCTATGCTGCTCTCATTCAGGTCCTCCTCATAGAACATCACATTGCCCTTCATCAGCTGTTTGAAAGCCACTTCAGCAAGTTTCACAATCACTTCTCTGTTGGACTGCAGGAGTTTCTCTGGATCTCTCTCTTCATACTTCTGCTTCCTCGTGTTGATCTGAATCAGCAGGAAGTGGATGTACATTTCAGTCAGAGTTTGAGGGATTTCTGCACTCAGATCTTCTTCCAGGAGCTTCTGAAGCACAGTGGATGAGATCCAGCAGAAGACGGGGATGTGGCACATGATGTGGAGGCTTCTTGCTCTTCTGATGTGTGAGATGATTCTGCTGGCTTGATGCTCATCACTGATTCTCTTCCTGAAATATTCCTCCTTCTGAGGCTCAGTGAATCCCAGAATTTCTGTCCAACGGTGGATGTATTTGGAGGGGATCTGATTGGCTGCTGCTGGTCTGGAGGTGATCCAGATGAGAGCAGAGGGAAGCAGCTCTCCTTTCATGAGCTTTGACATCAAAACATCCACTGATGAAGTCTCAGTCACATCACAAACTTTCTGAGCGCCTGAAAACATCAGTGTGATTCTGCTTTCATCCAGACCATCAAAGATGAACACAACTTTACACTCCTCATAAATCTGTGAGTCCAGATCTTGAAGTTCAGGATGAAAGTCCAGCAGAAGTCTGTGAAGACTGTACTGATGTTTTCGGATCAAGTTCAGCTCTCGAAATGGAAGCACAAACATGAAATCTACATCCTGATTGGCTTTTCCCTCGGCCCAGTCCAGAATGAACTTCTGCACAGAGACGGTTTTTCCTATTCCAGCGATGCCTTTAGTAAGAACAGTCTTGATCTGCTCTTTCTCCTCAGATCCTGCTTCAGCTGAGGCTTTAAAGATGTCATTGCAGTAGATTGGAGTGTCTTGTGAGTGTTGTGTTCTGGCTATTTTCTCCATCTGTAAAACCTCATGTTCTTCAAACATTCCTCTCTCTCCCTCTATGATGTAGAGCTGTGTGTAGATGCTGTTCAGGAGGCTTTCATTCTCCTGGAGTTTCAGTCCCTCAAATAATCTCTCATACTTGTTCTTCATGCTGGTTTTGTGCTGCTCTTTGACTCTCTGTAGTTCATCATTCACTGCTTGAGGAGGATCCTGGGCTCTAATCTGATCGTCTCTGATTGGTAACAAACATAAAAACATGTTTGTGAATAAAACATGGAAGGAACAGCAACACATTTAAGAGAGAAGTGTCAGTTTAATATAATCCTGTTATATACAGCATATTTACATTAAAGTACAACACATTTTCTAGAATATAGGCTACATTTCATGAACTTTATATTTGCTACGCTAGTAGTTTTTGCTGTGGTTCCAAAATTGAAATTGAGAAACGTAAAATTTAATTGGTATCTAACCTGTTGGTGTCAAATAATCTTATTTATTAGTATAAAAGATAACCTAGATCAAAAACAATAATAACAGCAACTATTTTATGTTTGTGTGGCAGGGCCAGTAATAATTTGAACAAGTGGCTCGACCGGGCGAGAAGAAACAATCCTTAGCATTGATCTCTGACAAATAAAGTGATTCTAGTTTACTCTGAGTGCTCCACGCACCTTATGTGTGACAATAATACAGAAAATAATGAGAACAGCGGACAGCAGAAGAGTAAGAGCTTTAATAATGTCTCACAGCATGATACCAAGCTGGACGGTGTCTCACCTGGGGTCAGAGGTCACTGGTTCAGCACTGAGGTCAGGAGGATTAATCATGGATCTGTCACTCTTCAGAGACACACAGCTGGGATCTGGAGATGAAGATCTCTTCCTCTTCCTCCTGCTGACTCTAAAATATAATTATTCATATACATCTTCACACAGTAATTAACACAATACAATTAGTTCAGATGATGTATGATGTTGTATGAGTCAGTCTATTGTCTCCAGTACGAGACAGTGTCTCACCTGGGGTCAGAGGTCACTGGTTCAGCACTGAATTTAGGAGGCTTTTCCATGGATGCCTCACTCTTCAGAGACACACAGCTGGGATCTGGAGATGAAGATCTCTCACTGATCTCCATGATGAGGAACTGATTTGAGGTCTGCCAATGAAAAAAAACAAAACAAATAACACTTAATTATGACTCTGCTGTCCGCCCATAATAATTTATTTTTAGCAATAATGTATTTTTCTGATCATGCAGCAGTGTAGTGATTCTGTGCTTGTTTAGAATATAAACTAGTGATACCTGACAGACAAATCTTCACTGTTTAGAAAGATGTGTTTTTATAGTATCAGACCAGAGTTTAATACATCACCATCACTTACACCTAGTTTCTCTTTAGAAATAATATTTGTGCAGAGAACACTCTTAGTATTTTGGAATAATGAGAAATGGTGAGCATTAAAAGCTTATGTTTGTAACAAACAGACACTGGGACAGAAGGTAAGAGTGAGTTAGTTTATTTGAGGTGGTAAAGGAGAGAACGGGAGAGATGCAGAGGTAGTGATGTAGCTGGTTCCGGCAGGACAAACAGGATGGGGATATCCAGAGCCGTCGGTGGGGTGACCAGGGGGACAGACACATTGCACACACCTCAGGGTCCACACAGGAGAGGGGAACTTGGAGAATGGAACGCTGGAGACACTCTGGAGACACGCTGGAGAGACACAGGGATCTAGGAGAGGAATCAATGACAGGTAAGTAGCAAGGTTGGTATTGAGTCTGTACAGATAGCCTTACAACTGGATAGGTTCCGCTATGCAGCTACAAGATCAGACGATGAGTGTGACAGAGGTGTGTACTTATATGGGGAGGTGAGCTGATGGGGTAATGGTGCTCAGGTGCCGGTGATTAGAATTCAGGTGAGGGCGTGCGTTGGGATTGGCTGATTGGTGAGTCTGACCGACTTGACAGTGACAATGTTATGTTTTTTTTTTTTTTCTTTGCATCATTACATTAAGTTGAAAGAATATTTGACATTAGCTTTATAATTTAAACATCATAAACCTGCTACTTTTTAATAGGGTATGCAAATATTTCATAGCCATCACAATCTATGTCAATCATTATTATCTCTAAACCTCAATGTTTGTGAATCGACGCTGGCCTACAGACACATGTATTTTGTATAAGGTTTTTCATTTAGACATGCAAACATCAAGAATCAACCTGTGAACCTCAACGACGGTGACAATCAAAAAAGCATGTTGCAGGAGACTTGTGTTGCAGTGCATTCTGGGTGCCACCTATCAAAATTCGTCCATGGCTCCCATGTTTGCATGTCTAAATGAAAGACCCTTTTAAAAGATTTTTGAACAAACAACTTTTAAGAAATTCCACAGATTGTATTTAAAATGCCGGCAATCCTATGCTGAAGAATCATTCGGCCACAATAATCAACAATGAAAGTTTAACTCAGTGATTCAGGAAAACCAATATTTTTTGTTTGCCCGTCTGTTTTATAACTCCATTACAACAGCCAAACCAAATCTAATTTTAAAAATGTAAGGGTCAAGAGCCCAACTAATGCAAACACTGACCACTATAATGGTGACATAAAAAATAGTGATTTTTGTCTTTGTTGATTCTGCTTGTTAACATCAGGTTTCGTCAATAATGGTCAATCATCACTCAGTTAATCACTTAATTATCTCATTAACTTTAACTCCGCTTCAGTGTTAATTTAACACTCCTATTATAACACTTTCACACTCTTGAGTGTGGTCTCACATGTACTCCCAGCAGAGTTAATTTCACTCTGGATTTTTTGCTGTGTGCCAGAAGTCCCCCTTGTTTCTTTTACAGAACTGGTACATCCTTTGTATAAGGTTTTGATTTGGGATGCGCCAATATGATAACTCCTTAAATATGAAAGCCGATAACCGATATGTTGGCCGATATATCTAAATCCACATTTTTACATAATTTTTGAGAGCCTGATTACCAAAAAAGTCTCATTAAAAGGCATTAAACACTTCAACATAAATCAAACATAAAGCAGCCTTACAAATCAATAAAATAATGCTTAAATAATGGAAACAAGTTAGGACAACATTACTTATGTGTAAAAAAAAAAAAAAAAATTCAATAAAAAAAAATCGTGCCATGGACGGACGTAGCGGATCGGGGGGGCCTGAGGATAAGATGATGGAGTGTGTTGAAAGAGCCAGAAATATTGTCAAAATCATTAAATATTGTCAGTATTAAGAGTATTTGGCATTTCCAATTAATGTAGGCCTGTTATTTTCTGGCTATTATTATTAGGTTACTTTTATTATTAAATTAATATTACAATTAATTAGCTTCGCAACAATTTCATAGTGCATCACAGCATTAACTGACACGCTGTGACTCGCAGCCTGTGAGGAAAATAAAAAATTAGGCTATTATCTTAGGCTACTCCTCACTGAAAATGTTTTAAAAGTGTCTTTTAAAACAAGTTTATTATAGCCTACAATGAATTATAGGCCTATAGCCTAAATAAAATTGTTACACTTCAGTAACACTTTATCAATGATACAAAAGAGCAGCTTTATTTTATGCACCAATTTCCAAAAACAACCCGTTCAACACGAAATACGTTTCTTCTCATGGTTTTCAGGCCACAAGAGAAACATTAAAGAAATAAATTAAAACAGTTATACCACATATTAGGAGATTCGTCTCTCGTCGTCTCCGAGAGAATACGCGCTGTTAATGCGGCGTCAGATGCTGTAAGTGTCATCAGTTTTTATTTTCACTATTAAGGTGAAAGACGTTCATGGGCTTAAGTTTGACTTGCACAAAGATTGCACGTTGCTTGCATGATATCCACTGTCTCTCCTTCACGGTTTAAAACAGAAGTAGACTATTTCCAATATTGCAATGACACCCACGCTACAGCCCGAATAGTCAGATGTGTCGTGGACACGCTCTTGGCTCTTCCTGTAACAACGCGCTGAATCAAGGAAACCAAACCAAACAAATTCATAACGTTTTATTATAACAGTGTTCTCATTATATTGTTATATATATGACAATCTCAATCCTAGTTATTAATGTTGTAAGCTGCTGTTTGAGTTGCGTGCGCTGAGCTAAAGATGATCACCAGCAAACTGAAGCGCTCTATTAACCCTCTGTAGGCTATAGCTTAACCAAACGCATTCTATATGAATAAAATAAACACAATATTATAACGTACAGTTGCACAAAAGACTGTAAATGCACAAGCGAACTTAACTGTGCTAGTCGTGTGGATCCGTTGTGGATGCGCTCTTCTCTTAACAACGCGCTAAAACATGGACGAACAAAGATTCCATTACATTATTTTACAGTAGCTAATAATCTCATTATAATATGTCAGACTTGCCCTGCACATGTTGCAGTTCACTGTATTTTCCTTTTCGAAGTGTTTCCAATGATATTTCAAGCAATTAAAAACCATCATGGTGAACAGTGCACATCTGAAGTGTCTCTGCAGGAAATAATGCATTATTTATCGGCTCTAAGATATCGGCCAAATTCTCTTATTGGTTAGAAAACGATCACAGAAAAAAATAACATTTATCGGCCAATAACGATATATCGTGCATCCCTAGTTTTGATAGCATTTTGAAAATAACTGCCAAAGCCGATCAATCAATCAATCAATCCGGCCATCTTCAAGAATCAGCTTAAAACACATCTCTTTCATCTTTTTTTGACCCTCTAACTTTAACTTTAGCACTCACTATTCAAAAAAATAAATAAATATCTAACTACTGCGGGATTACAAATTTATAAAATGTTAACTGAAAAGGTTATATACATTGTGAGGTAAAAAGGATGACATTTCTAAAAGATCAAATCAGGAAGCTCAGGTGTCTTGCTAATGACCTTTTGTTTCTATGCTCTTCCTGACCAAAGCTCAAGACACAGTTGTGCCTTTGTTTCTATGACAATGTGAAGGTATCAGCAATACGGTCAGGCACCTCTGTATTTAAATGACACTGATGATAAGATCAAAGATGGGAAAATGGCCACACTGTAAATGATTTCTGTTGTTTACACAGTATTATACTGTTGATCTCAACAGTTTCTTGCTGTATAAACTGTGTACAGTGTGTTACTGTAGATTTGGTTGTTTTCACAGTATTATATTGTATTCTCAACAGTTGAGTACTGTGTACACGGTTGACAGTATGTTACTGTAGAATTTCAATGCATTCTGGTAAAGGATCAATTACTGTAAATCAAAATACCGCAGTGCAAACTGACCGCAAAAAACACCACACAGAATTTCGCAGGTAAAACTGTTATTCCTACATAAAAATAATTCAGGGCTGGGTGCTATGCATTAACACTCTTAATTTCTGTCAGTGGGGGGTGCAAGAGAACGCATTTGAAAGAGTTTTTCCTGTAATGTCGGAAACATTGTGTCTTCTCTGCAACCTGGAAACGTGCTTCATCTAGTGAGTAATACATATTAATATTTTCATGCATACAGACATTCTAGCTAATTCTAGCTAATAGATTTAATGTTAGTTTAGAATAGCTGACCGCGATTTCGATAATGTGGGTTTATACTCAACCTTTTACTAGTGTATAAGCTGTGTACAGTACTCTTTCAATGTAGTCTGCAACATTTTACTGTAAATTTAAATACAGTAATACAAAATGACCGCGAAAAACAACCACAAACTGCCATTTTGTGAAGAACTCTTTCAGTTCTCTGAGCACCTTCGCCTCGCGACGCTGTCTGTAAAGTTTGCCGTAAATATCTTGTAAGTGAAAAATCTTTATTTTTTATGCAAACCAAAATGTCAGTAATAGCGTTAATGTTAGTTTAGAAGAACTGCCAGAGGCGTTGATGTTCTATAACATGGGTAGTGAACGTCGGTCCTGAGAGCCGCAGCCCTGCAGAGTTTTGCTTCAGCCCTAATCAAACACACCTGAACAAGCTCATCAAGGTCTGAAGGGTTACTAGAAAGCTACAGACAGGCGAGTTTTAATTAGGATTGGAGCTGAACTCTGCTCGCCACCCCCGTTCTATAATATCATCTTCGGAACACATATTAAGTTATTTTTGATTAAATCCGATGGCTCAGTGAGGGCTCTATAGACAGCAATGTCATTGAACTTCTCAATATCCATAAAGGTATTAAAAACATATTTAAAACAGTTCATGTGAGTTCAGTGGTTCAATCTCAATTTTACAGAGCGACGAGAAAACTTTTTGTGCAACTAAAAAACTAAATAACGACTTTTCAACAATATTTAGTGCTGGGCGATTTCAAAACACTGCTTCAAATCTTTTGTTTCGAATCAGTGATTTGAATCGCGTGTCAAAATAGGTGCGTTCGACTTCATGCAGCACTGCACAAACCGATCGCAATCTGACTTGTGCATGCCAGTTAGAAATTTTGTCCGACTTGAGACGGCGACGACGCCACATGACTGTCACAAGTACCGCGAGAGCATTTCGAGAGCAGCCGACTGACTCAGCCGCGGCAGTTTCTCCAGAGCGACTGCATGAGCGCTGATGACGACACAGCTGTTTCACGATTGGCCAGATTCACCGCATGACAACCATCACGTGTGTTTCGGGTTTATTCTAACCTTTTCAGTTCCAATAATGGCCACAAATCTGTGTTTTTAGGACAGTAAAAGCTTTTTTACTGTAGTTGCACTGTTGTATTGAGTCACGTTTATCATACAACACTGATAAAAGCACATATACCCCCGCTTTATTAGTATTTAAATAGTATATGATTATGTTAGACTTTATTCTTAAAAATATGGTGCTGTATTAAGCAGTATGTGAAAACTGTTTCTGTTGCTCATGAAAACATTTTTAAAACGTTTGTGAATTTGAAAAATATTGCATTTAATTCACTTCATCTGTGATTAAGTATGCAAACACCATGTGAGTGTCACTAACGGGAGCAGAAATTTTATAATGGCGGTGAGTGATACCAATGAGTATGAAGCTGATGAAACTGCTTCTATCCACAGCCATCCATCATAAACGTACTCAACATGGCTCCTGTGGGGTTAATAAAGGCCTTCTGAAGTGAAGCGATGCATTTGTGTAAAAAAAATCCATATTTAAACAAGTTATGAAGTAAAATATGTAGCTTTTGCCAGACGGCCTTACGAATTCTAGTTATGAAAAAAATAGAACTGGCATCACGTTAGTTACACTTTTTCCATGAGTTAAATAGGGAAGGTGTAGGACATAGCGTAAGCTTTTTGAACTGCAAGAGTTTTACACTTACTTTGTAAGTTGAAGGCGGTTTGGCGGAAGCTAGATATTTCACTTCATAGCTTGTTAAATATGGATATTTTTTTACACAAATGCATCACTTTGCATAAGAAGGCCTTTATTAACCCCGCAGAGCCGTGTGGAGTAGGTTTATGATGGATGAATGTGGATGGAAACACTTTCTTCAGCTTCATACTCGTAGGTCCTTTTCACTGCCGTTATAAAGCTCGGATGCATCAGGATATTTATATAATATAGATAATATATCTCTGACTGTGTTCATCAGAAAGAAGAAAGTCATATACACCTAGGATGGCTTGAGGGGGAGTAAGGCCTGGAGTAATTTTCATGTGAAAGTGAACTAATCCTTTAAGGGCCACACTAACAATAAATGCATTGAAAATAATGCATTATATTTGCTTTTATGAAGCAAATCAAGGAGTGAATTACCAGAAACAGGTATCTGTTGAGCATGATTCAAATTAAAAAGAAAATAGCAGAAATGTTATATTTAGTTAATCTTACTGAAAATAGATGATTAATACATTTACAGTGCCGACTGAAAGTTTGTGAACCCCTTGCAGAATCTGTGAAAATTTTTTAGCAGAATAACTGGTGTATTTTAACAGAATAAGAGATCATACAAAATTATTTTTATTACTGTGCTGGGCAAGATATTTTATATAAAGGATGTTTACATTAAGTCCACAAGACAAAAAAATTGCTGAATTTATTAAGAATGACCCCGTTCAAAAGTTTGTGAACCAACCTGTGTGTGGTTACCTGGATGATCTACAAATGTTTTTTGTTTTTTTGTTTTGTGATTGCAATTATCCACCAAAATGTACATTGTATGTTTACTTTTGAGTAAAAAAATATTAATGAACATTTTTTTTCAGTCAATTTCAGTCGCTGCGGGGCCCTATGCACAAGCTTTTGCCCATCATTTAAAGGTGTTGATAATGTGATGTTTTGATGGTTAGTTGTATGTTTGGTGATTGATTTGTGCTTATCATTTCTTGCAGGATTATCAGAAGTGTGACTTTTTCCACATGACACCAGCCCTCCTCACCTGGCCTTCATCCTCACCTTCTTTCTTTGTTCAACTTCTTTCTTTGTTCTACTGTGTTGTGTAAGTTTGTATTTTACCTATTAATTTTTGCATTAATTTTTCACTGATTTTAATTACTATTTATAAATTAATTAGTCGTGTTTAAAAACTGATTTGTATTGTTGCATTATGTCAGTTATTTCAATTCTTAATTATAAATTGTTCTTTAGTCATGTTTTTTAAAACATATTTTAATGTTGTATTATATGCTATTATTATTATTACTAATGTATTGTTCTGTGATTTTAATGATTAATCATAAATTGTTAGTCTTTTAATTAGTTAGTTAGATTTTTATTATGTTATTATTTTTTACTAATGTATTGTTTAAAAATTTTAATAAACTGTTTTTGTGCAATTAAAGCTTCAGTGTTATTTTTCCTATTTCCCATCAGCAGTTGAAATAGCACTTTTACAGGTTTTCTACAAATTCTAAACGTTATACAGTAGCACTATAAAAAATTAAAATAACATTTCATAACTGTATAATACTATACAGTATTCTTAAAAATCAACAGTATAATACTGTACTTTGAAATGACTGCAGCGCCAAGCAGAGCGTTCTCAATAAAGAATTCTGCTGAAGATTACCCAAGAGTCTCCTGGTCTTTGCTTCTGAGTTTCCAACACTACCTTTCTAATCTTTTTATATTCTATCTATTTTCTTTTCATGTATTATACATTTATAAAAAAAGACCTCTAACACTAGCTTGCTCTATTCTTTTTCTATTCTATCTGTTTTCTTTTTATTTATTATATTATTTAAAAGCCCTTGCTATGTGTACTGTGTTTAAGCTAACTGAGACTCATTATAGCACTTATATATCATTGCTCTTTTGTTGATAATTGCTTCCATTGTCCTCATTTGTAAGTCGCATTGGATAAAAGCGTCTGCTAAATGACTAAATGTAAATGTAAAGCCAAAAAATTAAATTGCTCTGAATAAAAAATGGTGTTCTATGGTATCAAATGCCTTGTGAAAATCAATAAACAAAATAAAACTATATCATCTAAAATATATTCATTGTAGTCTACCATATCTAGAATTAATCTAATATTATTACTAATGTGTCTTCCTTGAATAAATCCAGTCTGTTCCTCATCTATGATACTTTTTAATCCTTGTTTCAGTCTCTTGGCAAAAATTAGAGCAAATAATTTGGCATCATTATTTAATAGACTAATGGGTCTCCAATTCTCTAAATAAAGAATATTTTTGTTTGGCTTTGGGATTATTGTAATAAACCTTGTCTTAAAGATGTTCTGATAAAACGTTTGGACCCAGAAGCGGTGACGCATGACTTCAGACTAAAATAAACACTGTCATTTTGTTTTGCATTATTTTAATAAAGTGATTTAAAATAATTACTAAAGTGATTTAGTTTGTTAAAGAGCAGGTCAGATGGTATTTTAAAGTGTCCCAATATTGTATTGGAGTCCCCTACATCAGGTTTAAATGCATCTAAGGTCAGAAAACATTGTAATTTTCTCAGAATATACATTTAATATTAGAGTCATTTGCCAATGATTAGGAAATGATTCGTTTCAAGCAAGTTCGGAGCAAACCCCTCCCTTCCTCAAGCCTACTCTGCTCTGATTGGTCAGCTGGCCAAACCTGTTGTGCTTGGCACAGAGATGAGTCCTTGAGCCAGTAAGCCAGCGCTACCATTGACAAAGCACCTTTACATAAAACAATAATATAATCAATCCGTTCTTATAATGACATAAAATACAAAAACACTTATGCAAGCGAATCGTGCCCACAGCTAAAGTTTAGCTGCTAAACTGTGAACACTAGGTGGATACGTTAGCCGAGTGCTAACGTGACTAACTGATGAAACAATACAGTTTGTAAACCAAATAAAAAATATGTTTACTGTAATGTTTGAAGAACGACAGACAAAAGACGCCTGGTCTTAACTTTTAATCAGAACGCAGAACAGTTGTATCACAGGAGCACCAGCCGAAATCACTCATCTCTCCCGCATTAACCCTGTAACTGCCAGTGCAGCACAATAAACTGCAGTTTCAACATGATTATAAAGTCTGTGTGCTACACTACATTCTTTATTATTAAACAAAGTAATTAGAACAACGTCAGTCTACAATAATCGACATATTCTTAGGTTCACTGCGAATTTTTAGAACTACTTCAGTAAGACAGTAATATTGTGCTTTACCTGGAAACCTAAAGCTGCACTAGGTATACATCACATATTGGCACAAAAAAATTATATTTTGAGCACTCAATTGAAAATGTACACCCAACGTATCAATCGTACTACTTACAGGTCATGGTTCAGAGAGCTTGTTAGTCCAAATTAAGAAGATTAGAAGCCAACGAAGATAAAAGCTCAGATTAGAGAAGCAGTTCTTGATAAAATGACAAGCACACAACAAAAGGCTCGAATTGTATTTCTGTGGTATCCTTGAACACGGCGTCTTCTCAACATGATGTAAACGCACTAATAGCGGAAGTGTTTGTGGGCAGATCAGACTCTGTTCGTATTTCGCGGGCAGGCGGGGATTATGCAAATGTGTACCCAGTGACGTACACCGGTAACAGATGTAACCAGGGTGAAATTATATCTTTTCTTTTACGGTTGGAATGTCACCAAATCCTGATGAACATTGTTTTCTATATGTTTTAGATGTGTTTTATTACCAAGATTTATGCCTGTATGTTGTATTCAGACCATAGTGTTAATACCGGTACTGTCACTTTAAGAGGTCGCAGGCTTTGTGGCGTCATTCGCGTGCCTTTTTCAGTCTGCGCCAGGCTAATTGAGAGGAGGTAATGCATTATCTTGCTCGTCAGTTTTAAACACTTATTTTGGTTTTTGGACGATGCAAACTTTGATTTATGCATTTATAAATGTTAGTTTTGAGGTTGTGAGCATGCAGTTCATGTGTCAATTGATTTATAAACTTTGTAAATGGACCTTTTGCAAGCTTTAAAATAGACGTTTCCACGTGCTAGTCTACAGGGTTTTCTGTATGTTTATCTGCTAACAGGAGATTGAGATCTGTATGCTACGTGGAGGAGACTGCATGTGACAGAGCCTTATGTATTTTTTTGTTCATTTGTACAGGTATGTGTATAATGTTCATTATAATTTGTCTGACATAGTGGTTATATTTGTTATATTAAACATGTAAAAGAAGTCCATGTTAATTACATTGAGCATTTTATGATTTATTTAATTTTCACATTTTGTTTGAAAAGTATTTTTGCTGATAATGCTAAGGGTTTTATCAGTTGTATATGAATGTGCAGTCTGCGCCAGGCTAATTGAGAGGAGGAGATTGAGATCTGTATGCTACGTGGAGGAGACTGCATGTGACAGAGCCTTATGTATTTTTTTGTTCATTTGTACAGACAAATCTGCTGTTCCGTCGTCATTAAAAGAGCAAACGGCAATTGGTCAAGGTCTGGGTCTTTCCTTTTATTCATCACAACAAGAACACAACGCAGAAAATACAAGGGTTAATGGACGTGCATTCAACCTAGTTCAAAACTGTTAAAGACAGCACGCCCGTTACAATGGTGCCGTCAGCTCGTTCGCCGTGGGAAGCTGCATTCACTCGCCTTTTACCATGGTCAGGTATTCCCTTGGACTGCAACCTGATGTTTGTTTTTTTTTGTCTTCAATATAACAGCATTTAAGAAAGTGCTTTACTGATGTGCAATTTATTGCTGATTGATATGATTTTCTAGATCTTTTTGTTTTTGTGCTCTTCCAGTTTAATCACGGGGATTTTATTTTATTGGATATTTTTTTTTAACACTCACTTTTTTTTGTATTTTTTTTTTTTTTTTTGTGTGTCCAGCGACTGAAATATGGCTGAGGGTTACACATATTTAGTTGAGGGTGAGGCTAACAATGCTGAGCGTGATTCTATCGAGGACCAGTTTGGTGGGGGGAGGGGTTTGTTCTTTAGACCCTTAGAGCCCAGAACACCAGGGCCTAATGTCGCAGCGCTACACACCCCACAGTTTACCTCTACACGTTATGTAGATCGAGCCATGCCAAGTCAAGTCGAGCAGAATCCAGATTTAGGTTCACTTATTACACAGTTAGCTGAGAAGCTAGGTGAGTCCATTACTGCTAAGTTACAATCTGACAGGTGCACACACAACAGCAATACTCACGTGCAGCCCTCGGAGATGACATTGCCTAACGTCAAGGTTGTAATGCAGTCAGATATAAAAGAGCCTCCTATATTCAGGGGTGATAGCTCAGACAAATTCACAGTTCATGAGTGGGAAAATCTTATGACTCTGTATTTAAAGAAGCGAGCTATTCCAGTTCATGAGCATTCACAGGAAGTCCTGGCAAAACTTATGGGGAAAGCAGGGGATGTGGTAAAGATAAAGCTGCGTAACAACACTTTTATTAACCATGCTGCAAATCCTCACGCGATTTTTGATATTCTGAAACAACACTTTAGCGAACTGACTTACTCAAGCATGCCTTTGGCAGATTTTTACAACACATTGCCCATGCCAGGTGAGGATGCTATGGAATACTGGATAAGGCTGAACAAAACAGTTGATGTAGCGGTTGAGTATCTGAAAAGGCAAGGCCGAACCATTGATGACCCGGGCCATGAAGTCAGTATGATGTTTATCAAACATTGCCCAGACCAGTCTCTGGCAAGTGTTTTCAAGTACAAGTCTGCAGAGAAATGGTCGGCATGTGAGATCCAAGAGAGACTTGATGAGCACATGCAGGAACAGAAAATTCAAGCTGCAACTGTTAGGCCACTTAAGCCGAGCACAGTGGAGCACAAAATCCATTCCCAGTGTCATGTGCCTATGGCCGATAATACACCAGCTCCAAACACTTCTGTACTGACGGTGCCATCTCCAGTGCCCATTACTACTGCGACTGTTGACAATGTCTGTTTGAGGAGTTTGGTGAATTTGTTAGACCGACTGGTTACACAGCATACACAAGTGCCAGTTAACCCAAGAGCTCAAGCCACAGCACCTCACTCTTTTCGGAAGGTGTGCAGGGTTTGTGGGGCTCCTGATCATTCCACCTTGTCTCACTGCAGGCGAGAGAACAGGTGTTTAAAGTGCTTATTGCCTGGTCACTGGAAGAGGGACTGCCCTGATCAGGCCAACCAGCGCCGCTTTCAACCTGCCAACAGCGCTGGTGGACAGGACCAACAGTTAAACTAGAAAACCCACACCCGGGGAGGGGCGGTGTGGGTATTGTGGATGAATCCCTCTCTGATATGCACGACCCAGCTCGTTTATATGAGGACTGTTGTGCCAAAGCACCTAAGGGGACCCAAATAGTCATTCAAGCCACACAGAAGATCGAAGCATTCAGTGAGCTGTTTTATGTTACTGTCCTTGTCAATAACAGTGTGCAGCTTAGAGGCATGTTGGACTCTGGCTCTATGGCATGTAGCATCAGTGAGCATGCGGTAGAGAAACTCAACTCTGCTGGTGTTTTGCCAGAGAAGCAGCACCCTGGAGAAAATATTGTTTTGATTGGCTGTGGTGGTCTGCAGACTCGACCTGAGGGTTTTTATGATTTGGAGATTCAGCTCTACGGCACTCGCTGTGTTGTACCGACTCTGGTCGTGCCTGGTCAGCATGATGACCTCATAGTGGGCTCGAATGTCATCAAACACGTCATTCATGTTCTGAAGGGTGATAATGACTATTGGAGCATGGCTTCCAGACCTGAGCATCAGTCTGATCCCGGTGTTGAACAGTTCTTGTCGATGTTCACCAATGTTGAGCGCTGGAGAGGAAGTGAGGTTCCTGACAAAATAGGCACTGTCAAGATCACCCAAGCAGTGATACTTCTACCCAGGCATGAACACTTGGTTTGGGGTAGACTCCCTGCTAGTGTGCCAATGTCACCTGGAAGCACTGTTGTCGTAGAGCCGACCAATTCCAAAGCCATGCCACGAGGTGTTCTAGTGGGCCGTCTTGTCACACCTCTTTGGGGTGATAGATGGGTGCCAATGACCATTGTTAACCCATCTGACAAAACTGTCACACTGAAGAGAAACTGCAAATTGGCTGATGTGTTTCCATGTTTGGCAATCGAGGATCTAACTGCTTCTCAGAGTCTTCATGTGGCTTCAGAGAAAGAAACAGATGAAGACAACAAAGAACCTGTCTTTGTGATACAGCAATCTCATACAGAGAAACAAGTACATGATATAGTGCAACATGATGTATCGCCCAGTGCCTGTTTAACTGGTCAGCAGGAAAAAAGCCTGTCAGAGTTGGGCCTAAGCGATGTTGACATAGACGCTTGTCAGGTCAGTAAAGACTGTAAGTCTAGGCTCACACAGCTAATAATTGTATATCAAGACATCTTCTCCAAGCACCCATTGGATTGTGGTGAGGTCAAGGGATACACACACCGCATTCATCTTACTGACGATCGCCCTTTTCGCCTGCCATACAGGAGAGTCCCTCCTGCTCATTATCAGAAGTTGAGACAGGTTCTCACTGATATGGAGGAAAAGGGGATTATCAGGAAGTCCTCAAGCGAGTATGCTTCGCCACTAGTGATGGTGTGGAAAAAAGATGGTGGGTTACGGATTTGCACTGATTTCAGGTGGCTAAACGCCCGAACCTTGAAAGACGCCCATCCTTTGCCGCACCAGTCTGACTGTCTGGCTGCTCTTGGTGGCAATTGTCTCTTTAGTACGATGGACCTCACTTCTGGCTTCTTTAACATCCCAATGCACGAAGACGACAAGAAGTACACCGCTTTCACAACCCCCCTTGGACTGCATGAATATAATCGCATGCCACAAGGTCTGTGTAACAGTCCAGCGTCATTCATGAGGATGATGATTGGGATTTTTGGGGACATGAACTTCACAAAACTCCTGTGTTACCTTGACGATCTTCTTGTCTTTGCATCGTCTGAGGATGAGGCCCTATCCAGACTCCGCGCAGTGTTCCAGAGGTTGCGGGAGAATAACTTGAAATTGGCTCCGAAGAAGTGCCATCTACTTCGAGAAGAAGTCAGATTCCTTGGACATGTCATTAATGGGGAGGGTGTGGCCGTAGATCCTGCCAAAGTGGAGGTCATCACCAAGATGACAGTGCAAGACCTCATGGAGGACGATGAGTGCACGCCTTCTATCCGGAGAATAAGATCTTTTCTTGGTATGGTATTTTACTACCAGCATTTCATCCCAAACTGTTCCTCCATTGCGAAGCCTTTGTTCGCACTTACTGCTGGACAGAAGAGACGGGGACGGTCAGCTAGAGATAAGAAGCCTCTGGGGGCCTATCGCAAGCTTACCCCTGCAGACTGGTCAGCAGAATGTGAAACCGCTTTTGACCGGTTGAAGACCATGTTGTTGGAATGTGTTGGGCTGGCCCATCCGAACTTTGACGAGCCATTTATTCTATCAGTTGATGCTTCATTGGATGGACTTGGAGCAGTGCTGTCTCAAGTGCCACGAGGAGAGTCCAAGGCCAGACCAGTTGCTTTTGCAAGCAAGACCCTCAGTGCGTCACAACGGAAGTATCCGGCTCACAGACTGGAGTTCATGGCTCTGAAGTGGAGTGTCTGTGAAAAGTTCAGCCACTGGCTAAAAGGCCGGAGCTTCACAGTTTGGACGGATAACAATCCACTAACCTACCTTCTAACAAAGCCAAAGCTTGACGCATGTGAAATCCGCTGGGTCTCTAAGCTTGCATCTTACTCCTTTGATCTCAAACACCTGCCCGGGAAAAGGAATGTGGTAGCTGATGCCTTGAGTCGCGACCCCTTTGCGAAGCCCATTTGTCAGAGGCTGCTGAAGGAATCATATCCCACCCTGATTCAGGAAGCTGATAAGATAGAGGAGGATTCTGTACAGGATGCTTTCAGGGTCAGCTGTCAGTCTCAAAGCTACAGATTTAGGGACTATTCAACGTTCAAGGTGGCGTGTGATTCAGCCGAGATCAGAGCTCTTTGCCGGGCACACTGTGACTGGATTGATGCAGCAGAATCTAGGGCACTCTATCTGGCCCAACACGTCCAACAGCTGTCGGGTGGTCAGGATGTTATGCCCATTTTCTCAGTTCAGGAGCTACAGCTGAGTCAAGAGCAAGACCCTTGCATCTCTAAGGTGTTGCCTTTCGTTGTAGCCAGGAAGCGACCATCTAGGCGGGAAAGGAATGGCGCTGATTCGAAAGTCCTCAGATTGTTCAAGCAATGGGACAAGTTGGAAATTCATGACGGGATGTTGTATCGGGTGACGAAAGATCCCGTGTCCAAGCAGAAAAGATCTCAATATGTGTTGCCGGTGAATCTCAAGGATAAGACCCTGATGGGCGTACATGATCTGGCAGGTCATCAAGGTCAGGACCGCACTCTTTCGCTGGTGAGGCAGCGATTTTACTGGCCTGATATGGAAAGGGATGTGAGGGCACATGTCAGATGCTGTCAGAGGTGTGTGTTTGGGAAGTCACCAGAACCTGCTGCTCGTGCGCCTTTAGAAAGCATCAAGAGCTCTGCACCGATGGAGTTAGTGTGCATGGATTTTTGGTCGGCAGAGGACGGTAAGCAGCGTTCTGTGGATGTTCTAGTGGTCACCGACCATTTCACCAAACTTGCCCATGCATTCCCTTGTGCCAATCAGACGGCTAAGCAAGTCGCCAAAAAGCTCTGGGACAATGTGTTCTGTGTTTACGGTTTCCCTGAGAGAATACATTCTGATCAGGGCACCAATTTCGAGGGCAACCTAATTGCAGAACTCCTTCGTCTGGCCGGTGTCAGAAAATCACATACGACAGCTTACCACCCCATGGGCAATGGAGGAACAGAGCGATTTAATCGCACTTTGGGTAACATGCTTCGGACCCTTCCTCTTAAGGAAAAACACCAGTGGCCACAACAAATTCAGACCCTCACGTTTGCCTATAACGCAACCGTTCATGAGACTACAGGTTATGCTCCCTTCTTCTTGATGTTCGGGCGTGTACCTAGATTGCCAGTGGATATTTTATTTAAGCGGGCTTTAAATGACCCAGGGATTGTTGACTATAGCTCATATGCCAATTCCCTGCTTTCTTGCCTCAAAAGTGCTATGGAAATCGCCCAGAAACATTCTTCCACTGAGCAACAGCACCAGGCCCGGCAATACAACAAACGTGTCAGGGGTACCTACCTCCTTGTGGGTGATCGTGTTTTGGTAGCTAATAAAGGAGAGCGAGGGAAGAGGAAGTTGGCTGACAAATGGGAGGATGGAGTGTACACAGTTGTTGGTGCAAACCCCGATATCCATGTCTACAAAATACAGGACGTTGAGGGACACACAAGAGTTGTGCACAGGAATCTTTTGTTGGAGGTCAACTTCTTGCCACTCTCTGGGATGGATGAGAGCCAGGATACTCATGCAAACGATCAATCTTTGGTCTGCGAGGAGTCTGATCAGGAGGACTATGATTGTAGTGATACAACCTCAACGTGTGGGTTATTGACTCAAGATGACAGTGCACAGAACCTGTCAAATTCTGAAGATGGTGAGAATCTTGCAGTTTTGTCATCTGAAGTCCCATCTGAATCTGAGTCAGCTGATTCAAAAGAGCTGGACCAATCTAGTTCAGTGCACAGTCCTGTTGGTGCCATTGCTGATTACCCACCCATTTCACTTGCACCACAATCAGATATTTCACACTCACCACATGTTGACGCATTAGTTCACGCTGACCCGCACACACGCACTACAGCTGACGGTCTTGTTAGAACGCGTGCAGGAAGACTAGTGAAATCAGTGAACAGACTAATAGAATCGATGGTTCAGAAACCATTTCTAAGGGGTTCAAACATTTTGTTTGGTAGCCGGTTCTAGTCACTTGTTTTTGCAGAGATGAGTTTTGATATATATATGTGTGTTTTGGACTGTGTTATGAGCATTGATACTTGCAAATGTCTGTGAGACACAATTTTTTTGGGGGGGGCCAAGTGTTGTGTGGCGTATCAGGCGTCGCATGGAGCTACGGGGATTCAGAGACTTGATCAACCTCTTTCTTCCCTGAACCTTGTATGTGAGGTGGCTTCTAAGTTGACTGTAGACTAGGTCTTCCTTTTTTTTTTCATTTGGGCCAGATGTGTCAGTATCAGACGTATTATATGTTCTTTGCAGTCCCGAGATTCCAATTAATCAGGATGTTGGTGAATTTCAGGAGGGGAGAATGTAACCAGGGTGAAATTATATCTTTTCTTTTACGGTTGGAATGTCACCAAATCCTGATGAACATTGTTTTCTATATGTTTTAGATGTGTTTTATTACCAAGATTTATGCCTGTATGTTGTATTCAGACCATAGTGTTAATACCGGTACTGTCACTTTAAGAGGTCGCAGGCTTTGTGGCGTCATTCGCGTGCCTTTTTCAGTCTGCGCCAGGCTAATTGAGAGGAGGTAATGCATTATCTTGCTCGTCAGTTTTAAACACTTATTTTGGTTTTTGGACGATGCAAACTTTGATTTATGCATTTATAAATGTTAGTTTTGAGGTTGTGAGCATGCAGTTCATGTGTCAATTGATTTATAAACTTTGTAAATGGACCTTTTGCAAGCTTTAAAATAGACGTTTCCACGTGCTAGTCTACAGGGTTTTCTGTATGTTTATCTGCTAACAGGAGATTGAGATCTGTATGCTACGTGGAGGAGACTGCATGTGACAGAGCCTTATGTATTTTTTTGTTCATTTGTACAGGTATGTGTATAATGTTCATTATAATTTGTCTGACATAGTGGTTATATTTGTTATATTAAACATGTAAAAGAAGTCCATGTTAATTACATTGAGCATTTTATGATTTATTTAATTTTCACATTTTGTTTGAAAAGTATTTTTGCTGATAATGCTAAGGGTTTTATCAGTTGTATATGAATGTGCAGTCTGCGCCAGGCTAATTGAGAGGAGGAGATTGAGATCTGTATGCTACGTGGAGGAGACTGCATGTGACAGAGCCTTATGTATTTTTTTGTTCATTTGTACAGACAAATCTGCTGTTCCGTCGTCATTAAAAGAGCAAACGGCAATTGGTCAAGGTCTGGGTCTTTCCTTTTATTCATCACAACAAGAACACAACGCAGAAAATACAAGGGTTAATGGACGTGCATTCAACCTAGTTCAAAACTGTTAAAGACAGCACGCCCGTTACACAGACAAAAGAGTCGAAAATATAACGACTCGTTACGGCGATTCAGAACCGACTCTCTCTTTTGAGAGACAATATCTTTATTTATCATGCACTTTTTTGATTAACAACTTTGCAGATTGTTTTCATTTAAGGATAGCTACGTTATAAACTGCAAAAGAGAGATTTTTCAAAAACCCATCTGACCTGCTCTTTAAGGTGTGTTTCTGGTTAGACAGTACAGTTTTCTTCACGGAATTAGAATGTTAGTTTTTGGTTCGTATAACGTTATTTTAACGTTCCCTAACCTCTTTACTCTGATATGATCCCCCCGCTGTCCGTCAATCATCAGCACACTCATGACCCAGTGTAGTATAAACTAGTGGAAATGATCCATATGGATGCCTAATCAGTATTATAACAATATCTTGTTTTATATATTGTTTAATGAATAAACATGATATGAGCACATCAACTGTAAGATTAAAAAAAGATTAAATCTGTCCATTACGGGGTACTCAGATTTTACATTTCTTCAGCACCAAATAAAAATGACTTCAACATGATGTATGGTTTATAAAATATGACATTTATTCACAAAGACGCATTCTGTGTTCTCGCGTCCTTCTGAGTCCGTTCTTTACGATCTTTGAATTGAGAAACAGTCTTGGGTCATTCTACAGAAACTTCCACTTTTGGTATGGCAAAATGTCTTAATGTATTTATTTTTCTAACATTTAAACTTAGACCACATTATTAGATTACCTTTTGACTTTATGAATGCATATAAATGACAGCTTAATTATTTTTCTCTTTAGCTTTTTTGTGCAATTATTTCAGGACCACATGTACCATTTTTTGTCACTGGTGTTACCTTCATCAATATTAAAAGATATTATGAAAGTTTTTTTTTTTTTTAACACGTAGTCAGAGTTACAGAAAAATAATGAAAATGCGAGAAATAAGGAGATTATGTTTTATTTAACTTGAAAGACAAAAACAGTACAGTACAGTAAAACCAGTGACACACATAAGACCTGATATACTGATCTTCACTGGTGTTACCCATAAGGAAGGTAACACCAGTGACAGTAAAACCAGTGACAATTTTCATGAAAAATGCATTTTACAAAATGTCTACTGTAAGGTATCAAACCATATTTTGTCAATCATGGTATACTCACTAAATTAAGTTGTTTAAACCATTTGTATTATAGTTATTTTTACAATTCCCTAACAATAAACAGGTCATAGCAGTGATGTCAACTAAAAGCTTCATATAAAATTGTGAGTTAAATAATAACATTTCTGATAACTGAAAAGAAACGGTGGACTTCACATGGGCCTTTCTTCATAGATCTTTAGAAAACAGGAAGGAGGAAGTGATGTCATCAGTCTGATTTTTATTTCAAACAGTAACGGTTTTTGTTAAACGGTAACACCAGAGAACTCCAGCGGACCACTGATTTCATTATATATGTTATAAAATTTATTCAGCATTTTGTTTTATTGTGCCGTTTATATCATATATTTGATAGTTATGAATAAATTATTGTATTTTAAATGGTAGAAAAACTGTTTTGACTGCAAAATAAAGCACTTTCCCACTGTAGGCTACATGGCTGTGGGATGAGCAGTTTTGTGGTGCTTGGAATTCTTTATAATGAATTAAAAACAAATATCGCCACATTGATGATGCAAGAAGGTCTAATTGTTCAAATAACACATTGTTTTATTTTGATATATATACATTTTTAACCCTAATGTGTTTTTCAATTGTAATATTTCTGTAAAGGCTAGGGACAGAGAAATGGAAGTTTCTGTAGAATGACCCTCTTAACATAAAGTCTCGCGCAGAAAGATGAGCTCGTCACTGCGCTCGGTTACATCTACATCATTTTAAACTGCGTCACAACAACTCCCTCAAATATCCCTTAAAGTGTGAAGAGTTTAACACATTCTACAATAATACATGATATTAGAAGCTGAGAACTCAACTTACCGTCAACTCTGAGATCTGAAGAGAAGGATTTTAACTCTTCAAAATACGCGTTTACTCTCGAGTTTACTTTCGATTTCAACACAAAGGAGCCCCTCCTTCAGCAACATTATCGCCACCTACTGTACGGAATGTTAAGTAAACTTACATAGGTGATGAGTCTGAAATTTAAGAAGGGGAAGGATTGAGAAAAAAAAAAACATTTATTCTACTAAATAAATAAAAGATTTGGTGACTCTTTCATATTCTCTCCAATCTATGGCACACTCAGATTTCCTCTTCTTCTTCTTCTTCTTCTTCTTCTTCTTCTTCTTCTACGTTTCTGTCTGTGTAGACTCTACTGGGCGCATCACTGTCCTCAACTGTCCTGCTTCTGTAACACTGCTATTGATTTTCTTTTATACATCCCTGACATTCTCCATACAGCTGACCACTATTGTCTTACTGGAGTTTCAGAGCCTAGCGTATTACAAAACTGCCTCCAACTGTTTCTCTTTGCATCCTTTATAACTCTTAAACGCTTATACTCCATTGCATTAATCAATACTGGGTATTTTCTTAATCATCTATATACTACATTCCTGCTCTTTACAGCTTCATCACATTCTTTATTCCACCAAGGAACCAGAACAGGACTTACTTTCTGCTTCATTGTAATGGCATAACAAGCAGCCTCATAATGATCACTTCCCACGGTATGTGAATCTAAAACATCTCATTCACCTTCTCTAGCTAAGTTTGAGGAAGCAATTGATAAATCTGTCTGACTACAAGTATTTCTCACAATCTGATACCTAGTTCCATCATTTAACACTACCATCTCATACTTATCTAAACATTCTTCTATTATAACACATTTTTGTCCCTGTGATCACTACTTCATATTGGATTATACACATTTAAATCTCCAACACATATAACAGGACACCTTACCTTCTTCATTATCTCATCAAAATCTGACATTACCAAAGATTGACAGGGGTTATAATAATTTATCACAGAAACAGGATTGTAACTAGTCCAAATCTCCACAACCAAACACTCCAGCTTAGAATTAGTATCATCTTTCCTTTACTGAAACCCACGTTTTCTAGGATTTCTTTCTCAGATAAACCTGCAAACACTCCCTTGACTCCCTGTTGACTTTTCAATCATATTCTCATTTTTTGAGCTGTACCTGTACTTTATACTGTGCTGAAGCATTCTTTAGTATTGTCTTAATTGTTATATTTTCAATTATTCTTCTATGAATCTCATTCTTTCCCTTTCATATTCTTCACAGTTTAATAGTATATGTTCACAGTCTCTGGTAGACCACATTTATTGTAATTACCTGATTCATGTTTACCAATAATAAATAGTGATTGATTAAGAGCTGTGTGACCAATACAGAGTCTAGATATTATTGTGTCCTCCTTCCTACTAACAAAGTGTTTCCTTCCATTTCCAACTTGTTTCTGAATGTTGTGTAAATGACGACCCTTGACCTCTCCATCCATCTTTTGTCATTTCCTGATCATATCTCCTCTAATTATTCTTTCATCTCTGCTTCACTAAGTGATCTGTTCACATCTATATCGGTTTGTTTTAGTGCATTCTTGAACATTGGATCAGCTTCCTCATTTCTCTCTATCCCAGCATGTGCCGGTACCCACAACATTATATACTTCATATATATTGGTGACTTTTAAACATGCTTTGTATCATATACTGTAATATGTCTTGTCTAGATGTAGACTTGCCACTTAATAAACGTATTGACAGAATATGAGTCTGAGCAAATAACTGAATGCAATCTCATTCAAATCTGAAAGTCTACTACAGACATTGTAAATAATCACAAAGATATGGTAATTGCTGCTGTAGGACTTGTCTATTTTTGTCAATCCAGTATCCTCATTCTCTTTTTGTACAGTGCATCCAAAACATGTTTTATTTGAGTTATGTTCCCAACACTCCATCAATATCTTTTTAGCTGGATGAGTTTCAATGTGTCCTTTTAAAGAGGTCCAGTGTGCCAAAGTCAACTTAAGCCTACAAATTTCCATTGGTGTCTCTGCCATTTCACCTGAATTGCTGGTTGTTATCATCTCTTCTCAGGTGTTCGGTCATCTCAGGTGTTTGTAAGAGCTGGATCCAGACTGAAGCTTGTGTAAATCTTAGTTACCACGGGATCTTTCCTGTGAAAAACCCATTTCCTTACCCATCTTTCCACTACATCTACTGCTGTCTGCATGCTTTTCACTACAACATTCTGTCCTTTCTTCACAACGCTCCATCATCAGCATTCAATGATTTTCCTATATATGCAAAAGATCTCCAGAAATGTGTTGATTCCTGCCCACATCTCTCAAAAAACCTCAATCCTGCGCTAAATATCATGTGTTGTGTATTACGATGTTGTGTTTTTATGTTGTATCCTGGGAGCAGCTGGAAACAGCTAATAGTTGTCCACTGTATTACACCTCAGCGATACAATGCTGCTGAGATCAACATATGCAGCACTCTTTCATCAAGTACATTTTCATACGCAAACTTCTAAACCAAATCATAGCAGAAACTCATCACATCATTTCTCCATGCTTTCAGCTGTGTTCAGTAATCTCCATGATCCCACAGAAAGAAACACTAGTAAATACTAGACCGTATATTCTTAAGAAAACTGTGATTGAGTCTATCCTCTTCCTCTGGGGCTCTGACATGTTTCTGAGTTTATACTGCACACGCATCGGGAGTAATAAGAGTCACTGAACTTCAGAAAAAGTCATTCTCAATCATTCTGTGAAACTCAGTTCCAGCGATTCAGAGTTTTGAAAAGTTCAGTTTCTCAGCAGATGTGACAAAAATTACATCATGAATTTCACTTACGATAATGTGTTATTAATCTTTCCATTTCAGACTGACCCTCACAGAAACCTTTAACCCTAAAATATTATAGAGACATTACACTTTTAATAAACCATTGTTCTGAGTGTTTATTTAGTCATCTGAACACAGAGTTAGAAACCTGAATATACTTACATTGTGAGGACATTTTCAACACTTTAAGTGCTTTAAACAAGCGTAAGAGCACAAATACAGTGACACTACTTTACCATGGTAAAATCACTGTCATTTATGTCCATCCTCAAGCAGTGTATTTCTTTATCAACAGCAACATAAAGACAAATAACAAGAGTTAGATTTAAGAATAATATTGAGCTGTCACCTGCGACAGCTTTATGAAGGAGTCCTGATGACTGAAGATGCTCCTGACAACAATCTGCTGCTGAACACAAACAACTGTAGAGAGCACATTAGATCTCACACACCATTAATAACTGTGAGAATGAAGAACACACAAGAGCCTCATATTACATTCAGTTCAGTTTGTCAGATTGAGCCATAACAGCTTCTGTGCGTCTTTGATTACAAATACATGCAAATATCAGCTTGACTTTGGCCTGTTGATTACTGTTAGATATTTGAGTGACAGCTGTGTGGCTCCTGTCATATAAAGCTGTTGTGCTGGTGGACAAATAATAAAGCAGAAAAGAGCATCATTTCAGAAGAAGAGATGCTGATGAAGATGTTCTAGTGATCAAGCAGCAGATTGAAGCTCTGAAGCTCCTGAAAGAGATCAACTGTGTTCAGCAGCGATACTGTGAGTGTTTGTACAGAATTCATTTAGTGAATCCAGTGTTAAATCAGCGCAGACAGAAAAATAAAGCAGACGATCAGGAGACGGATTCATTCGGAGTGAATTCAGCCTCTGTGTTTGATTCTGCTGATCTCAATCACATTCATGATTATTCATACTGTCATCAGTTCACATCAGGATTCAGAAACCAGTTTAGGATCAGATGAGTCACTAATGGACTTTTATTACATTTGATGATCAGTTTACAATAGAAATATTAAAGCACACGTATTACTCTGTTTATTAAAGATTCAGAACAGTATGAGTGTCTGATCTAGATTCATAACTTCTGTATGACAATGAAAAACTGATTAAAAATGAATAGAAATGTAATGATGTGAGATTTGATGAGTTTGTGTTCATGTGAACATCAGAAAGAGTCTCTCTATCATTTAATATCACACAGAGACACTGAGGAATAATAATCAATGCTAAATCCAGCGTAGAGGGGTTCAGTGAATGTGGTGATGAATGTGTGTAAGTGTGTGAGTGTGTGTGTGTCAGAGACGCTGTAGAAGGACAGAGAGCCGGCCGACACGTCCACATACACTCCTACTCTCTTAGAGGATGAAGGATCAGCAGGAATATCAGTGTCTTTATCATTGCGCCAGACAGAGAATCTGTTATCAAAGCACTCCAGACTCCAGGATTTGTCATTGCATCCAAACACACAGTCTCTCTCTCCTTTCCTGTTGATTCCTTTATATGTCACTGATATTTCAGCACTATTTCCGCTCCATTCAGTCTCCCAGTAACAGCGTCCAGGCAGACTCTCAACACTCAGAACCTGAGGATCATAATCAAATCTCTCTGGATGATCAGGATACGGCTGACGATCTTTCACACCTGTGATCTTCTTGTTCTCATCAGACAGAACGAGTTGAGTGTGTGCTGTGTTTGGATCCAGTGTGAGATCACAGGCCCCTGAACACAAGAAGAGAGAAACATCAAGAACAACACAACACTGAAGATGTCTGTGTGAATCTCCTCACTATTCACAGATGTCTTCACTAATATAGTGAAAGCTGTGTTTCAGTGTTAAAGTGTAATGATAGCAGGCTTTCTGCAGCAGCGGGAAAAATGTGTAAGCATTTTAAAATATTTATCTGAATGTGCCAATTAACATTTATTTTTAAACCGTTATTTGAATACTATCAGCCAATCACTGTGTGCATAGTTAATGAGCATGCTGACATCATCCATAGCAACGCGCTCAGCCCCGCCCCCTTACTCTGAGCTCAAGACTTCTCTCTGTTCCTCAGTAAAAGTTTGTCTCAGCAGCTTTGTGAACAGCTTTTAAGAGAAAACTTTTACTGCTATTTAGGAGAACTCTTAGTGCTAAGATCAAATGTTTTGTGAATACGGGCCCTGCTCAAAGATTTATAATATTTGAAACAAGTCTCTTCTGCTCAACAAGTAACAGTAATATTGAGAAATATTATTCTGATTTTAAAAAAAGAGTTTTATATGTGAATACATTTTAAAATCTAATTTATTTCTTACTCCAGTCTTCAGTGTCACATGATCTTCAGAAATCATTCTAATATGATGATTTACTGCTCTGTTATGATTATTGGTGCTCAATCATTAATATTGGTTCTTATCAATATTGATTTTTTTTTCTGCTTCATATTTTTGTGGAAATCATGATATATTTTATTTTTCAGGATTCTTTGTTGAACAGAAACTTCAAAAGAACAGCATTTATTTGAGATAAATCTTCTGTAACATTATAAATGTCTTTACTGTCACTTTTGATCCATTTAATTTGTTCTTGCTCAAATAAAGTATTATTATTATTATTCTTATTAAAAAAACAGTTTGTAATTGTATTTTGAATGGTAATATATTATGGTTTCCACAAAAATAATATGAAGCAGCACAACTTTTCTATATTGATAATAATAAATGTTTCTTGAGCAGCAAATCATCATATTAGAGTGATTTCACTGAAGACTGGAGAAATGATGCTGAACATCAAACTGAATCAAACTGAATCACAGGAATACAATAGATTTTAAAATGTATTCACATAAAAAAAAACATTATTATAAATTGAAATAATATTCCACAATATTACTGTTTTATTGTATTAAAAAAAAGTGTATGAGTGTCCGTGTGTGTGTGTGTTTGCGTGTGTGTGTGTGTGTGTGTGTGTGTGTGTGTGTGTGTGAGTGAGTGTGTGTGTGTGTGTGTGTGTGTGTGAGTGTGTGTGTGTGTGTGTGTGTGTGTATGTGTGTGTGTGTGTGTGTGTGTGTGTGTGTGTGTGTGTGTGTGTATGTGTGTGTGTGTGTGTGTGTGTGTGTGTGTAGACCTACACTTTCGTAGTCCTGCTCTCATCGTCTTCTCTCCTCCATGATCCACACTATAAACACACAAACACAGGTTCATAAGTTGACACTCATATAATCAGACTGAGTGAATAGTGTGTATATTTGGTGTATATCTGTCCGAGGGGAGGCTCCGAGCTCAGAATACAGCCAGAGAACTCCCTCATATCCCACGCTGGGACAGGAACAGTTAGAGCTGATCAGGGTTTGATGGGCTTTTTAATCTGAAATCGATTGGATCTTCTGCAGCTTTTGAAAGCGTCTGATGAGCATCGAGCGAGGGCTTGGATCTGCTGCTGAGAGACTCTTCTGAGCAGCTGTGGTTGCTGCCTGATGAGAAAAGAATGGCTGAAAAACTGTCTGCTGGTTTGCTGATTGAACCAGAACCAATGTGAGGTGATTTTGGGATCACAGACGAGTGACGGAGCGATTAGAGTCTCCTACAAATAGAGGCTCCAGAAGGGATTTAGCCTGGAAGCTCCTGAATTGGAGAAAAGAGAGTCTGATTCGGTTGAATTGGAGACGAAAGATTAAAAATGTAGATACAGTGTATTTATATTAACACTGTTAAGGTAGAAGATAAAGGACGTGATAGAGAGCAGGGAGAAATCAGGAAAAAGCAGCTTAAACGAGAGGAACACTTTAAAATATTTCCATGCTGTGAGGAAAGACTGGAGGATTCTGGGAGAAACTGCTTGGAGGAAAGAGTGGAGAGATGCGTCGAGGAGAGGTTTTAATGGATGTGTTACAGGAATATTACGGCTGGTTTCCAGCGAGCGGTGCGGTTCAGTACAGTACAATACAGCAGGATTCGGGACGGTAAACCCTGATCCGGCTACAGTACCCTTCCTTGATAGCTGTGGTGTGTGCTGGAGATTATTGATCGACGTCATTCTCCTGAGAAGAAGCGCAGCATTGTGTTTGTGCTCTCTGATGTAAACAAGCTCCACCAGTGGAGTAGAGAGTCGGCCCCGGGCCCTTACACAAACACATCTGTACGGCCCCCAAACCTTACATTTAAATTCTGTTGATTTGATCACGAAATACAAACAATAAATGTGTTTTTCTGCTCTTTAATGTGGCGTGAGATCACTGTGTTCTGCTCAGTTCAAGCGGCATGAGAATCAATCATCTTTTCCTCTTTTCTACTCGTTATACAGCATGAAATAAACATGAATGATGCTGAAAACAATCAGAACAACTTCTGATT
This sequence comes from allo-octoploid hybrid of Carassius auratus x Cyprinus carpio, assembly GCA_024542945.1. NCBI lineage: Eukaryota > Metazoa > Chordata > Actinopteri > Cypriniformes > allo-octoploid hybrid of Carassius auratus x Cyprinus carpio. The sequence goes on along the minus strand of JANHFF010000097.1, from coordinate 126,125 downwards.
CAGAACATGTAATCAATCAATCAGTGTTTTGAAAATCATCAATAAAACAGCTTGTGAAAAGTCATAACAGTCGTAACAACAATATAACTTCACTAACATTGTTTTATTATTTTCATAAATCAGCCAGTAAACCACAGCATATCTTTTTTTTTTTTTTGGAGAAGGTGGAATTTTCATGAGTCTCTTGTTTGTCCTGAACAGTTCAACTGTCTGCTGTTCTTCAGAAAAATCCTTCAGCTCTCACTAATTCTTTGGTTTTTCCGCATTTTTGTGTATTTGAACTCTTTCCAACAATGACTGTATGATTCTGAGATCCATCTTTTCACACTGAGCACAACTGAAGGACTCATATGAAACTATTACAGAAGCAGGCATGTGATCAGCTAGAGACAAAAAAGAAGGAAAATCTGACCACGCCCACAAGCCACGCCCCCAGCACTCATTATTAAAAATATATATTTTAGCACATTAAAAGATATATCTTACATTGTAAAAATACATAGTCCTGTAAAAAATAAAAAGCAGCATTTCATAATCATGACCACAATATAATAGTATCATAAAGTACTATAATATATTATAGTAAAGTATATAGAATTATTATTATTATTAAAGTACCTGCCAAAAGTTTGGAAACATTACAATTATTAATGATTCTGAAATAAGTATTTTCTGCTCATAAAGCCTAAAAGGCTAAAATATATATATATATATATTATTACAAATACAAAAAAAGTTCTAAATTTTAATCCATTATAAAATGTAATGTTATTCCTGTGATGCAAAGCTAGGGCTGGACGATTAAGGCCTACAATCAAAACCTCGATTAATTGAACATATTACCTCGATTACGTTTTGTTTTTTTGCCCTCATAGTTCACTGACAAGGCTTGTACTGTAAATATGATTGACTATTAAAGGTGGGATATTTTTTCCTGTTAAAAGAGCGATCTGACATCATAGCTCACTATCAGCAGTTATTTTATCTATGTTCGTAACATTTCTTACAGATTATTGCTCAGTGTAAGAGATAAATAAAGATCAGATAAAGATAAATTAGCACAGTACTAGTACGAGTGATTGCATGTGTGAATTAGTCATACCGTCTCTATATTAATTGTGAAGCTGTGGGTTGTAAATAGCAGGGCTCTAGACTTATTGCACTGGTTGCACTGGTGCGCCTAACTTTTTTTCTTAGGTGCACCAGCACAAAAGTTAGGTGCACCCGAATTTTCGACCGCATCGCATTTAACACCTCATTATTACAAGTTCACTTTTTTTAAATTGCTGTCCATATAGGCAATATTGACTTACTGAACTTACTGAAAAAGTGTTGGCGCTTTAAGTGCTTCACTGAGCTAAAATTTGAACTTAAAACATCTCAAGATAAATGAAATAAAAAGAAAATCTAAATTAAGTGTTTTAAGGGCTTCAAACTGAACATCTCATGGCTCAATGTCTTATGGACTATTCTCCATTGCAGTCACATGACCCTCGGATGGTCATCTCCTGTAGTTTGGCCTTCTTGATCTTTGGCCTTGGCTAAACCAGCTGGACTCTCTCTAGCAGCAAAATCTTCCAGACTTGGCCCCTCTACACTGATTCTGATCAGATCTTCACTGTGTCTGAATGAAGGGATGCTCTAGTGTATGATCTGAACAGCTAAACAGTCCCTAACCAGCTTTTACTGTCTCAGCTATTAAAATAGTTCAGTTTTGTATGTAATAGCAAAGTGATTATATTTCGTTTAGTTTTTTTATTAAGTTAATTTAAAAAAATGTTAGGAAGAAATTTTTGTTTGTTAAATATAAAGTTTAGGTTTTTTTTTTTTTTTTTTTTTAAGTAATGACTAAGCGGCCAGCGGAAGACAGTGAGCCTATGTTTGATCAATTTAGCCTTCTCAAATCATCACGACCTGTATAAAATAAAATCTATAGATATAAAACAGTTCAAGCATATAACAATGTTTAAACGTTAGTCCCAGATAAATGTGCGCTATATCCAACAGTTTGTGCGGAGACGCTTCAGGACAGATAACAGCGTGATCACTTGTGTTTTTCAGTAGATACGCCTTCATTTTTGCCCATAAAGGTAAGAGTAATACATAATTCGTAACTGCAAAGGGTCTAATTTTATTTGTGTGCACTCACAGTATCAACAAATGTTGTGCTTTCTGTCGTGACGTCTTTAACAGGAGTACAAAAATGAACTGAAACTCAGTGAAAACATGCCTCACAGACATGATAAATATATCTATAGAAAGCTTTAAAAAAAAAAAAAAAGTGTCGTGACATACAGCCAAGTATGGTGACCCATACTCAGAATTCGTGCTCTGCTTTTAACTCATCCAAAGTGCGCGCACATACACACACACACCATGAACACACACCCGGAGCAGTGGGTATCATTTATGCTGCGGCGCCCGGGGAGCAGTTGGGGGTTCGTGCCTTGCTACCTCAGTCGTGGTACTGAAGGTGAGAGAGCGCTGTACATTCACTCCCCCCACCTGCGATTCCTGCCGGCCCGAGACTCGAACTCACAATCCTTGGATTGCAAGTCCAAATCTCTAACCGTTAGGCCACGACTTCACCCTTAAATTATGTTTTATTAACAAGGTTCCGGAGGATCGCATCAGATAATTAGCCTAATCAACACCGGTGGACCACAATCAAGTAATCAATACCACGGGGAAGGGGGGGTACTCTAGGTTCGGGCCATTCCCGAGCTCGGAGCCCTTCCCCGGACAGCACGCCAAATACGCATTTCATACCTCAGCTAATAATATGTAAGCGTGAACTAGTGAAATGACTACTTAACGAAATAAAACAAATTGAAAACAAAAACTCTTTCATTATAATCATAATCCGTAAAGATGCATTTCTCTCTAAAGGTGTGTTTAATGAGATGGCGAGTCCGGATCAGTAACTTCATCCTTGCGACACAGACTCAGAAAACACTAGTTTTTTAGTAAATAATTCAAATATCTCCTTACTATTTCCCCCTGTCACATTTATGGTAATTACTTTTGCCGGTGCTTTGCGACAAGCTTGAGCCTATTGCGTGTATTTGAATGCAGAACAGGTCAGCTGCGCTGCTGCTGCGGGACACTAAACACCGTCCAGCCGCTCGTGACAGTCGCGGTAGCACGGTCTCGTGTTGTTTCCACCAGCGCGGCAAAAAGGCGGGAGGCCCGGCCCGTGTCTGAACTATGACGTGAAAATTAGCCCGATGCCCAGTTCGAGGGGCGTAAAAAAGTCGTGGTCCGTCGGGCTCGGGCTTAAATGTAGAGCTCTAGTGTCTGTTGTTGAACCACAGGGAGACTTTCAGAGTCGCGGATAATTATTATTTTTTTTCCCTCTAACGTCTGGTCGCACCGGTGCAACCTCTGATTTTTTTTAGTCGCAGTCTGTCGCACCATTGAGAAATTAGGTCGCATGTGCCCTGAAATAGCCTAGTTCCTTCAAAAGTAGAAAAATATGCTATAATAAGTTTTAAGATTCTAATCTACTTTAGTGATAAATCACGGCGAGCTGACAACTAGTTTCTGCGTTCCTCTGTGCGCGCGATCTTCACAGCTACTGTTTATATGAGTGTTCGTGCCACAATGCAGCTGCGCGAACATGGTAGCTCGATATAATAATACTCATCCGATCGTCTAATCGCTTGAATGTCCAAACCATAAAACAAATACAACTGACCAAGTTTAGTGAAGACGCAAGTCTCACCGCTCGCGCGCCATCACTATGTGTTAAACCGGCGTTCACCTCCGTGTTTTGCTTTTATGCCACTGACTGAACTGGGGAGAGTCAAGTGGCTACACGAGGTAGAATGCTTTTAAGGGGGAAGTATTAACAGGATTAAAAAACCGAAATAACCGACATGGGAAAATTACGTCAGTTAGAGGTTCTGAATTTCGGTTTCGATTACTTTTCGAATAATCGTCCAGCCCTATGCAAAGCAGAATTTTCTTCATCATTACTCCAGTTTTCAGTGTCACATGATCTTTAAGAAATCATTACAATTTATTTGACTCTCAAGAAACATTTCTGATTATTATCAATGTTGAAAACAATTTTACTGCTTCATATTTTGTGTGGAAATGATGATGCACTTTATTTTTTTGATAAAGTTTGAAGAACAGCATTTATTTGCATTTATCAAATGTATTAATTAAATTCATTAATGCATTTATTAAATAAATATCACTTAAAATATCTTCACTCACTTTTTGTCACTTTCATGCATGATAAATAAATTAATTTCTCTCTCTTTTTTAAATCTTAATGTTTGAGTGGTATCATTGTCTCCACAAAAAAAAATATTAAGCAGCAAAACTCTTTCTAACATTTATAATAATGAGAAATGTTTATTGAGCAGCAAATCAACATATTAGAATGATTTCTGAAGGATTGTAACACTGAAACTTCTTTGTAAACAACAACAGATTTATAAACGTTTCTAATGTCAAATGTTGCGTTCCCAAATGTAAATTAAAGCGGCTCAAACCAAGCGCAGCACTAACAGTGAATCACAACTAAAAACAGTACTGTAACAGCAGACATGTAGCGCGTCACACTACAGTCTATTATATAATTACAGCACAACCACTGTGTATTTTATGACAGCATCTCAAATTCTTACCGTCATTCATAAAAAGTCACCGGGTCGAGTAACACGTTACAGCGCTGATTCTCCTCACGTTTGGTGCTTTGAATCATTTGAACGCTTTAACTGTCCTGCAGATGGCGATGCGAGCTCGTGCAGCGCTCTCAGGACCATTCTGTCCATGATGTTTCTTTTCGCAGTTTATTTAGGTAACAGCTTAAGGCCATTTGTGTGATTTCAATCATCATGCAGTAACCAACCGAAACACCCCCCTCAAAAAATAAATAAATAAATAAATAAATAAAAATTCTCAGATCTACATGAATCGTATTGAAGGTGGAGAGAGAACTGTGATTAAATGATGTTTAAATCCACTTAATTTTAATATTTGGCCACATGCAGAAACTTTTATTTTGAAATCACGATGTACAAAACAAGGCATATTTAGAAATAGGTTGATGTATTCTCCTGTGTTGGCTAAGGTTTATAAATGATTTATGTAACAAATCTAGTGAGATAATGCACACATTTTTTTTCAGATGAACGTTAATTCACATTCACAGCATATACAGAGGAAGAGTTTAGCCCCTTTAACACATACAGTCTTTACTGGTAAATTACCGGGAAGTTACCATTAATAGATCATGTGTGAACAGGACCTTTTCAAAAATCCCTACAAATTTGTTCTAGCAATCAAATCGTTTTTATGGAGATGACAGGATTACTCTGAGCTGTTTACAAAGCTCCGCTGCTTTTTAATTAGTTATTCTATGCACTAGATTGACATCTTTTTTGTCGCGCTTCTCCATCCATCAGGGCTGCGACTCTGCAATTGGATATTATTATGCGCTCTCATGTTTATAAGATTGGCTAGTAGTGTTAGTTTGGTTGAGAGTGAAAGCTGTGCTCCTCTCATACCACTGGTAGGTGAACTTGTGGACTCGAAAGTGATATCAATCAACAAGATTGTTCTTCTTTTTTTTTTTTTTTTTTTTTTTAAAGTAGGACTTTTTTTTCTGCAGCCAAATGCTGGACGCCGGAAATCCGGCATGGTGTCGGAGAACTTTAAGCCCTGGAGCTGGAGGAAAAGGTTGAACAGAGGAGGGAGGAGAAAGAGGTTTTGCAGCGGTGGAATCTGGAGCACAGCTCAGGCTCACTGATGGCTCTAATGACTGTTTTGGAGGGTTAGCTGGCTGCAAAGAGACGTACAAACAATAAAGCTGCGCTTTGGTTATTAACTGGAAAAACTGCACGTGTGCATTAATCAGCGCTTGTCTCAGCCCCAAAATGTCCACTTTTTGATTGGAGGAATGGTTGCTGTGGCTGAGACAAAAGTCTTTCTGGCGGGGCGAGCAAAGTCATCATGCTAAAAGCTTGGGTCTCATCGGCTGGACCTGGTGGGGAAGGAGTAGCTTTGGGGCCAGTGGGTTGTGATGGGGATCCAAACTCATCATCAGAAGGGAAAATGTTGGATTTCAGATATTGTAGCAACCGGGGAGAAAGCTGTCATGGGACGGAGGTCAGTTGGCTGTATATGTATATATATATATATATGAATTAGCGTGTTAATTGAATTAATTATAAGAAAAAGCTCCACCTGTGCTAAACTGGTTGATTAATCTGAAGAGGTTCCTCCCAAATGTTGTTAATAAAACATAATTTAATGTAGATCTGCATCATTCACACACATGTTCAGTACGTCAGTATTAGTGTTTGACATACTTGAGTATCTGCAGTTCATAGTTTGGATCCTGCAGTTTGTGTTTGAGCAGCTGGACTCCTGATTGTCCTGGGTGATTGTAGCTCAGATCCAGCTCTCTCAGGTGTGAGGGGTTTGAACTCAGAGCTGAAGACAAATAACCACAGCCTTCCTCTGTCACCATACAGCCAGACAACCTACAGACACACACAGACTGATCATCTACAGACACAGAGACACAGATCATCTACAGACACACAGTCAGATCATCTACACACACACACACACAGTCAGATCATATACACACACACACACACACAGTCAGATCATATACACACACACACACACACACGCAGTCAGATCATCTACACACACACAGTCAGATCATCTACACACACACACACACACACACACACAGTCAGATCATCTACACACACACACACACACACAGTCAGATCATCTACAGACAGACACACACACACACACACACACACACACAGTCAGATCATCTACACACACACACACACACACACACACACACAGTCAGATCATCTACACACACACACAACAATATTGTGACCAGTTGACTGTAAATGATCTCTTATATGTTCTTAATACCTCAGTATCTGCAGCTGACAGTTTGGACTCTTCAGTCCATCAGAAATAAACTTTACACCAGAGTCCTGCAGGAGATTGTTACTCAGATCCAGCTCTCTCAGGACACAGTTTGAGGATTGAAGAACTGAAGACAATCTCTCACAACACTGAGCAGTGAGATTACAGCCAGCAAGACTGAAAGAGACAAGAACACACACACACGGTCAGATCATCTACAGACACACACACACACACACACACACACACACACACACACACACAGTCAGATCATCTACAGACACACACACACACACACACACACACACACACACACACACACACACACACACACACACACACAGTCAGATCATCTACAGACACACACACACACACACACACACACACACACACAGTCAGATCATCTACAGACACACACACACACACACACACACACACACACACACACACACAGTCAGATCATCTACACACACACACACACACACACACACACACAGTCAGATCATCTACAGACACACACACACACACACAGTCAGATCATCTAGACACACACACACACACACACACACACACACACACACAGTCAGATCATCTACACACACACACACACACACACACACACACACAGTCAGATCATCTACACACACACACACACACACAGTCAGATCATCTACAGACAGACAGACAGACACACACACACACACACACACACAGTCAGATCATCTACACACACACACACACACACACACACACACACACAGTCAGATCATCTACAGACAGACACACACACACACACACACACACACACACAGTCAGATCATCTACACACACACACAGTCAGATCATCTACAGACACACACACACACACACACACACACACACACACACACACACACACACACACACACACACACAGTCAGATCATCTACAGACACACACACACACACACACACACACAGTCAGATCATCTACAGACAGACAGACAGACACACACACACACACACACACACACACACACACACACAGTCAGATCATCTACACACACACACACACACACACACACACACACACACAGTCAGATCATCTACAGACAGACACACACACACACACACACACACACACACAGTCAGATCATCTACACACACACACACACACACACACACACACACACACACACACACGCACACACACAGTCAGATCATCTACACACACACATTGTGATCAGTTGACTGTAAATGATCTCTTATATGTTCTTAATACCTCAGTATCTGCAGCTGACAGTTTGGACTCTTCAGTCCATCAGAAATAAACTTTACACCAGAGTCCTGCAGGAGATTGTTCCTCAGATCCAGCTCTCTCAGGACACAGTTTGAGGATTGTAGAGATGAAGACAATCTCTCACACCACTGAGCAGTGAGATTACATCCAGCAAGACTGAAAGAGACAAGAACACACACCAACAGTCAGATCATCTACAGACACACACACACACACACACACACACACACACACAGTCAGATCATCTACAGACACAGACACACACACACACACACACACAGTCAGATCATCTACAGACACACACACACACACACACACACACACACACACACACACACACACAGTCAGATCATCTACACACACACACACACACACACACACACACACACACACACACACACACAGTCAGATCATCTACACACACACACACACACACACACACACACACAGTCAGATCATCTACAGACACACACACACACACACACACACACACACACAGTCAGATCATCTACAGACACACACACACACACACACACACACACACACAGTCAGATCATCTACAGACACACACACACACACACACAGTCAGATCATCTACAGACACACACACACACACACACACACACACAGTCAGATCATCTACACACACACACACACACACACACACACACAGTCAGATCATCTACAGACACACACACACACAGTCAGATCATCTACAGACACACACACACACACACACACACATTGTGATCAGTTGACTGTAAAGGATCTCTTATATGTTCTTAATACCTCAGTATCTGCAGCTGACAGTTTGGACTCTTCAGTCCATCAGAAATAAACTTTACACCAGAGTCCTGCAGGTCATTGTTACTCAGATCCAGCTCTCTCAGGACACAGTTTGAGGATTGAAGAGCTGATGACAATCTCTCACAACACTGAGCAGTGAGATTACAGCCAGCAAGACTGAAAGAGACAAGAACACACACACACACACTGTCAGATCAACAATTCAAGAATTCAAGGATTCAAAGAGTTTATTGTCATATGGCCAGTGAGGAAAACAAGTTTCCCTGAACAATGAAATTCTTACTTTGGTGTCCACAATGACTGCCAAGACAAGTGCAAAACGATACACACATACACAAACTATACACACATACAAACGTAAATATAATATACATACAAATAAACATAATAATAAAAACTATGCTGCATGAGTAGGAATATAGACTATAAAAAAATAGAAATATAGACTATGTATATCTATATATGCGAATGCACAGTATTAACTTATGTGCAAAAAACAATAGTGCAATAACGTGCAAATTGAGTGCAACTACATGATAACAATAGGGCCTTTCGCACCGCTTTAGTTCCAGAACTAAATGTACAGTACTAAAGTACTGGGATGATTTTGCGTGAACTATTTTGTTGTGTCTCGCGGGTTTCACAATAATGGACATGGAATGTTGACGTATTCGTAAAGCGTTTGAGAGAACGGAAAGGAGGACTAAGATCCTCTAATGATAACTGGCAGTGCTACATTTGCTACAAGTGCCTGCACTTCAGCGTCCGTTCATCTAACGCTGTTCTCCATACTTGCAAAATAAGCTGACACAGTGTTTACAGTATGTTTACATGGCGTATTAAATCATGGAGGGTGAAGGCGTTTTCATACGCGTTTGGCCAATCAATGAATGCTTGCATCACAGATCGAGATATTTTAGTCAGGCATCGTATTGAAGTCTAAATTTTGGTATTGTGACAACGCTAGTCTGTAGATTTTTGTTAATATTACTCATGTAGCCTCATCTCAATCTGCAAATCTGTTACTGCTGCTATTAGGGCCTTTTGCACCGCAGGAACCTTTTCATAGTACCAGAACTAATTGTGGAACTACTCACTTTGGCCGTTTTCGCAGGAACTGGGTAAGATTTTAGTTCTGGACTGCCTTTTTCAAGAACCAAATTAGCTCCTGCTCCAGAGCAGGGACTAACCAGCACAACTGGTACTATCTGTGATGTAAGTATACATTGATTGGCCAAACGCGTATGAAAACGCCCTCAACCGCCATGATTAAATATGCCATGTAAACATACTGTAAACATTGTGTCAGCTTATTTCCCAAGTATGGAGAACAGCGTTAGATGAACGGACGCTGAAGTGCAGGCACTTGTAGTAAATGTAGCACTTAGTCTTAGTCCTTCTTTCCGTTCTTTCAAACGCTTCACGAATACGTCAACATTTCATGTTCATTATTGTGAAACCTGCGAGACACAACAAAAACCCAGCTCTCATCACAGCGTCCTCCTTCCTCCTGTTGTTAACGTTGTTCTTCTGTGTTTTCGTTGTTGAATGCAGCACACAAATGACATCACTGTCGACCGGCTTACATCACGTCCTAGAACACACTGTCGGTGTGAATGCAACCCTTTAAATGGTACTGGGAAATAGTTCACGCAAACACATCCCAGTACTTTAGTACTGTAGTTCTGGAACTAAAGCGGTGTGACAGGCCCATTCAAAAAAGAGATGATACAAAAATTGAATAAAGTAATCAAAATGTGAAATTAAGCACTGCATAGTCTTCACTGTTTGAATGAAACATTCATACATTCATCCTAATTAAAGCTAGTAAAGTTAGTCAAGATTAGTGAGTGATTTTCTATTTATAAACCAAGACAGGCATTTTAACATGATTGTGTGTATTTGAGCGCTGAAGCACAGTAACAGCTGAAAGAGATCTGAATTCACCATCACATACTAGACTTACGTGCATGCGCTTCGGGTGTGTGATAGCACTTTTCAAGGTTTATTGTGCTTAACTATTTTTAACATCAAGCAAATCCCGCACTTTATTTTCTCATTCTTGCAAGTTTCTTATTTAAGAAATGCTGTGCTGCGCTGATATATAAAGTTTGGCACGGCCAGTGTTCATGCAGAGAGCTGAAGCAGAGCTGAACACACACTGTCCTTCTGCCGCACGTCGACAAAACTCAGGAAATACGGCTCTTATTAAAACACTGACATTCTTAAAGTACCGGTACTAGTAACATGAGGAATCAGACTGTTTTCTGAAGCAGGGTATACTACACACACACACACACACACACACACACACACACACACACACACACACACACACACACACAGTCAGATCATCTACAGACACACACACACACACACACACACACACACACACACACAGTCAGATCATCTACAGACACACACACACACACACACACACACACACACAGTCAGATCATCTACAGACACACACACACACACACACACACACACACACACACACACACACACACACACACAGTCAGATCATCTACAGACACACACCGTCAGATCATCTACACACACACATTGTGATCAGTTGACTGTAAATGATCTCTTATATGTTCTTAATACCTCAGTATCTGCAGCTGACAGTTTGGACTCTTCAGTCCATCAGAAATAAACTTTACACCAGAGTCCTGCAGGCGATTGTTACTCAGATCCAGCTCTCTCAGGACACAGTTTGAGGATTGTAGAGCTGATGACACAATTTCACAATACTGTTCTGAGAGATTACAGCCAGAAAATCTAGAAGAGATTAAATACAATTTAAGAAATAACAAAACAATAAAGACATTTACAGAGTGTTGCCAGTTTTCTGTCCTCAGGGAACGGAGGATGACATAATCTGAACATTGAATCACAATATGATGTCTTATAATCTTTCAGATTGATTCATATCTGAGATCAGATGAGCTACTGACTGTTTATTCAACTAATAAATATTTAACATTTTGCTAAATGTAGCAATGTTTTCTGGAGGTATAAAAAATAAAAGTTTTGAGAGACTCTCCAGACAGCCGTGCATTTATTGCAGTTCTACTCGTTTTTTTTGTTGTTGTTTTTTTCCTGGATTAAATCCTTACTGCTGTATTGTTAATTTGATCAATATTTGTAGTTTCTCTTTATTTGGTGCTTCAGCTGCATTAGTTTGAGTCAGTGGTGTTCACAGGAACAGTAACTTGCTCTGCTTTATTTTGCTTTATTAACTTTAATCAACGTCACAGCCATTCAAGATCAAACGAGACGTGTTGAATAAATGCTTGATATGTAGTTTAAGCTTCACAGTAAGAGACAGAGATGAATTCACTGAGTCACGTATGTGGAAATCAAATCCTTTAAAATTAGCTTAATGAAATAAAAGAGCCCTGAATGAGTGCATGTTGGAATAAAACAGTTGAATTTAATTCTCTGTCAGCTGCTGAAGCTCTTTTAAATGATTGTTTAAACATCCAAAAATTATATTAACATTTACTATTTATTTGACTTTTAATCATCATCTATGAACTTACAGCTCTGCGGAAATTAATTTATGATGTCTGTGAGTGACTGCATTAATGTTTAAAGTGTAAGTTTTGCATTAGTGCACAGAAATTAATTGACCAAAATACACATTATTACACACAATAAACGTGTTTAAAAACATGGGTTGCAATGAGGACACTGATGAGATGTGTGTCCTTTGCTGCAGATTCACTATTCACTATAAAAGACTAAAAATAGCATATCTATAATAAATAACCTATTATAGATCATGAGAAAAACATTAATAATTCTGATAACCTGACATCTGAATGGGACTCAAATGTAATGTATTTGCTGTTCCCTTTCGAAAGCTTCAGTCGATGCTGCGCTGCTCAGCGCATTGGGAAACGTCTTGTTCGTGACCAGCTGTGAATAATGTGTGTAACACGTCGATAGAATTGACCCGGTGGTAATATAGCCTCGGTTGATGACGTCATCGGAGCGCGTCCGCAACACGGGGCTATAAATAGATAAGCCACAGGTGCATCAACAGGTCTTTTGTCTTCAGATCATTCTGTGCATGTGTGCGTCAGGAAGATTCTTTTTGTCTACTACAGATCTTCGTACGATGACCCAACGAAACAGTAAGTGTTGTGTTCCTCCATGCTCTCGTCCTATGTATGAGCTGGATACGCATGATTACTGTTTTGTTTGTTTGGGGGAAGAGCACGCGGTTCTGGCTTTAGAGACGGGCGAGTGCGAGCATTGTGAACTGTTCTCAGTGAAGATGCTTCGTGCTCGTCTGAACTATTTTCAGACCGCACCCACCTTTTCGTCGGAGGGCTCTCGTGCGGGTCTGCGTGACGAGCGAGCGACGGGCCCGTCCCTTTCGCTTGCAGTGTCACCAGATCCACGCATCCTCTCTCGTGATCTCGAAGCGCGCTCCGGTGCTTCTTCGATTCACGAGGAGGATGATATATCTCTTGAGTCTTCGGGCGATGAGCAGGCCTCTGAACGCTCCTCTCGCGAGAGGAAATCGGTCGAGGAGCTGCTCGAGGTGGTTACTCGCGCGGTGGACAGGCTGCAGCTTGACTGGCCACGCGACCAAGAGACCCCCAAACGTAGTAAGCTGGAGGATAGGTTTCTGTCGGGTGGTAGGAGAGAGAGACCGCAACATCAGTCTCTCCCCTTTTTCGAGGACCTCCATGATGAACTGTCGAAGTCATGGAGCAAACCATATACTTCCCGCATTTTTGTGCCCTCGACGTTGACTTTTTCAACTATCGTGGATGCAAAATCGCGGGGATATTCGGAGATGCCTCGGGTTGAAGAGTCGCTTGCGAGCTATCTCTCACCTGAATCTGCATCTTCGGTGAAGAAACCTACTCTCCCCACTAAACCTTGTAGAATTACATCATCGCTAGTGGGTAAAGCTTATCAAGCTGCAGGTCAGGCTGGTGCTGCGCTGCACACTATGGCGGTGTTACAGGCATACCAGGCTGACCTATTGAAGGACTTGAGTGTGGGCAGTACAATCGACGAGGAAGCATTCGCTGAGCTTCGTCGGGCCACAGATTTGTCTCTCCGGGCGACCAAGCAGACGGCTCGTGCCATTGGCCGGTCGATGTCAGCTTTAGTCAGCACGGAGAGGCATCTGTGGCTTAATTTGACGGGCATTAAAGAGAAGGAACGTGTGTTTCTTTTAGACTCCCCTATCTCTCCATCTGGCCTGTTTGGCGATTCAGTTAATTCGGTCGTCGACAGGTTTAGGGAAGTAAAGAAACATGAAGAAGCGTTCGTTCAGTTTCTTCCTCGCCGCACTCAAGGGGAGGGGCCATCAGCCACCCAGCCTCGCCCCGGTCCTTCAAAAACCAGGGAGGTTAAAAAGCAGAGCGTGACAGACCGTGCTCCCCCTCGTAGGGATTGGGGACAGGTTCGCCGTGCTCAGCAACCTCCCAAGCCAGACCTCAGGACTTTTATTAATAGGAAGAAGAAGTCCTGACGCCATGGCACCCGTGCTGGTGGGGGTAGTCCCTCACGGGGTGGGGCGCGCTCGAGAGCTTTTCGCCCCGCCCCGTTACCCTCACAAAACCCCTCCATCCCCGCCGCTTCTGGTGTCTCGGGGGGCGGGGGTTTCCAGCGAGATTTTAAATGTTCCAGTGCTTCCTGCCATCATTCTGGACACGGAACATCTAACATCCCCTCAAAAGGAAGTATTGAAATTGGTACCACTCTCAGAGAGTCTGGCAGCGTGGAAACTTCTGCCAGGCGTTTCTGCATGGGTATTGAGCACAGTACGGGTAGGATACAGGATCCAATTTATTCGTCATCCTCCACGTTTCAACGGCGTGGTTTCCACTTCCGTGAAACCGGAGCTGATGCAGGTACTGTCTCAAGAGCTACAAACTCTTCTGGGCAAAGAGGCCATAGAACATGTTCCTCTTCCACAGAGAGAGTCGGGCTATTACAGCAGATACTTCCTAGTTCCCAAAAAGGGTGGGGGAGTGCGTCCAATCTTGGATCTTCGAGGCTTAAACCGTACAATCAGAGCACTCAAGTTCAAGATGTTAACCGTCAAGACGGTCGTGTCGCAAATTCAGCATCGCGATTGGTTTATCACGATCGATCTGAAGGACGCATATTTTCATATAGAGATTTTGCCACAACACAGGAAATTCCTGAGGTTCGCTTTCGGGGGCGAAGCATACCAGTTTCGGGTTCTTCCTTTCGGCCTAGCCTTATCACCCCGCACGTACACAAAATGCATGGATGCAGCGCTGGCTCCATTACGACTCCAGGGCATCCGCATTTTGAATTATATCGACGATTGGCTGATACTAGCGCAATCGCGAGAGATGGCGCTACAACACAGGGACATCGTGTTAGCTCATCTAGTTTCTCTGGGGTTGAGACTCAACACCGAGAAGAGTGTTCTCTGTCCGACTCAGAGAACGACTTATCTCGGGATCGTTTGGGATTCGATCACGATGCGGGCACAACTGTCTCCCGCTCGGATCGAGACCATTCAGCAGACCATGAGCAAGGTCAGGCTAGGCCAGGATCGCACTGTTCGTCAGTATCAAAAGATGCTAGGTTTCATGGCTTCAGCATCCACGGTGATTCCTTTGGGGCTGTTGCACATGAGACCGTTTCAGTTGTGGCTAAAAGCCAGAGGATTTCATCCGAGAGCCAATCCTCAAAGGCGAATAAAAGTGACGCGCCGCGGGCTTCGTACACTATCTCTGTGGATCAGACCCCGGTTCCTTGCCTTGGGTCCCACTCTAGGGGCACCGTGTCGTCGCAGACTGCTAACGACAGATGCCTCCCTGTTGGGCTGGGGAGCAGTTTTGGATGGCCACCCAGCTCAAGGGGAATGGGGGGGTCGTCAGCTCGATTGGCACATCAATTGCCTCGAGCTGATGGCCGTATTTCTGGCTCTGAAATATTTCCTCCATCATTTGAGAGACTGTCATGTTCTAGTACGGGTGGACAACACAGCAACAGTCTCATATATAAATCACCAGGGGGGTCTGCGCTCACGCAATCTGAACAAGATAGCGAGGCAGATTTTTCTTTGGGCCCAGGACAAGCTCCTGTCACTCAGGGCAGTTTACATTCCGGGGCGTTTGAATGTGGGAGCGGATTTACTGTCCAGACAGACACTTCCGACAGGGGAATGGAAACTCCACCCAGAGGTAGTGGAACAGATTTGGGAAAAATTTTACGAAGCAGAGGTGGACCTCTTCGCCTCCCTTCAGACAGCGCAATGTCCCCTCTACTTCTCTCTGAGTCACCCAGCCCCCCTGGGTCTGGATGCGATGGCACACACATGGCCCAGAATGCGCCTGTATGCATTTCCTCCAGTTTCTCTGCTCCCGGGAGTCCTAGCCAGAGTTCGCCAACAAGGGTCTTGCCTCTTGCTGATAGCGCCACGTTGGCCGAACAGGGTATGGTTCTCGGAGATAATATCTCTCCTCGACGGCTCGCCTTGGGCGATTCCGGAGAGGAGGGACCTTCTGTCTCAGGCAGGGGGTACGATATTCCATCCCAGGCCCGACCTGTGGAATCTTCATGTTTGGCCCCTGAAGGGTACCAGCTGAGGAACACAGGGCTGTCGCCGGGTGTTATTGATACCATCCTTAGTGCTAGGGCTTCCTCCACCAGACGGAGTTATGCCAGTAAATGGGGTGTCTTTGACAGGTGGTGTGTGGTACACAATGTAGATCCGGTCAACTGCCATATTGCTTCAGTTCTGGACTTCATGCAAGAGAAGTTGTCAACAGGCACATGCCCTGCTACTCTTAAGGTTTATGTGGCCGCTCTTTCGGCTTGCCACGCCTTGATTGACGGGGTGCCACTCGGGAGACACCCTCTGCTCTCTCGCTTTCTTCGTGGGGCCAGACGACTGAGGCCTACAGTAAAGACCAAGATGCCTTCTTGGGACTTAGCTATAGTTCTCGAGGGTCTGGTTGAAACCCCCTTTGAACCTTTAGAGTCAGCGTCTGATAGACTTCTAACTCTAAAAATGGTTTTTCTCATGGCAATAACTTCTTTGAAGAGGATTGGGGATATGCAGGCTCTGTCTATCTCACCATCATGCTTAGACTTTGCCCCAGGGAGCGTGAAAGTGATTCTGCATCCTCATCCTGATTACCTGC
The DNA here is from genome assembly GCA_024542945.1 of allo-octoploid hybrid of Carassius auratus x Cyprinus carpio. Lineage (NCBI taxonomy): Eukaryota > Metazoa > Chordata > Actinopteri > Cypriniformes > allo-octoploid hybrid of Carassius auratus x Cyprinus carpio. The sequence goes on along the minus strand of JANHFF010000097.1, from coordinate 108,960 downwards.
CTAAGGTTCCGTTTTCGGCTGTACATCCGGTCATTCTAGAGGCCTTCTGTCCTCCGCCGTTCGCAACGCCGGAGCAGGAGAAATCTTATAGACTGTGTCCAGTCCGTGCTCTTCAGACTTACGTCCACCGCACTAGCCAGTGGCGTAAGTCGGAGCAACTGTTCGTCTGTTATGGTGGTGGTAACAGAGGAGCAGCTGCCACCAGGCAGACCATGTCTCACTGGGTCAGGGATGCTATTGCTTTGGCTTATGAGGCGCGCGGTCAAGCTTCGCCTATAGGTCTTAGAGCTCACTCCACAAGGGGGGTCGCCTCCTCTAGTGCTTTAGCAAGGGGTGCCCCCTTACAACGGGTTTGTGATGCGGCAGGTTGGTCCTCTCCGCACACATTCATAAGATTTTATAGTTTGGATGTCCATGCTACTCCGGGCTCTCATGTCCTTGAGTCAACATCACAAGCTAATGTCTGAGGCCTTCTTGTGGTTTGGTAGCACACCTGCACAACCTTAGGGGTCCAGACATTTTCAAGCACGGCGGCGTGGGTATTCTCGTTCCCAATGCGCTGAGCAGCGCAGCATCGACTGAAGCTTTCGAAAGGGAACGTTCCCGGTTACTTAGCTGTAACCTTGTTCCCTGAGAAAGCGGAACGAGATGCTGCGCTGCATTGCCGTACTGAAATATGTCCCAGGACTGCTCTTCAGACAAAATGTCCTGTTGATGCACCTGTGGCTTATCTATTTATAGCCCCGTGTTGCGGACGCGCTCCGATGACGTCATCAACCGAGGCTATATTACCACCGGGTCAATTCTATCGACGTGTTACACACATTATTCACAGCTGGTCACGAACAAGACGTTTCCCAATGCGCTGAGCAGCGCAGCATCTCGTTCCGCTTTCTCAGGGAACAAGGTTACAGCTAAGTAACCGGGAACGTTTTGTTTGTACAGTTACTCCAGTGAACTAGTTTTTGTTGGTTTCTATTAATTTGAAAGCAAACAAGCATTCGATCATCTACACTTAATCTATAGTATATAATCTACACAACATCTATAGTACAATACAGACACAAGCAGCAGTCATCAGGTCCAAGCAGCAATGATTAGAGATCTGACTCAAATCAACCTCAGAATGTGTTTATACAGGAAAGTCCTACTTGAATCTTCACTGAAAGTTTGATGGTTTGATGAAACAGGTTACAGCAACACAGCTGTCAAAAAGATCAACCCACTTTCACAAGAAATCTCTCTCTCTTACTGTTTAAAGGAGAAGTCAGAAATATCCCTCTAAACATGTTTCCTGTCATAAACTGTGATCATAATATATGTGCTGTAAGTGTGGAGTGTGTTTTATTATTCATACCACAATAGTAATAATATGTTATCTTGAAAAACACAAATAATAAATAATAAATAATAGTGATTGTAAAATTGTATAATATGAGTTATCTTGAAAAAGCCAAATAAAACGGTTTCTTCATTTTAAATGAAGCTTTTCTTCTTTCTTTTTACTGAGTTATTAATTTCACAACACAGTTTAGAGTTCTCTAGAACGAGTGGAAACTAATACTTATTCCTGGGTTTACATCCAACACTTTTAAACTTTAAAACAAATACATATAAATGATATAAACCCCCAAAGATAGAAACTTTCATCATTACACTATATATCATCATACCGTCTATATGGAGATAGAATTGTTGCATAATTCCAAATAAATAGATTATGATCCACAAATAAATGTAAAGAGATTAACAAAAATTAAACATATTGACAAATAAATAGAATGAGATCCAAAAATACATCTTAAAAGTTTCACAAACATGAATTAAATTCCATGCATGACTCTTTTCTCTTATATTTCTATTTGAGCCAATGCAGATGATGAAGTTATTTCAGGACGAGATCCTGATGGAAATATAAAGAAGTCTGCAGAATTCACACAAATCTCTGCATTAATTCAAGAAATTAACAGATAAATGTGTAAATGAGAAGAAGGAGCAGGTTTGTTGTGGATCTGAATCAGTGTCTCTGAAAAAAACTGCTATTAAGCCAAATATGTTTTACTGTACGCTACACAGCACTGCATCATATTTAGACTGTATTTCACTGTATTCTTGCCATAAGATAAAATAAAGCTGGTTTACTTCACATCGGATCATTAAAAGTGTCACGACATTGTTGAGCAGCGCTCGAGCACTAAACTACTGATGAACTTTTCCTGAAACACACAGAAGAATCTTTTCCAGCAGTGTGTTCACGAGAGAGAAGCTCTTCATTCCTCTCCTTCACAATCATAAAGATCATCAGTGGTGTCCTGCACATCATTGTTTTGAGCTGACTGTGAGATCTGATGCTCTAGAGCTGGATTTGTGTTTATTATAGTCTTCAGATCCTGATCTGATATATAGACCTAGTTTTATTTCTGTGTTTGGACACTAATGTTGTGAATCAGGGCTTGTTCTGTAGTCCTTCACAGAAATGCGTCACATCTGAGTTTGTAAAAGTCATTTTCACAAAAGGCTGACATGTGATGGATATTTAACACAAATCTCATTTAATGACAAACTCTTAGCTTGTTTTGTGAGAATAATTCATGTACGTGTGTGAGCTGCTGAAATGTAAGTTTTAATCTTTTATTTGTGACATTAATCTGGTCACAATGCTGACAGTAAATATGTGTTAGAAAACTAGATCTATATCACTCATAATATTACCATTCACAGTAATCCACCTTTTCTATGGTTTGATTTATTTTATGGCATAATGCAGAGCTCTTTAAATGTATAATAATGTAAAATAGTGTCTAGTGCTGTACAGTAAAGAGTAAGCACACTTCAAGCACTGTCTTCACTGTAATACTTCACTGTAACAGCAGTCAAACAGCTGCAACATTCAGCATTTATGATCAATAATTACTGAAGATTAAATGTTAGAATGCTATATTATTATTGTTATTAATATTAGCAGTAGTTTATATCATTATTGTATCTTCATTGAGAGTGAAAATGTCTGAATGTCAGCTTTACTGATCAATGTGTGGAGCGTCTCTTTGCTGCAGCTGCTGCTGATTTAATGAACGAGTTTCTCATGTGACGGGGTTGTTTTTACCCGCGCCGCTAACACACCTTTTACTCTAATATCTACTGGATTAAAAACACATGCTGTGACTCCTTTAAGATTCTGGCCTGTTATTCAGGAGAAAATCTCTCATTCAGGAACATTTATTTTAAAGGAGTCAGATTCATTATTAAATATGATACTTTAGTTCATGATGAAACACTCACAGAGCTTTTCTGCAGTTGATCACAGCTGGTATCAGTCTTCTTCTCCCCTCAGCTGATGTCTTGTATTTCATGGTGTTCAGTTCATCCAGCGTCTCCTCTGACATCTGAAGCATGTAGGAGATTGTTGAGCAGTGAGCAGCAGAGAGTTTCTTCTCTGAGTGTTTGTCTGATTTCACAAACTCCTGAATCTCTCTGAACAGAGTCTGATCTTTCACTTCCAGCAGACAGAGGAACAGATTGATGGACCGATCAGCTGAGAGATCATGACCTCCCTTGATCTTCTCTTTAATGTACTGTGTGGTTCTCCTGATGCTCTCTGAGCTGTTCTCTGTGTGTGTCAGTAGATCCTGTAAGAGTCTCTGATTGGACTCCAGTGAGACGCCCAGCAGGAACCGCAGGAACAGATCCAGACGTCCATTCTTACTCTTGAGAGCTTTATCTACTGCTGATCTTAGTAGATCATACAGAGAGACTTCAGAATCTTTATCAAATCTGTATAATCTGAATTCATGCAGTGGTTTCTTGTTCTTTGTTGAACAGCAGTAAAGAAACTCCTGAACGCTCAGATGAATGAAGCTGTAGACTTTCCTCTGATTATTTGGATCTTTGATCCTCTCTTTAATGTACTGTGTGGTTCTCCTGATGGCCTCTGAGCTGTTCTCTGTGTGTGTCAGTAGATCCTGTAAGAGTCTCTGATTGGACTCCAGTGAGACGCCCAGCAGGAACCGCAGGAACAGATCCAGATGTCCATTCTTACTCTTGAGAGCTCTATCTACTGCTGATCTTAGTAGATTATACAGAGAGACTTCATCAGAGTCTATCTCAGACATATCATCTTCATAGTCAGAGTCACTTTCAAAGTCATATCTGTTAGATCTAAATTCATGCAGTGGCTCCTTGTTCTTTGTTAAATAGCAGTAAAGCAGATAGAAAGCAGCGAGAAACTCCTGAACGCTCAGATGAATGAAGCTGTAGACTTTCCTCTGATGAATCACAGATTCCTGCTTAAAGATCTCAGTGCAAATCCCAGAATACACTGAGGCGTCAGTGACGTCTATACCGCTCTCAATCAGGTCCTCCTCATAGAACATCACATTGCCCTTCATCAGCTGTTTGAAAGCCACTTCAGCAAGTTTCACAATCACTTCTCTGTTGGACTGCAGGAGTTTCTCTGGATCTCTCTCTTCATACTTCTGCTTCCTCATGTTGATCTGAATCAGCAGGAAGTGGATGTACATTTCAGTCAGAGTTTGAGGGATTTCTGCACTCAGATCTTCTTCCAGGAGCTTCTGAAGCACAGTGGATGAGATCCAGCAGAAGACGGGGATGTGGCACATGATGTGGAGGCTTCTTGCTCTTCTGATGTGTGAGATGATTCTGCTGGCTTGATGCTCATCACTGATTCTCTTCCTGAAATATTCCTCCTTCTGAGGCTCAGTGAATCCCTGAATTTCTGTCAGACGGTGGATGTATTCGGAGGGGATCTGATTGGCTGCTGCTGGTCTGGAGGTGATCCAGATGAGAGCAGAGGGAAGCAGCTCTCCTTTCATGAGCTTTGACATCAACACAGCCACTGATGAAGTCTCAGTCACATCACAAACTTTCTGAGCGTCTGAAAACATCAGTGTGATTCTGCTTTCATCCAGACCATCAAAGATGAACACAACTTTACACTCCTCATAAATCTGTGAGTCCAGATCTTGAAGTTCAGGATGAAAGTCCAGCAGAAGTCTGTGAAGACTGTACTGATGATCTCGGATCAAGTTCAGCTCTCGAAATGGAAGCACAAACATGAAATCTACATCCTGATTGGCTTTTCCCTCGGCCCAGTCCAGAATGAACTTCTGCACAGAGACGGTTTTTCCGATTCCAGCGATGCCTTTAGTAAGAACAGTCTTGATCTGCTCTTTCTCCTCACATCCTGCGTCAGCTGAGGCTTTAAAGATGTCATTGCAGTAGATTGCAGTGTCTTGTGAGTGTTGTGTTCTGGCTGTTTTCTCCATCTGTAAAACCTCATGTTCTTCATTCACTCCTTCTCTCTCTCCCTCTATGATGTAGAGCTGTGTGTAGATGCTGTTCAGGAGGCTTTCATTCTCCTGGAGTTTCAGTCCCTCAAATAATCTCTCATACTTGTTCTTCATGCTGGTTTTGTGCTGCTCTTTGACTCTCTGTAGTTCATCATTCACTGCTTGAGGAGGATCCTGGGCTCTAATCTGATCGTCTCTGATTGGTAACAAACATAAAAACATGTTTGTGAATAAAACATGGAAGGAACAGCAACACATTTAAGAGAGAAGTGTCAGTTTAATATACTCCTGTTATATACAGCATATTTACATTAAAGTACAACACATTTTCTAGAATATAGGTTACATTTCATGAACTTTATATTTGCTACGCTAGTAGTTTTTGCTGTGGTATCAAAATTTTAATTGAGAATCGTAAAATTTTATTGGTATCTAACATGTTGGTGTCAAATAATCTTATTTATTAGTATAAAAGATAACCTAGATCAAAAGCATTAATAACAGCAACTATTTTATATTTGTGTGGCAGGGCCAGTGAAAATATTGTCAGGGCCAGTAATAATTTGAACAAGTGGCTCGACCGGACGAGAAGAAAAAAATCCTCAGCATTGATCTCTAACAAATAAAGTGATTCTAGTTTACTCTGAGTGCTCCACGCACCTTATGTGTGACAATAATACAGAAAATAATGAGAACAGCGGACAGCAGAAGAGTAAGAGCTTTAATAATGTCTCACAGCACCATACCAAGCTGGACGGTGTCTCACCTGGGGTCAGAGGTCACAAGTTCAGCACTGAGGTCAGAACGATCTGAAGATAAAGATCTCTTCCTCTTCCTCCTGGTGTCTCTAAAATATAATTATTCATATACATCTTCACACAGTAATTAACACAACACAATTAGTTAGGGCTGCACAATTATTCAAAATTAAATTGTGATTAGGCAGAAGCTGTGATTGTCATGCGTATCGAGTCTGTGAACTTTTGCATCCATTAGTTTTTCATAAAATGCGGTTTCTTCTTTAATGGTTCAAACACTGATGAATAGAGTAAGCAGACACAAACTAATTTTCTTTATTTATTTCATTAAAAATCGTAAAAATGAAATAAAACTTTTTTAATGTGTATATAAATGCTAAAATTTAATTTCTAACTATTTTACCATCTCTATACAGATGCTAACTTTCACGCTACTGGCGTGGCTACCATAACTGCTTTATTAAAACTTTAACTTAGATGTTTTTTATGATCTTAAAGTGCCCCTATTATGCCATTTCTAAGGTTCCTAGTATTGTTTTGGGAGTCTTTTTACAATAGGTTTACATGTATGCAAGGTCAAACAACCCTCATCTCAAAATATGCATTTAACATGACCTCCTTTCCCAACGATTCTCAAATGTTTTGTTCGAAGCAGTTCCGAATTTGAATAAATGTTGTTTTTCATTGTGCTGTTGGACCAGTGACAGCTGCACGCTGCAAACATCCGCATATAGACTTTTATATTTTCAGAAATGTTTGAGAATGTACAGTTCAGATGTGACGTGGTCTCATTTGTGCGAGTGCATGGTCTGTCCTGTTCAAAGCATCTGCTTCACACTGTAGCAGGAGTCAGATTTCACTGATCACGTGAAGAGAGGAGCTTTCAGTGTGAACGCTTCAGATAGAGCCTGGTTTATACTTGCCGTGTCAGCACGAGCGCGAGGGTCCGTCACCGACAGACAGTTTAGATTCACTTTTCTTTTTGTTTTCAAAAAGCTTGTCTTTACTGTTCTCACGTCACGCCTTATTAATTTGATTCCTCACTGTTTGCTAAACATCCTGTAATTTATTAGTCGGTGTATATAATAGCATGTGGAGCCATGCCTCATCTTATTTGTTTTTGTTAATAAATGTTATCTAGTTTGTCATTATAGCCTACTGTTTTAGTGTTGTTGTGCTTTTTAATTAAGTATAACAATGAATCAATCTTTTGCTTTAGTGCTAAAAAGTGAAAAGTGTATATAAGCAAACAAAGACAATTATCTTTTCTTGTAAAACATGACACCAAGATCGCGAATTCGAAGTGAAAGCGTCCAAAGTCTGGCTTATAACACAGCAAAAGAGGAATTCCCAGTGTTGTAGTCGAGACCAGCTCATTCGAGTCCGAGTCAAGACCGAGACCAGAGAGATTGGGTCTGAGACAAGACCTAAAGAAATACTCAAACAGTATATAAAATATAATATGGCATGTACACTGTATTTTATTTACTTGATTAAAGTGACGTGACATACAGTCTGGAGTGACCATACATAAAGTATGATGACCCATACTCAGAGTTTGTGCTTTGCATTTAACACATCCAAAGTGCACACACACCCAGAGCAGTGGGTATCATTCATGCTGCAGCACCCGGGGAGCAGTTGGGGGTTCGGTGCCTTGCTCAAGGACACCTCAGTCGTGGTGTTGCCGGCCCGAGACTCAAACCCACAACCTTAGGGTTAGGAGTCAAACTCTCTAACCACTAGGCCACGACTTCCCCACCATATATATAGGTTTAAGGGTAAAAAGGCCACATATCACAGAATGTTTCTTTTATAGAGTCTTACTGCACACAAACTCTTTGTGGCTCTTATATGCAAACTGAATAATAGATGATGTAACAGACGTTTTAAAAAGTTAATGTGTTAAGTTCATGAGACATCCTGACCTGAGTCCTGCTGCCTCTGCACTAACATTTCACTAACATCTCACGTCACAAGAAAATCACCAATCATTGAACATGTCAATCATAGGGCCCTATGAAATCCATTTTATTCTTTCCCAAATTCCATTTATTTTTTCCAAATTCTGTTTAATTTTTTCTGGATTACATTTTTTTTCTATTTTAATTTTTCTCAACTCCTTTTTAATGGTTGAATTTAACTTTATTAAAAAAGCATGTCTAATAAATTAAAATCATAACATACATTTTCACAACAATTTATTAAAAGTTTAACAAAAATTACATTTAGGGCCCTATGAACTGTTTTATTTTTTCTTCAACATATGTTTTATTGTTACCTAATTCTGTGTTTTAGCATGTCTAATTATTTAAATGCATAAAAACAACTTAATTTATTCATTTTTTTTCTTAAAATAGCCTTATGAAATTTTTTTTCCCCTCAGAAATTCTGCTGTGTATTTACATTTTTCTGGTTATCAAATGAAGACATAAAACATTCATTTAATTTTTTCTTTTAATTATTGAAAATTAAGCAAACTTTATTTTTTGGTAAACAGGGGATTTACTATTAAAAATAAAACATGAAAAAATAATGTTTGTTTCATTTTAGTAGTAGTAGTAGTAGGCTATGTACATTCTGCTGAACATTAGTAATACATTTCTGGCAAATACCGTGAATACCTTTACAGTTCTGTGTATGTGATGTGACGCTAGTTTTACTCAAATCAAACGGTCAAATGCTCATGAAGTGACTCTCAGAGCAGTTCTGGAGATGTTGTTCATGCGTTTTCGTCCTCTTTTAAAGAGACGACAGAAGTTGAAATCACTGCGAGCGTCACGCGCGCTTCCATGTGTGTAATAAATGAAGTCGCGCTTCTGCTCATTTCATTACCAGAGACACGCATAACATGCAGGATTCATATTTAAATAGACTTTTCCAGCTTAATATTTACAGGTACTAGTCCATATCGTGATTTAATGTAAGTGCAATTACCTACTTTTGATTAATTCATTCAAAATTGGACAAATTCTGTGACATTCCGCGTTAAACTGTAAATTCTGTTTTTATGACTGGATTCTGCGATTCCGTCCACGTTTTCTGCATCGCGGAAATCATAGGGCCCTACAATCATATATCAATTTAAAGAAATATTAACATACAGTAATAATCATGAAATATTTTGATTGGGACTCGAGTGGACTCGGGAATAAGTCCCGATTCCTAATATGTTCGAGTCCGAGTCAATACAGAGTCAAAATGCACACGAGTCCATGACAAGACCAAGACCATTAAAATACGGTCTCGAGACCGAGTCCGAGTCTTGAGTACTCAACACTGGGAATTCCCATTCACAAACTTTAAATCACAAATAATACTGATGAAAAAGAACAGGTTGAATGTTGAACACTCGCTACCATATAACTATAAACTATGATAAAAGTTCATCAGCTTGCATTGATCAATACCATGTTGTAGCAAAAAAAAAAAAAAAAAACCTGCAAATGATGTGCTTGTGTGACCAAGTGAGAAAGTCTCAAAAGAGTGACGAGTGGGAAGAAAGAGTCTAGAGCCGTGTAGCCTAAACACAGCATTATGTGAATGCCACTATCAGTGAACAGAGCAAAAACATGTCAAAATGTACAAGGCATGTTTAGCCTTCATAATGTAGCCTATACATGCATTGAGCGACCAATAACGTACCCATATAGCACACAAAGTTATGACAAAACTATATCCCAATATATAATATCCTAATGATAGATTTTCCAGGATCCTGCAATGTCTATTTTAAAAAATAATATTTGTATTAAGTCTCTGCATTGTTTCAAAGACGGCTCTAGTTCTCAACTGAATGTGCGGGAGAAGTATCACTAAATTTGGCCAAAACTTGTTAAAATTGAAAATTTTCTATATTAATTTGTGCATTTTTCAAATGTTTGTTAAAAGTGCAAAAATGAATGAACAAAACTCTGAAAAGAAGTCAATATTTTGTGTGTACGGATCTAGATTATGCTTTAATATTTGTTTTGAATGTTTTCATCCCTTCTGTACTGCAGCGACACGCACCAACCGTGAACTCAGTTCATTTTCAACAGGAGAGAAGCGGCAGACGAGCCGAGTTTATTAATCCTGCGGATTCTTGGCTAGCGGCTAGTGACTTACAAGCCACATCATCGCACAGAAGGATTTATCTCAAACACTCGAGTGACGTTATGAAGTGAGTTTGGAGTAAAAACATGTTATTAAATGTGGTATTTTCACATGATTTCAGATGGAGCAGCATTAACTACACAGAACTGTATGTATTGAGAAGCTACACAAACAGCTTTCATAATCACGAACGATTTCTTCGATGTCATAATCGTGTGATTATATCATCTGTGATTATGAATGAGATATTGTGTAGTTTGTCAGTGAACTACGGCTCTGTGTAGTAAATGCTGCTCCATCTGAAAGCACCTGATGGAGATTTACTACTAATCACAGAACCGCTTTACTGACAAGATGAGCATGACAATCACATTCGATTAATCAAGCAGCACTACAATTAGTTCAGATGATGTATGATGTTGTATGAGTCAGTCTATTGTCTCCAGTACGAGACAGTGTCTCACCTGGGGTCAGAGGTCACTGGTTCAGCACTGAATTCAGGAGGCTTCATCATGGATGCGTCACTCTTCAGAGACACACAGCTGGGATCTAGAGATGAAGATCTCTTCCTCTTCCTCCTGGTGACTCTAAAATATAATTATTCATTTACATCTTCACACAGTAATGAACACAATACAATTAGTTCAGATGATGTATGATGTTGTATGAGTCAGTCTATTGTCTCCAGTACGAGACAGTGTCTCACCTGGGGTCAGAGGTCACTGGTTCAGCACTGAGGTCAGGAGGCTTATTCATGGATGCGTCACTCTTCAGAGACACACAGCTGGGATCTGGAGATGAAGATCTCTCACTGATCTCCATGATGAGGAACTGATTTGAGGCCTGCCAATGAAAAAACAAAACAAATAACACTTTGACCACATCAGTGGAGGAACTCAGTGCTCATGTGTTTCAATCTCTGTTCAGAGGGCGAGTGTGTTTTATGCTGCTGTAATCTGACATCAAGTTTTTTTTGTTTTTGTGCCAGTCGACATATCCAACAAACTAACTGATAATGATTTATTTTAGTAATAATGTATTTTTCTGATCATGCAGCAGTGTAGTGATTCTGTGCTTGTTTAGAATATAAACTAGTGACACCTGACTGACAAATCTTCACTGTTTAGAAAGACGTGTTTTTATAGTATCAGACCAGAGTTTAATACATCACCATCACTTACACCTAGTTTCTCTTTAGAAATAATATTTGTGCAGAGAACACTCTTAGTTTTTTGGAATAATGAAATGAGTAACGGTGAGCATTAAAAATTGTGTTATGGCCTTTTTTGCATCATTACATTAAAGCTGAAAGAATATTTGACATTAGCTTCATCATTTAAACATCATAAACCTGCTACTTTAATAGCTCGTGCAGATCAGAGGCTCGGATCTTTGAGTCTCCTTCAGCAAAATAAACAAATCTATGTGGCCAATTGCTATTAAAAATAAACTGACATTAGGAATCAATGTATTTCTATATGCGTGTTAACATAATTCAGCAGCAAATGAAGACTGACGACAGGATGTGATTTTTCCAATTTTTTTTTTTACTTCAATTTCAGTTTAATAAGAAATAATTAAAGACACATAAATCACTGTTTACACAACTCACTTATATTACACTGCTTATTTATATCACATTACTCACTTACATTACACTGCTTACTTAAATTACTCACTTATATTACACTGCTCCCTACTATCCATATGCATCTTTGTTCTTTCGTGTTTTTTCACCTTCTCCGAGAGATGATGCATGTCGGTGACACCTGTAGTTGTCCATGCGATGTCCGTCACGCTCTCGCGGTGGAACAGAATGCAGCGGTAAATTAGCAGAATAAAGCGTCAGCCTCTTTCTCCGCTCGGACCAAGTCCTCGAAAATCCTCGTTTACACGACTTCCCGCCCTTTGTAGATACGTGTTTGATGTTTAAATTCCGTCTTGGTTGTCCTAATTCTTTAATTGGCAATTTATCCTTATTGCTACAACGAATGAATGGTATTTCTTTCAATGACACGATAGAATTAATCTGCGCTGAGGTAACGTTCACTGTGATGTCGATCAAGTTCAGCTGACAAAGGCATAGCTGTCCCCGTCTTTTTTCACATTTGATAAAGATATTAAAGTAGTTTTTCATTTTTTCTTGTTGTTAAAATTCTAAATAGTTTTTAAATATTATTGGATGTCACTATTCCCACCAGTCGTTGCACAAGTTAAGGTTACGCACGTTAGGGCCAGGAACTCATTGAGATTGCATTGCAGTGCCTGCAGTTCGAAAAAAATGATCTTTGAATGGAAGTCTATGAGAGCACTAAATCGCCCAAAAAGGGGCGGTACTACACAAAACGCGACTCGACGCTGATTGGACTATTTAGAGGCAGAACAAACAGTCTAGAATAGTGAAAGCTAGCATGACACTGTGGTCGAATGTAAAAGAAAAAAATCCCTTCCTTTCCTTTAGTGGTGCGTCGCCCATTCGCCCTAATGGAGAAACCGCCACTGTGTCTATATATATATATATATATATATATATATATATCTTGGTACTCAAGGGCCCCATCAGTCAGGAATTCATCCCTGGCTGTGAGTGTCAAGATCAGTTCTCAAAGACACGTTCTGTGTTCTCGTGTTCTTCTGAGTTCTTCTTTCAGCATCTGTCTCCTCGAGAACACAAGTCCGTTCTTGACGATCTTTGAACTGAGAAACAGTCTTAACATAAAGTCTCGCGCAGAAAGATGAGCTCGTCACTGCGCTCGGTTACATCTACATCATTTTAAACTGCGTCACAACAACTCCCTCAAATATCCCTTAAAGTGTGAAGAGTTTAACACATTCTACAATAATACATGATATTAGAAGCTGAGAACTCAACTTACCGACAACTCTGAGATCTGAACAGAAGGAGTTTAACTCTTCAAAATACGCGTTTACTCTCGAGTTTACTTTCGGTTTCAACACCCGGAAGTGTAGAGCATAGACATATAAATAGCTAGACGTCTCATTGGCCGCTCAACCGCACGTCAGCGTCGCCGCCATATTGGATCGGGCAGCTCTCATAACTCTCACATCAGGACAGAAGAAAACATACCTGACTCATCTGCAGCTCGGGCATCTACAGACCGTCACACAATAATAAAAACAGTTCTTTCTGGATGTTTTTGGTCATTTTTAACATTATGTTGACAGCTTAATTAGCCACCAGTGTCAGACTATTAATAGCTAGACATATCTGCTAGTTAGCTGTGAAAGCTGAGACTTTATAAGAAATCACAAGTTTAAATTAATTCTATTAATTTTTAACTTTATATTGCAGTTTATTATCATAAACTAAATGGTGTTATGAGCACAATATGTACAGTGAGCACTTTGACCAGACAATGTCAGACTGTCAGGATTAGTGATGGAGCTAAAGCATCTCTCTTTAATTTCACAAACGTCACTTATTTACAAAGATTGAGTTCATCATCACTTGATTATAAGGATTTCATAGCTTTTCATAAAACTGTGAACTGATTTTATATATATATATATATATATATATATATACACATACAGTGGGTACAGAAAGTATTCAGACCCCCTTAAATTTTTCACTCTTTGTTATATTGCAGCCATTTGCTAAAATCATTTAAGTTCATTTTTTTCCCTCATTAATGTACACACAGCACCCCATATTGACAGAAAAACACAGAATTGTTGACATTTTTGCAGATTTATTAAAAAAGAAAAACTGAAATATCACATGGTCCTAAGTATTCAGACCCTTTGCTCAGTATTTAGTAGAAGCACCCTTTTGATCTAATACAGCCATGAGTCTTTTTGGGAAAGATGCAACAAGTTTTTCACACCTGGATTTGGGGATCCTCTGCCATTCCTCCTTGCAGATCCTCTCCAGTTCTGTCAGGTTGGATGGTAAACGTTGGTGGACAGCCATTTTCAGGTCTCTCCAGAGATGCTCAATTGGGTTTAAGTCAGGGCTCTGGCTGGGCCATTCAAGAACAGTCACGGAGTTGTTGTGAAGCCACTCCTTCGTTATTTTAGCTGTGTGCTTAGGGTCATTGTCTTGTTGGAAGGTGACCCTTCGGCCCAGTCTGAGGTCCTGAGCACTCTGGAGAAGGTTTTCGTCCAGGATATCCCTGTACTTGGCCGCATTCATCTTTCCCTCGATTGCAACCAGTCGTCCTGTCCCTGCAGCTGAAAAACACCCCCACAGCATAATGCTGCCACCACCATGCTTCACTGTTGGGACTGTATTGGACAGGTGATGAGCAGTGCCTGGTTTTCTCCACACATACCGCTTAGAATTAAGGCCAAAAAGTTCTATCTTGGTCTCATCCATCTTGGAGTCCTTCAGGTGTTTTTTCATGTGTCTTGCACTGAGGAGAGGCTTCCGTCGGGCCACTCTGCCATAAAGCCCCGACTGGTGGAGGGCTGCAGTGATGGTTGACTTTCTACAACTTTCTCCCATCTCCTGACTGCATCTCTGGAGCTCAGCCACAGTGATCTTTGGGTTCTTCTTTACCTCTCTCACCAAGGCTCTTCTCCCCCGATAGCTCAGTTTGGCCGGACAGCCAGCTCTAGGAAGGGTTCTGGTCGTCCCAAACATCTTCCATTTAAGGATTATGGAGGCCACTGTGCTCTTAGGAACCTTAAGTGCTGCAGAAATGTTTTTGTAACCTTGGCCAGATCTGTGCCTTGCCACAATTCTGTCTCTGAGCTCTTCAGGCAGTTCCTTTGACCTCATGATTCTCATTTGCTCTGACATGCACTGTGAGCTGTAAGGTCTTATATAGACAGGTGTGTGGCTTTCCTAATCAAGTCCAATCAGTATAATCAAACACAGCTGGACTCAAATGAAGGTGTAGAACCATCTCAAGGATGATCAGAAGAAATGGACAGCACCTGAGTTAAATATATGAGTGTCACAGCAAAGGGTCTGAATACTTAGGACCATGTGATATTTCAGTTTTTCTTTTTTAATAAATGTGCAAAAATGTCAACAATTCTGTGTTTTTCTGTCAATATGGGGTGCTGTGTGTACATTAATGAGGAAAAAAAATAACTTAAATGATTTTAGCAAATGGCTGCAATATAACAAAGAGTGAAAAATTTAAGGGGGTCTGAATACTTTCCGTACCCACTGTATGTTGTGTTTGTACTGGTTAAAACCCAGAGCAGCCCTGAATGAATGACATATTCAATATCAGAGTCACCCTGATCATATTCTCTCTCTCTCCCCGGAATAGACTTCCAGGAGCATGCTTTACCTTTGTAAGGGTCATTTAATATAATTCATATAATTACCTTATTAAATGTTTCTGTTGTTTCTGTCGAATATTTGTAGGTGGATGGTGGTACTATAGACTGCATTTAAGATGATTCACACAGGCTGTTTAATGTTGATCATGTGCTGTGTGTGTCTTTACACAGAAACTACATCATGTAAATAGCCCAGAAATGATAAACACAGGAACTCACAGTGAGTCCAGCTGCAATATCATGATGACATCATTGTTTATTATTGCTCTTGATGTTGTAATAATGATTATTAATTTTGATTAATAGAAAGTTTTTTTGAGGGGATCATCTCATATTCTGGTCTGTGTTAAATATAACTATACTTTGACATTTTGTTGTAGAAGGTAAACCTCACACACTCACACCCAAACATTCATATGTGTTAACATATATATAGAAAAATAAACCTCTGTTTCAGAATGTGTGTTTTCTGTACAGGTGTGTGTAATGTACATTATAGAACAAAATCTCAAGCATCGTCAAGTTTTTTACACTATTTGACTCATTAATTGAATAAAATATAAAATCTTGAGGGAAGCGGTGTAGAATTAGTCTTTATTGGTCAGGTTTTGTCTTCACAACTAAACCACTCTATTCCCAGAGAAAGATAGAACTGAAAACTGAAATAAAATGTGTTTCTTGAGCTGAGATTGATTCAGAGGAGTTTGTGTTATATATATATATAATTATATAATTAATTAATTAAACACAATTTGGAATTCATGTCCACAATTTTTTGTGTTGTGTCATTAGTTGTGTCTTAATTTGTTTAATAATTATTACACAAATAGTATTATAAAATTAAGTTTCACGATTATTTATTTTACTCTATAATTTACTATTAATTTATTCTTCATTTTTGTCAATTCTGTATTATTCCACCCTTGATATTACATATTCTTCTTGCTATTATTCATCTATTGTTGTTCATTTATTTATTATGGTATTATTCATATTATAGATATACTTTGTGCTATTATAAATCTATTATATCATTTATGTTATTGTACTGTTATATTATTCACTTTACTACAAGGTGAGCTACATATTTATATGTCTGTGGGTTGTACACTCGAAATCAGAATGAATTGTGGGTAAAAAGTAGTGGACGAATGTAGTCAGAATTCAGACATCACTACAAAATGGCTGACAGCTGATCTAGTGCACTATGTAGTGTATAGGGAGCGGTTTCAGACACAGCTGAGTCTTTATGTGTCGCAACAAATCGAGGAGGATTGAAACAAATAAACTGCGATGTGTGTTCAGTTCTAGTGCTTTTCAGAAAAGACTTTTTTATACAATTATACTCATCCACTAAGAATTTATTGATCTTTTTCGCGGCTGAATATCTGTCTAATATCCGTCGAACCAACTTTATATCTGTCCTTCTTTCTAGATCTGTCTCCTCGAGAACACAAGTCCGTTCTTGACGATCTTTGAACTGAGAAACAGTCTTAACATAAAGTCTCGCGCAGAAAGATGAGCTCGTCACTGCGCTCGGTTACATCTACATCATTTTAAACTGCGTCACAACAACTCCCTCAAATATCCCTTAAAGTGTGAAGAGTTTAACACATTCTACAATAATACATGATATTAGAAGCTGAGAACTCAACTTACCGACAACTCTGAGATCTGAACAGAAGGATTTTAACTCTTCAAAATACGCGTTTACTCTCGAGTTTACTTTCGATTTCAACACAAAGGAGCTCCTTCTTCCTCTTCTTCCTCTTCTTCTTCTTCCTCTTCCTGGTTTTATGGTGAGTTTCAATCTTTGAGTATATCGTCAGCTACAGCGCTGTTATACAATCAGTATTTTCTGTTATTATATTAGTAAACATTGTTCTGTCTCAACTCCTCCACACTGAACCCCTTCAGCTCCAAACCGAAGCAGAACATCTTTTAGATTATATTATTTTATTTAGTCCTGTGCTATATAAACAATTAAATAGAATCCTATACCCTGTTCTATCATTATTAATGTAGCGCTGTTTTACTCCTTTATTACAAAAACAGCGCCCCGAGTTCGATTCACTTACTATGTTCCTCTCTTTTCTTGGTTTACCCCTAAAGTTTCCCTACGTATCATATAGGTTAAAGTTCAAATACTGAAGCCCTGTGGTGAACGAATAAAAATATATAAATATAATATATATATATATACACACACACATATATATATATATATATATATATATATATATATATATATATATATATATAGTTAAATATATGCTGCTATATATTTATATATAGTTATTTACTCTCCAAACAACAACCAAAAAAAATGTAAATAACAACTTGTTAATAACCTTAGTTAAATGTGCTATACACTACATATTTCACAGTAACTCAAAAGAGGTTCAAGCATCAGTAGGTTTAAACAACCACTCAAAGACAATTTTTTAAATCAATGATCTGTATTGTCTATCAGATGTAGCGCACAAAAACAAAACAAAAAATACAACCAATATACTAAAAGGTATTAATGCTCACAAGATGAAAAAAAAAAAACAAACAAAAAAACAATCTCTTCAAACCCTCTTTGAATTCGACACTTTTCAAAAATCCCCAAAAACAAACAAAGTCTTAACCCCCGTTGCAAGCTTGTATTCGTTGGGGCCCATAAATGAAAATCCAGTTGATTCCAAAAACAAATGAAAAGGAGCCAAAGTGGTACCTCAATCGGCTTTACATCTCTCCATGCTTACCGTTCGATGATGAGAGCAAGACGTAACCAAAGGCGGCGAAATGATGCGTTCAATCGAACTCGGAAAACCCCCACGATAACGTTGACTCACGATGTGATGACGCGTTGAATCCCTCGTGGCCGGAGGAACTCTGAACATCTCCTGGTAGCTCAGAGCTATGGCGGGTACTCCGTGCCAAAATCAACCATCCGAACGACCGACCGACCGATCGAACGTCTATCCGAACGTCTATCCGAACGTCTTGAACTTTCAAACGGCTGACCCACGTGACGACCTGACGTGACGTCAGCGTCTTGAAATTTGCAGCTTTTTAACCATACAAGTATACAAGCTGATGTGTAAAGGCTATTAATGGACATGATAGGCAATACATATAGCCTAAATATTGTACCCCAAAAACAACTTTCCTGAATCCTGTGCTTGTGGGGCTATGTGTTTTACTTTCAAAGAGCAGAAATACTACCTATAGTCTATAGGCCACAGACATTCAATAGTCTTGACCAGTATAATCATTTTAACTAGTTTTTATTGTTAATTTTATTGCCCAATGTACAATGTTCCCACAGTCCATAAAAAACACTCAAAATAAATGTAGTCTATTATTTTATTTTTTACTTTTTGATCCAGAAGGTTTTCATATTAGATTTATATATTTGGACTGAATGATCTAATGAATGCTCTGCAGTGTTTATGATATTGAGCTGTGTATGATCTGAAAGCATTGTTTGATTTTGAGCACAGATAAAATGGTTTTGAGTAAATTTCTTTATTTTGAAAAGCGTCAGATGGTCTCTGAATGTAGTTTGAAGATTTGGTTTTGTATTTAAATTTTTGAGAAAGTGGGTGATGGTTCCAAGAAATGTATTTTAGCAATTCAGGAAAACTGTCCTATAGATTAAAAACATGCATTATTTTTTATACATAATATCAAACAAATAAAGTAGGCCTAATAAAAAGTAAATTTAATCAAGCATGATTTTTTGTTTCAAGAACTTAGAGATCTCAACACTTACTCAATCCTAATAAAATTACTAAATTATCATAATCTTTTACAAATAATCATCATAAATGTTAAAGTGGAAAGGTTTATTAAAAACATATGTATATTTAGACAAGATCAGCTGAATATATTTTATTTTGTAATTAAGGTTCGTTGATTTTTATGTCTGCAACTTATAAACAATGAGCCAAAAAAAATGTAATGATCATTTAAATAAAATCTTTTTTTTTCTTTTTTTTATTGATATTCCTTTAACAAAGAAATACAACATACAGCACTGCAATGAAAACATTAATAATAATAATAAAAAAAGAAAAGAAGACAACAGCCTCCTCAAATAGGAAAAAACTGTATATAGTACTTAAGAAACTTCTTGTTCTTACTATTATCAATGGGTTTAAGAGATTTAACAACAAGGGAAATCTCAGCAATAAAGGCCTCAAGTCTAGGCAAAGTCTTGAGAAATTTGTTTTTGTGAATAAAAAATTTACAATGCAACACAAAGAAATTAACAACACTATCAATAGCACAGTCACTCCCAGAAAAATAGAGGAATATATCCTTCAATGAAAAGTTTAAATCACATTTGACAAAATGAGAAAGATAAAGACCCAAGCTCTGCCAAAGAGGCTTAACCTGATTACAGTGGTAGAATAAATGAAACAAAGATTCTTTCTCAACTTTACAGAATACACAAAGGTCAGAGATATCAACAAAAGAGGAAATTTGTGAGTTAGTTGGGTAAACATTATGAAGAATCTTAAAGTGTACCTCTCTTATTTTATTGGACATACAATATTTCTCAGGGAGTAACCACGCTTTCTTCCAGTGAATACAGTCAAAAAATTATTCCAGAAAAATTTACATCGAGGGGATGTGTAAACAGTGTAATGTAACAATAACTTTATAAGTTTACTATTACATTTTTTATCAAGAAGACTAACGCCATCCAATAAAAGTTTGGGCAAAATAGTTTTTCTCTCATTAAAGAAAAGGTGTGTTTTAAATAAATGCACATAACTTGGAGACAAAGCTTTGATGACAGAATTGAAAGTTCTAGCAGGCAGAGGAAAATTATACAAAGTCATAAATTCTTCATATTCCAATATGCTGCCATCATTTCTAAATAAATCCAAAACAAAAACAATACCTCTATCATACCACTTAGCCATAAAAACTGATTTGTTTCGAATTAAAATGTTCAAATTATTCCACAGAATTTCTTTATGGGGAGAAAAATTGTGCACATAACACAGTTTCCAAGCAAGTAAAACTTGTTGGTGAAATATTTAAATAAAATCATATGTAACACGTTCCTACATGTGCTTACGTGTTGTTAACGCGTTCCCATGGCGACCGGTCGGAAGCGCGAGTAACTGATCGTCTTCCCAACGTGTTGTTTACGTGTGAAGACACGTTGTAACACGTTTTTTTTATATACCTTAGTTTAACTTCTTATTCTTCGGTTGTATCCTCTAACTAGTCCACATTTGATTACTGCAATCAATGACTGATTTAGAAAGTGATTTAGAAAGTTATGTATGGTGTATTATTAAAGTTAAATATAGCAGAGGCTAAATATTATTGACAAACCTGACATGCTTAAACGGTTTGGAAAAGCACGATATTCCACATAATTTTTCTCCATCTCCCATTAAATCGGGAATAGATCTTATTGAATAGAAATACGCTGTAGCGTATTCAAATGCAGCAAAAACTGCAATCAGTATCCCATCTGCTTTACCTAAATATAAAAATAATAGGAAATGAACATAGAACATAGAAATGAAGGGGCAAAAATGAATGCACTGCCCCCCCCAGACGAGAGCCAATAATGATTTTGTCTGAGCTATGAATAAAATATAAAAAATGTAAAAATTAACATTTTCTCATTTTATTTGTATTATTTTATTATTTTAGTGGTTAGAATAAGTACGTTTTGGGTTAAATGAATTCCCATATCCTCCCGAGTGAATTGGACAGGCGATTTGAAGCGATGGCCTTGAGTGTGGCGCGTGATTCAGTATTTAGTTAAAGCACATACACAAGGCTTATTCACCCTTGGCTAGTGACAGCTGAAGTGGATCTTGTGAAATGTGCGATCGCATCGTCGATTACTCTTTAGAAACTTAAAAATGACTGTGCATACCATGAGCGCTCAGACTGACCTGAGATTTGCCCCGCAAACATTTCAGCAGTTATTATAGGCCCGTGTGTCCCGCATTTCTGTCGACTGAACCAGCCATGCCATTAATTATGAATTTATCAGTCTTTTGCATGCCAAAGTAAGTTTCTTCATATACATATTACGCCAAATAGAAGCAGAAAACCGTGCTATATTTCATCATGAGATCGGGTTAGCCCGCAACAATTAATTTGTTGGCTATTTTACAAATGGGAATACAAATAATTCATGACAATATTTAAAATTCAAGCTGCCCATAAAATTTATAGTGAAAAGTACTTTAAAAGCATCTGGAATGCAATAAAGTGTTTTTAAAGCTGTTTTTAAAGCATTTGCTGAATGGATAATAATTTTTTTTTTAAATAGGATAAAATAAAAAATAAATAAAAAAAAAACTCTGTACGTACCCTCGGGAAAATTTTATTTATTTATTTATTTATTTATTTATTTGTTTGTTTATTTATTTATTTATTTATTATGTATTTTACTGTCGAATATATATTATATAAATATATGAAATATAGAACAAATAAAAAAAAATGTGTTCGTGGCTCGTCTGCCAGTGGGTGCCCCCCCAAACATAAAAGTGAAACTCCGCCTATGATTGACAGTCGTGTACAATCCTGGTACAATCCCTATGGTATAATCAGACGGGCTCTGGTATAATGCTTATTAAATATGCCCCTCTATCTGAGCTGCACCAATCACATCGGGTTATCCGATATAGGCGGGCCAGAGTCTATTTTACGGAGTTTTTTTTTTTTTTTTTTTTTACAAAATAACAAAACAAAGGGGAATACAGAGACATTTGAATCCAACACAAACACAAATAACAAACTTCTACATTCTATATCACAAATCAATCATGTTTCTATTACATTCAGTATCCTTTTCAGCATTGTACATGTCTTTAGAGCTTTTCGATTGTTCCGGTATTGAAGTTATGTCATAAAAATCTTCAGATCAGTGGGAAATACCATTTGGTACAGTCGATATACACTTTGGTTTATGTATATGGTATTTTCCAAATAGTTTAAGAAATGTAATTTATATTATCCATTTCCAATAAGCCAGAATCACAATCCATAAACAAGACCATTACATCAGTTATTGTTACAAACTTATAAAATAACTCAAAAAGAAACCAAGAACTTGGGACCAAAATAATTTAGTATACTTGCAACTGAAAAATAAGTGTACAATTGTTTCATTTTCTTCTTCACAGAAACCGCATAATGGCGAGAACCCTTCTTTAAACTTAGGCTACTAATAAAGTCATTACATGGATAGTATCTGTTTATTATTTTAAAGTGAGTTTCTTTGACTTTATTAGGAATTACATATATATCGGACCACAAATTCTTAAAGACACTAAAGTGGTAATAATGTTTCCATTTCCCCATTGCCTTGGGTGAAGAACTTTTTTCATTAGTTAAAATTCTTCTGATAAATATATTATTTCTTTTTTTATCCTTAATGGAAAGGCCCTCAATAGTCAGATTGGGAAGAGAACCAATTATAGGATTATACATCTTTTCGTTTTTTTTATAAGATAAAGTAATTTCGGGGAGATACAATGAATAAGTTTAAGAAAATCTTTTGAAGACAAATTTTTCCCAAGATAATTAACAAATTCATTGTAATTATATAGGTCAGCTGATTGATTTATCAAATCTGTAACAAAAATCGTTTTTTGACGATTGAAAAATATATTATAATATATAATATATATTGGTTATTCCAATACAAGAATAGGGAGAGAAATTGTGTTTGTAAAATATTTTCCATGCATTCAAAGCTTGTTTGTGAAAGTTAGACCACTTTGTTTAGGAGTTTTGTACATTTAAAATCACAAGCAAGTAGAAAGTTAAGACCACCACATTCTTTGAAGATTAAATTGTGAATTAATTTTTTTTTACGGAGCTGTCAACACAGACAAAAGATGTCTGCATACTTCCGAGTCAATACACAAGTATTATTCTTAATCACTGTTATATTATCAGGGGAAAACTGACATTTCATTTCATTTCATTTCATTTCATTTTTCATTTCATTTATTTATTCTCTTTTCATGGTAATGCAACACAAAATGCCACAACAACAATCCAACAAACACAACAAAAATACATTCCATGACAAGAAGAACAGGAGTAGGATGAAGAAAAAAAAATCTTATAAACTCCTACCCCATTCTTATATTAAGAAAGTTACAAATTAGATGACCTCACCGACATGAATAAAATAAATAAATAAATAACAAAGCCAAATTTAAAAAAAATAGCCTTGACCAGATGTAGTCTACTTTCAATTTTAACAATTTTCCTTTATTATTATTATTATTATTATTATTATTATTATTATTATTTTATTATTATTGCACATAAAGGTAAGTTAGTGGACTTATACTCATCAAATTAAATCAGATAACTCAATCAGTTAAGCATAAAAGGTTCATGGCTCTAGACTACATGACTTTACAAACATTTCACATATTAAATAAATATAATTCAGTTTCTATTTCAATGTGCCTTGCTGTTTCTATGTAGTAGCCTATATCTATTTTCACACAATTAAATGCTCTCTTCAACCTGTTAAATGTTTTAATCAGGCTAGTTAAATTAACATTTGACTTCTAACAGAGGTTGGACCTGTCCCACCACTCAATATTGGAAGAATATTAAAATGGCTTTTGTAATTTTGCTTTTGTATTTGTAGTAAATAAAAATGACCAAATACATTGTGAATAATTTGTGTTCATTTAACAGCTGCGGTCCTTATATATCTCTACCCTTCCATCTGGGATCCTCCCATTAATCCAGGCATCCAGTATCTGGTTCATTTTCGGAAGGTGCGATGATGGGATTATGTGTGTCATCGATGCATCCAACCACACTGGAATTTCCTAATTTAAACCGATTTCTCAACCACTGACCTGCACTCTGTGAATCTCCTCTTTGATGGATCTCACTGGTTTGTGTTCAGGAAACAACACAAAAACTCTCCAAAAGAGCGTGAGAGCAATTGCACACTTTCCTTCCTGCTCTGATACAGTTGCCTTACTAATGTGCTCTGCATCTCCGATGTTACATTTAAAAAAAAATGTGCAATAAATGAATGTAGGCCTACTTTTAAAAAAAATGATTTTCTTACTTAGCCTTTTATCCATCAAAATATCTAAACATTCTTAAATCAAGATGCATTTACTACATAAGAAAACGCCCCTTTATGCCCCTTTAGCACTTTATTTAATAATATGTTTACAAAATGAGAACACAAGAGACAGTGAAAATGCATGTTAGAAACAGTGTTTACTGTTTACATGACCTCTCTCTATGACAGAATTTATATATCAGAGTTCATCAGAGTAAAAAAAAAACCATCAACATCTTATGTTAGAGGAACTCACTGTCTTGTAGCCCAAGAGTCAGCGGAGTCAGCAAAGTAAATTTCAGAATGAAGATGAAATCATGGTTAAAAATGAACAAACTAGCCTAGGCAATAGATTATATTGGATAATATTAACTGTGTCTTTCTCAATGTGTTATTACCATGAAAAGTCAATGGCCAACTAATGACAACATGGTCCATGGCATTGAAGACTTTGAAATTAAAAACCCTTTATCTTATAACTTTTAACTCTTACTTGTAAAACAACATATCAGACAATATACAATTAATCAATTTGACAAATAAAAAAATAAAAAAGGAAAAATACAACAACATTAATTAAAAGCCTACCACTGTAGCCTATACAGTTACAATAGGTGAGTCTGGTGTTTGAAACATTAGAGACATGAAATACACAGAAAGTCATGATATAGCCTACAGGTGGTAATTTGGTCAGTTCATCACTTAGCCTACAATAGGCTTATTCAGGGAAGTGCAGGAAATGGTTGAGTATTATTTTAGGTATAACATCTGTAGGCATATTTAGTGCCTGTCATGTCCATTTATAGCCTTTGCACATCAGCTTGTATACTTGTATGGTTAAAAAGCTGCAAATTTCAAGACGCTGACGTCACGTCAGGTCGTCACGTGGGTCAGCCGTTTGAAAGTTCAAGACGTTCGGATAGACGTTCGATCGGTCGGTCGGTCGTTCGGATGTTTGATTTTGGCACGGAGTACCCGCCATAAGAGCGCTATCCGGTTTTCTGTCCGATGTCACCAATCTTCCTTGAACCGCGGATGTGCAGCCTCCATAAACACTCTGCCTTTGTCGTCATCTGATTTAGCCAACGACACAGAGCGATCCAGCAGACACAGGCCGAGTTGTCCACTCGAACTCACAGTGAGGTGATATACAGATAGACTTCTAGTTGAAAGTCCGTGTTACATCACATGAACGATATAAATTAGTTTCTGGCTTTCGTTCTGAAAGGCCCTAATTTACACGTACAATTATGCACTTCCACTATCTACGCTCCCGTCTTGCTAACTCCCCCCCCCCCTCTCTTTTTTTTTTCGTCTTCGCTCCGCCCCCTCCCCTCTGACCCGGTCCATCATTCGTCACCGACAAGGTAAGAAAATTACATTAACTTTCAAAAAAAAAAAAAAATACAATGGTTTTCTCTCAACATGTCAAGATTTTAACTTATAATGCAAGATATAATACTTAAAGAAATAACAACAAAACTATATATATTTTTACCCCTGGTTACATTAAATTCATATCCCAATAAATAATAATAATAATAATAATAATAATACATTATATTTATAATGCACTTTTCATCAGAGATCTCAAAGTGCTACAGGGTTAAAACAAAAACAAAAAGATAAGCAGTTAATAATAATAATCTAAAAGGGACCAAAAGCTTTGCTAAAAAGAAATGTCTTGAGGCCTTTTTTAAAACAATCAGTAGATTGTGGAGCCCTCAAGGAGTCAGGGAGGCCATTCCACAGATGCGGGGCAGCAGTACAAAAAGCCCTGTCTCCCATTGTCCTCAGTCTGGTTCTGGGTATGTGGAGGAGGTTTGAGTGAGTGGAACGGAGGGAACGGGTTGTGGTTTGTGGGTTGATAAGTTCTTTTAGGTAGGAGGGGGCATGTCCATGGATGCATTGATGTGTGAGGAGTGAAACCTTGTACTCAGTCCTGGTGGAGATGGGAAGCCAGTGGAGTGAGTGAAGAATGGGGGTAATGTGCTCATATTTCCGCACTCTCATCAGGATCCTAGCTGCAGAGTTTTGGATGTATTGAAGCCTCTGCAGACTATTTCCAGGAATCCCAATGAGAAGTGCATTGCAGTAGTCCAGTCTGGAGGAGACAAAGGCATGAACCAGTTTTTCGGCATCTGAAAAGGTGAGAATGGGCCGGAGTTTGGAGATGTTACGGAGGTGGTAGAAAGAGGTCTTGCATAAGTAATTTATATGAGCTTCAAAAGTGAGTTGGGAGTCAATTTTTACACCAAGATTAGTTACTGTTGATGAGAGGGGAATGTTGGTGCCAGAAAAGGTGATACTGGTTATGGATGATGATTTGATTTGGTGAGGAGTGCCAATCAAGATGGCTTCGGTTTTAGAGCTATTTAGTTGAAGGAAGTTGTGCTCCATCCACACCTTTATCTCCTCCAGACAGGTGCTGAGTTTTGATGGGGATGACTGTGAGGGTGTGGATTCAGCTGTGGCATGTACATAGAGCTGTATGTCATCGGCATAGCAGTGGAATGAGATTTTGTGACGGCTGATGATTTGGCCAAGGGGGGTGAGGTATAGAATGAAGAGGATGGGGCCAAGGACTGACCCCTGGGGGACACCGCAAGTAACTGTGTGTGGATATGATTTGGAGTGGCCCAGGGAGATGTATTCTGTCCGGTTTGTGAGGTATGATCTGAACCAACTGAGGGCAGTATCATTTAGTCCAGTAGTGAGGTGGAGCCGGTTTAAAAGAATACCATGGTCGACAGTATCAAATGCAGCAGAAAGGTCCAGGAGGATGAGGAGGGAAGGGGAGCCAGCATCAGATGATATGAGGAGGTCGTTTGTGACTCTAACGAGGGCAGTCTCTGTGCTGTGAGCAGAGCGGAAACCTGACTGGAATTTTTCAAAGAGGTTATTATATTTGAGGTGGTCCTGAAGGTGGCTGGCAACTGCTTTCTCAAGTACTTTTGATATGAAGGGGAGATTTGAGATGGGCCTATAGTTGGATAGGACTTCCGAATCAAGAGTGGGTTTTTTGAGCAGAGGTGTGATAATGGCATTTTTTAAGACAGGGGGAACGTGACCAGTTTTGAGGGAATGATTTATAACAGCAGTGATCAGGGGACTTAGGACGGTGATATGAGTTTTTACCAGGGAGGTTGGGAGAGGGTCCAGGGGACAGGTGGAGGATTTCATCTTCCTGATGATGTTCTGCACCTCTTCTGATGAAACCTCAGGAAAGCAGTTTAGGGGTTGGGAGATGGTATATGTTGGGGGAACAGTTTGGGGGGGAGGACCAGAAAGGGCAGAGCGAATATGTGCAGTTTTTGACGTGAAGAAATCCATGAATTTATTGCACTGCTCTTCTGTAGCGGCAGTAAGTAGGGTCGATTGTGGTTTGAGAAGGTGGTTTATAGTGGAAAAGAGCTGCTTGGAATTTCCTGGACTGTTTCTGATGGCATCGGAGTAAAACTGTGACCTTGCCTCTTTAAGGGACTGTGCATATTTTTGTTGTTGCTTCCGGTAGATTTGTTTATGTACAGTGAGGCCAGAGGCTCTGAAACGCCGCTCAAGGACCCGCCCTGCTGCCTTCATCTTACGAAGCCCATCTGTAAACCAGGGTGCTGAGTGGGTGAAGGTGACTGTTCTTGTTTTAACAGGTGCATGGAGGTCCAGGAGGCTGCTCAGATGGCTGTTGTAGTAGTCCACTGCTTCGTCAGCTGATAAAAAGTGTGTGGAAAGATGCTGAAAGTCTGCTGCCAAGAGTTCTGGGTTTATGTTTTTTAGGTTTCTGAAACAGATATTCCGCTTAGGCTTGGAGAGGCTGGATGGGGATGGCAAATCCATAGAGATTACCTTATGATCGGACACACCTAGGTCATACACCTGCAGGTTGGTGAGAGGGGCAGAGTTAGTAATGACCAGGTCCAGGGTATGCCCCCTGGTGTGTGTGGGAACACCAACAAGTTGTTTTAAGTTAAAGCAGTCCAGTAGTTGAAGAAATTCAGCTGAAAAACGGCAGGAGGGGGTGTCAACATGGATGTTCACATCACCTAAAATTATAACATCGGCGGAGGATGTGCAGAAAGTTGTGAGGAGATTTGACATCTCGGTGATAAATGATGGGTTTGATTTTGGTGGTCGGTAGATGAGAAGGAACAACACAGGGGAAGGGTACTTACATTTAAATGCAAGGCATTCAAATGAAGATAGTTCAGGTAATGGTTGCAGAGATAAATCCAGATCGCTGCGATGGATGACTGACAGGCCGCCACCACGCCCCGTGCTGCGAGCTTTCTGGAGGTAGCTATATCCTTGGGGACAGCTCTCGTTTAAAGAAAAAAAGGTATTTGGTTGGTGCCAGGTCTCTGTAATGCACATATAATCCAGAGATTTTTCCAGGATATGGTCATGAATGAGGCAGGATTTGTTTGTAATAGACTGTGCATTTAAGAGTTCGATTTTGCTACTTGATGAAGCAACAAATCTTTGCACTGGCCGTAGCAGACTGGAGTCCACTCCACGTTTTGCATTCAGCTTCAGTGTATGTGGTGCGACAGTTCGTGTTGCTGACCAGAGAGCCGGGATGGTAGGACTTGTCTGTGAGCAGACAAACTTTCTGCGGGAACTTCTATGGAGATAGCGTGGACGGCGGAGAATTCCTAGTTGTTTAAGCACTGCAATGCACGGTGGAGTGAGGAAACTGTTGAGATTCATCAGCTGGTTGACGGAGTAACTCAACATAGTGGAGGCGGCGGCGCGGAAAAACGGCCGTTTTTAGCCACGTAGCAGCTGCGATGCACGAGCAGCGACGACCAATTCCAGGGAGTCTCCGAGCAGGTGTTTTGCTAGCGGCAACAGGTAGGCCACCGCTAGACTCAAAAGCTACCTGATAACGTTAGCTATCCAGTAAGGTCCACAGTTCGGTGGTGCGGGAGGTAAACAGGTTTTTTTTTTTTTTTTTTTTTTTTGTAAAAGGTCCACTGGTCGGTGGCGAGGGTAGAGGATAGTAAAAGATAAAAAGGTAAAAGATAAAAAGGTTTAAAACTTGGCGTTATTTTGGCGCGACTGGAGAAGCGGCGAACAGACAGCGCCAGCGTCCTCTCCACAGCGTCCTCAAAAGATAGATCCCACGACCCAGTCTTAATTATTACTCCCTCTTCCTTCCTCTTACAATCATTTCAGTCTCTATCTGCTTTTTGATTTTATATAAATGTTGTCCCTTTTACTAGAACATTAATATCAATTTCCTTTCTTATTTTTTTTAGCCAGTTCAACACTTATTTTATTCCCGCTACCCTATGGGCTGAAACCCTATTAAAATTAATTTTCTTTGAATATTTCATATTAACATTAAAACTTAAATCGTTAAATCTTCTCTAGATGACCGATTTCTCTTTTCTCCATTTCCTCACAAGTCCGGGGTAAGTATACAGTGCGCTGCTAACAGTCCCAGCACCTGCACTCCGTGTGTTTCTCTGCACAGGCCCGGTGCACCCAGGACGCCCAGATGTCCTTCACTCCGGCGCCGGACACCACGGACCCTGGGCACACCCACAGCGGAGGACGCGAGCCAGGCCCCGGTTGATAAAGCACTATTTGTCAGAGATTTTAACATTGATGTTGATAATACAAATGATGCATTAGGACTTGCGTTTACTAACTTATTAAACTGTTTTGGAGTAAAGCAAAATGTCACCGGTCCCACTCATCGTTTTAATCATACGCTAGATTTAATTATATCGCATGGAATCGATCTTACTGACATAGATATCATACCTCAAAGTGATGATGTTACTGATCATTTCCTTGTATCGTGCATTCTGCGTATTGATGATAATAACTATATAGCTTCGTGTTATCGTCCGGACAGAACTATTGTTCCAGCCACCAAAGACAGATTCGCAAATAACCTGCCTGATTTATCTCAACTGCTCTGTGTACCCATAAATACACATGAACTAGACAAAATGACTGGCAACATGGGCACTATCTTCTCTAATACATTAGAAGCTGTTGCCCCCATCAAATTGAAAAAGGTTAGAGAAAAACGTGCTGTGCCATGGTACAACAGTAATACCCACGCTCTCAAGAAAGAAACTCGTAGTCTTGAGCGCAAATGGAGAAAAACTAACGAAGTTTTTAGAATTGTGTGGAAAAACAGTATGTCCAGCTATAGACAGGCTCTAAAAACTGCCAGGGCCGAGCATATCCACAAACTCATAGAAAACAACCAAAACAATCCAAGGTTTTTATTTAGCACAGTGGCTAGATTAACAAATAACCAGATGCCACCCGATCTAAATATTCCCTCACAGTTAAATAGTAATGACTTTATGAATTTCTTCACTGATAAAATAGATAACATCAGAAATACAATAACAAATGTAGATTCTACAGCGTGTGATACTTTAGTTTTATCCATCGCACCCAAAGATAAACTGCAGTGCTTTACAACTCTAGGAGAGGAAGAGCTGAATAAACTTATCACTGCTTTTTCACATTTGACATTGACATCCCTAAGAATTACTAGGAATTACACAAGCTTCAGTCTGGATCCAGCTCTTACAAACACCTGAGAAGAGATGATGCCGACCCTGAAACAACATAAACTACCAAATTTAGTTTGAAAGTTTGATTGCAACATATAATCATTGCTGTTAATAGTGTTCATCATCTGTTAGATTTCATCATTAATTGAATTTTACCGTACATTTCTGCCATATTTACATACGTTTGACAGTCACCACTGACAAGATACTACTAAATATATTGTAGAAACTTAGTTTTCTGTAAAGCTGCTCTGCAACGATTTGTATCTTGAAAAGTGCTGTACAAATAAACTTGAATTCAGTTGAATTGAAATTCTTTTAGTTTTACAGTTTTATGATTTAATTTTGTTAATTTTTTTGATTGTTTTTACATTTAATTTTGCTACATTTTTATGATTTCATAAATGTTTAGTGTTTTATTTTTGTTTTTATATTAAAATGATTTGTAATTTTTTTATTTAACATTTTTATAATTTATTTTTAGTGTTTTAGTGTGTTATTATTATATTATTACTATTAATAAAAGACAAACAACATTA
Organism: allo-octoploid hybrid of Carassius auratus x Cyprinus carpio; assembly: GCA_024542945.1. Taxonomy (NCBI): domain Eukaryota; kingdom Metazoa; phylum Chordata; class Actinopteri; order Cypriniformes; species allo-octoploid hybrid of Carassius auratus x Cyprinus carpio. The sequence continues at coordinate 77,376 of JANHFF010000097.1, read as the reverse complement.
AAAGCATTAGTATTCCATAATCCAGTGGTTATGCAGCAGGCTGATTCCAGGTCCTTGTGAGAACTTTTTTTTTCGTTATATTAACAGAAGTATGACACCAAATAAGAACACGCTATTGAAATTAAAACCAATAAAGAAATTAATTTAAAATAAATACACTCTCCTGTATCGACCTCATGGTGTGTGTCTTGTTATTGTTTTCATAAGAAGATGTTTTATATTTGTTTTAGTCACAGAACTATAACATAAAACATGCTATTGAAATTCAACAAATAAGACAATACTGGTGAAGAGTGTTGTTTTGACTTGAGTTTGAAAATCTACATTTTAATAAATTAATTTATAACACACACTTTTATTACACAACTTCAAAGGCTGTGTCTTGTTCCAGATTAGACGAACATTTTGATGATGATTTTAGCCGCAGAACTATAACAGAACACATACTGTAGAAAATGAAACCACTACATAATTTAGTTTAAAATTAATACAATCCTCTATCTCAGCTACAAAGGCTGTGTCTTGTTACAGATTAGACAAACATTTTGATGATGATTTTAGCCTCAGAACTATAACAGAACACATACTGTAGAAAATGAAACCACTACATAATTTAGTTTAAAATAAATACAATCCTCTATCTCAGCTACAAAGGCTGTGTCTTGTTACAGATTTAATAAATGATATTTTAAATGATAAAAGGCTTACTGTGTGGCAACCTCTTGGTGCAGAAGCAGAATGAAATGAAAGGTAACACGCTGATGTTACTTGTAGACTATTTGGATTGTATGTCAGGGGTTCAGATATAGAATGACTACACAAAATATGGAATAATTACACAAAAGTCTCTATTATAAAAGTGGCATTTATTTGCAATAAAAAATAGGTACATGATTCCCCTTTACAAATATACAAAAAAGAAATGCTGTAGAGAGAGCTACACTACTGTTGAGGTAAAAGAGGACAGAAAAACAGAGCTTGGGCTAATGCCCTTTGAAAAGGACGGTTTTATTGAGCTTCTGTCGCGTGTTGTTGCTCTGTAAGCTGAGGTTTGTAATTTTAGCGATGTGATGTAGCCTTAGCTTAAAAAACAGGGACACAACTAATGTTAACAGCGTATGGTGGTGGCTGTCTGTGCCATACTGCGTTTCACCGATGTGCTCCCCGAGCACAAACACATCCTCTGACCCTGTCCTCTTCTGTACAGTGTACACGACCTCTAGCAGTTTGATGGACTGTGATAAAACAAGACTCAAACAGTGAAGAGCACATTTAAACTCTCATTAATATTCAATCAGATTTGTGCCAAATAAAACAATCAAAAATATACATTGATAAATGATAAAAACACTAGCTAAAAAGTAAGATCTTCAAATAAACTGCATTCTTTTATGATTTACTGTCAGCTTCTCGTTTGCTGAACGCAGTTTTAATGCGCTGCAGTGTTTTCGCTTTCCAAGTTTTAGTTTGCGCTTCTCGTGAGGGCGGGGCTTAACAGCGGCTCGCTCTGATTGGCTCGTGAGATTCTGATCGGCGGCTCAGTGAACCGGAAGTAGTGTTTTAGTGGCGCGGGCGCGTGTCTGGACTGGGGAGCTGTAAGTCTACACTAATGCTAAAAAGAGCTTATTAAAAAACCTTAATGATAAAACACGATATTAAGAAGTATAGGTTTATTCGAGATGAGTGATCGGGAGTTTGTAGTAACTAATACAATAAATAGAAAGATCGAGATATAAGTGTTATTCCTGTGCAGAATGCAGCAGTTTGGTCTTTATTTAGATTGGTAAGTGTTTGTCTCATATAGGTTTATTATTCACATGTCTGCAGTGCACTTATGTTATGTAGTTTGATTCAGGATATTGATTGCTCTTTATAACTCAACATTTTACCATCTTTGAATTGTAACTTTCTGATCAGTTTTGAGATATTGAGCTTCATCTTTTATGTACATTTAAACAATATTCATGTTTTTAGCAGTTAAACATAATTCAGAGTTAATTAACACAGTGAGCAGACAAGTAATTAAAGATTTTAAAGAATGCTGATGTGTTTTCTCCTATTAAATAATAGGCAATATTATTGCCAATAATTGCCAATAATTTTCTCCTATTAAATTCAGATAAGACAGAGATATTACTTATTGGACCAGAAAACATTACACAGAATCTCGTAGATTACAATTTGCAACTAGACGGATGTACTGTTACTTCCTCTACTGTAAAAAATCTGGGTGTTATATTAGACAGTAACTTGTCTTTTGAAAATCATATTTCCCATGTTACAAAAACAGCATTCTTCCATCTTAGAAACATTGCCAAGCTACGAAACATGTTACCTGTTCCTGATGCAGAAAAGCTAGTTCATGCATTCATGACCTCTAGACTGGACTATTGTAATGCACTGCTAGGTGATTGTCCTGCATCCTCAATAAACAAGCTACAGGTAGTCCAAAATGTCGTCATGATGTCGTCTACAGGTAGTCCATCTGTCGTCATGAAGTCGTTTGAAAAACTGGTTCTGGCTTATCTGAAGGACATCACTGGACCCTTACTGGACCCCCTGCAGTTTGCTTACCGAGCAAACAGGTCTGTGGATGATGCAATCAACATGGGATTGCACTTCATCCTGCAACATCTGGACAAAACAGGGACTTATGTGAGGATCCTGTTTGTGGACTTCAGTTCGGCTTTCAACACCATCATCCCAACAGTCCTCCAGACCAAACTGACCCAGCTCTCTGTTCCTAGCTCTATCTGTCAGTGGATCACCAGCTTTCTGACAGATAGGCAACAGCTAGTGAGACTGGGGAAATTCATGTCCAACAGCTGCTCCACCAACACTGGTGCCCCTCAGGGATGTGTTCTCTCCCCCCTGCTCTTCTCGCTGTACACCAACGACTGCACCTCAAAAGACCCCTTTGTCAAGCTCCTGAAGTTTGCAGACGACACCACACTCATCGGTCTCATCCAGGACGGTGACGAGTCTGCTTACAGACAAGAGGTTGAGCAGCTGGCTGTCTGGTGCAGTCTTAACAACCTGGAGCTGAACACGCTCAAAACAGTGGAGATGATCGTGGACTTCAGAAAGAAACCCCCCTGCACTCCCTCCACTCACCATCATGAACAGCACTGTGGCTGCAGTGGAGTCATTCAGATTCCTGGGAACCACCATCTCTCAGGACCTGAAGTGGGACAATCACATTGACTCCATTGTTAAAAAGGCCCAACAAAGGCTGTACTTCCTTCGCCAGCTGAGGAAGTTTAACCTGCCACAGGAGCTGCTGAAACAGTTCTACTCAGCCGTCATTGAGTCTGTCCTGTGCACTTCAATAACTGTGTGGTTTGGTTCAGCTACAAAATCAGACATCAGAAGACTACAGAGAACGGTTCGGACTGCTGAAAGGATTATTGGTGCTCCCCTGCCCACCCTTCAAGAACTGTATACATCCAGAGTGAGGAAAAGGGCTCAGAAAATCACTCTGGATCCCTCACACCCAAGTTACCCCATCTTTGAACTCTTGCCATCTGGCCGGCGCTTCAGAGCCGCAAATACCAGGACAGTCAGGCACAAGAACAGTTTCTTCCCCCAGGCAATCTACCTCATGAACAGTTAAATGTTCCCCACTTATACAATAAAAATGTGCAATATCCTTATATTTATTTGTTACCCCTTCATCCTACTACATCCCTGCATCTTACTCAATCCAATTCCATTATCATTTATAGCACAATTGTTTATACACTTATTTATCTGCAAAGGGTTTTTATTTTTTATTTTTTTGACTGTGTGTTGTTGTCTTTTGTGTACTGGAAGCTTATGTCACTAAAACAAATTCCTTGTATGCGCAAGCATACTTGGCAATAAAGCTCTTTCTGATTCTGATTCTGATTCTGAACAAGCTACAGGTAGTCCAAAATGCAGCGGCTAGAGTCCTTACCAGGTCAAGAAAATATGATCATATTACCCCAATACTACAGTCTCTGCACTGGCTACCTATTAAGTTCCGTATCAGTTACAAAATATTATTACTTACTTATAAGGCCCTTAATGGCTTAGCTCCTGCGTACCTAACTAGTCTTCTACCACGCTACAATCCATCACGCTCCCTAAGGTCACAAAACGCTGGACTTTTGATAGTACCTAGGATAGCAAAGTCCACTAAAGGAGGTAGAGCTTTTTCACATTTGGCTCCCAAACTCTGGAATAGCCTTCCTGATAATGTTCGGGGTTCAGACACACTTCCTCTGTTTAAATCTAGATTAAAAACACACCTCTTTGGCCAAGCATTCAAATAATGCATCTCATAATTTTGGACTGCAGTTATATCTGATCAAATGTGCATTATTATTCTTTAGCTTGGGTTAAACAAATTAATTTTACTTGGCTGGAACAGCAGCTACGCTAATTATGTCTCTATTTGTTTCTCTGCTTTGCCACGGGATTTACATCCCGTGGTAACTAGGATTTACACAAGCTCCAGTCTGGATCCAGAACACCTGAGAAGAGATGATGCCAGCCCCTCAGAGGACCTCAGATGATGCTAACCCAGAGACAACATACAGAACTACCACATTTTGCTATAAGTTTGATTGCATAATTGCTGTTAATAGTGTTAATCGTCTGTTTGTTTACGTCTTTTTATTGATTTTTCTGAACATTTCTGCCATATGCACATGAACTGACAGTCACCACTGATAAACTACTACTAAATATTGTAGAAACTTAATTTTCTGTAAAGTTGCTTTGTAATGATTTGTATCGTAAAAAGCGCTATACAAATAAACTTGAATTGAATTGAATTGAATTTTCCAACAGGTCTTAAGGGCAGTTCATGTAAAATTGTTATCATTTACACACATTTATATATGACTGGCTCAATTTATTCTGAAGAATGTCTGAGCTGTTTATGTCCATCCAATGAAAGTCAGTTTTGTTAAAAATCCCTTCACTCCCCGAACACTTTCATTATATGAACAAAAACAAATCAGACCTTCTTCAGGATATCTCTTCAGTGTAGAAGCAGCATGTCATTCTGTGCTGCATGATGGGATGCAGATTTGGACATTTCTAGTTCCATCATGAGTCAGAACATTGGATCTCAAAACTATGTTGATATGGCAAACGAGACTTTAGCTATACATTAAAGCACTGAATGAAATGTTTTTACTTCTCATAAACAGTATTATATTTTCACAATAACATTTTCTTCCTCGTCCAGTGTCCCTTCAATCAAGGAGCCCTGATACAATGGATCCACAAAATAAGGAGATGTCACGGTGCATGAAAAAGTAACATGAACATTGATACCTAATAATGTACTTGTATAATATAACTTTTTTTATTATAATGCTGTCTCAACCGTTCCATGCTGAATATTCATATAAGATATTTAAGCTATGAATATAAAAACAGTTTACAGTGAGGAGGATGTCCTACTCTGGCCAGCGGCACAAGTTCCAAGGACTTCTGCATTTGTGTGTCCAGAATTAATTTTGTGAACGAAGTCTGTTTCTTTGGAGGCTCCCCAGTCAACACTTTAAAGATTTCTTTCTTAGGAGAGGCTGGAGTAGACACTGGCGCTTTAAGAAAAGATTTCCTGACAGGACAGCATTTAGTTTTTCTACAAATATTCTGTACATACTTTGGATTTCTTGTTGATTCATTTGTTCTGGTTACATTGTAATGTTTTATTTTTTTGCCCCCTGTTTGATCGACATCATGGAGAAATGAGAAATGAACATCACTGAAATGAGTTTGTTCTGTTTCTGTTAAGAGCAATTGTGATGCATGCAGCTGCTCGTCGAAGCCTCATGCTTCAGCAGCTCCGTGAAGGTTTACAACTTTACAATTTGATGGACATCATGGAGAAGAACAGAGAAGTGTGCCGCAGCCTCTTTGTTGTGCAAGGTGTTGATGATCATCTCAAAATCCTACTAGCTCTATTTGCAGCGCTGTTGTGAAACGTGACATCTTTTCTTTCTATACTGCGTGATGTTTAGATCATGTTTGCCATTTTCTGTCAGCTGGCGTGTTCTTCAGGTGGACTCCATTACATCGTGTCACATCTGGTCCCACAAATGAGTGAAAACATGCCAAAGAGCTGAAAATCCTGAATCTCTTCCAGGATTGTCTGATGGAGCTCGAAGGGAAGTTCATATTCACTTCAGATGTCAATGAATGCAAATGTTTATTATAGAAGTCCACTGATGGAGGATTTTCACAGACATTGATTACAAAATATGTCTGATAACTGATTGATCACAGATCATTTACTGCAGTCTTCAGTGTCACATGATCTTCAGAAATCATTCTAATGTGCTGATTTGATGCTCAAGAAACATTTCTGATTATTATTAATGTTGAAAACTGTTAACATTTGAATAACATTACTGTGGAAATAGTGATACTTTTTTAATATTTTATATTACATTTATTAAAGCCTTTTTACATAGCAGTCTTTTGTAACATTTTAAACTTCACAGTCACTTTTGATTTATTTGATGAATAAAAGTATTAATTCCTTTTCTTTTAATCTTACCAAAAATGTTGTAATGGTTTCATTGTTTCCACAAATATTTTAAGCAGCAAAAACTGATTTCATTGATGATAATAATGAAGAAGAAATGTTTAAGTATCAAATCATCATATTAGAATGATTTCTGAAGATCATCTGAATCTGAAGACTGGAGTTATGATGCTGAAAATACAGCTTTGATCACAGGAATACATTAATATTTTTAAATGATTGAAATAGAAAAATTATTTGAAATTGAAATGTGCCATAATATTAGATTTTACTGTACTTTTAAATAAATACACTCTTGGTGAGCATGAGTGACTTCTTTCAGAAACGTTAAATGTTTCCATCTTTTGACAGGTTCATTAATGTACAAGAAATGGAGAGAGGAAAAGAGGAAAGAAACGGCTTTATTAATATCGTTTATTCCAATGTTAACCTTCTCTGTAAACTTGCAGTTTTCTAAAGCAGCAGTTAGTTCTAAACTAATTGTACGTTTTCAAATGTCTTGAATGATTATTGTACTATGTGTAGTGATGTGATGAAGTGTCTTAAACACATATTGTATATTTTACTGCTCTAGATGGTGATAGTCAGGATGAGAGGCTCTCTCTGTCTCACAGGTGATGCAGTGACTGACTCAAGCACATAGACACCTGCTTCTGTCAGAGACCAGCTTTAAAATATCTGTAGAGTTTGATCACACATGCAGCGAAGGCCAAGACACACTCTTTGCTCTCCTATTGTCAGCGCATGCTCCCAAACCATCACACTTCCCACTGCACATCTGTCAGATTTGAATGAATTTAAAGAAATCATGAAAACAGTTCAACATGGTGCTTGCTTTTACAGAGTGTAGATTTGGAAATGAACTTAAATGTCTAGACAGTGTTCTTCCCAATAGTTTTAATTTCTTCTTTTAAATTCATAGATACTGTTCAGCAACACTTGTTTATGATTTTATGTGCTTCTGAATGGTTTACAAAGTCTTAAATATTTTTGTTACAGTATTTTACAAAAAAAGAGTTATTGTTTAAAATAAACGAATGGTAATTTAAAGTGATTTTCTAGTGAATTATTATACAACAACAGAAAATAAGAAATTTGTAGATCATGTGACTCCTTGGCAAAAGAAGATGTTTAAACACACCAACAGAGAGCGGTTTCTAATCATCCATGCGCCAATAAATAACACACGTAACGTCTTGCATTGCATTTGTCCTGAACATTAAGCTACGGTGACTCTTCAGATCGGTAAAGCACCGGCTGACAAACACAGTGAGAAGACACAAGATATCAAGATAAACTGGCAGCATAACGTTACGAAGCGCTGGCCTGAACAGATGCATCTGAACACAATGAGAGGGGAAGCCCAGCAGTCAGAGATGCCTCCATTGTGACTCACAAGTCAAATGTTAAATAGAGCACAATCTCTGATGACATCAAGTGTCTGTAGATATAGCGCCCGCTCATTCAATGTGACGTCAAAGGATTGATCAATCCATGCAGAACAGTGAGTTTTTGGTCTGATAAAGGACAGCAGATCTCTGGCACCACCACACCATCATCCTCTGTGTCACTGTCTACAGTGTCCTCTTGAAGAAGCTGCTCCACCAGCTGAAAAAGAAACAATCAGGTTGTTTTAAAATGCTAACTGCGTTGAACTCACAAAAGATAAGCCTGAACTATATTTAGTTTGATAAATTGCTAAAGGATCTCACATAATCCCAAAGTAACTATATTCAAGTACATGAACAGGTCAAGAATGACAATCCTGAAATTTACTTCACATCGTTCCAAACTCATGTAACATAGGCCCTATTTACACACAGCACTGAAATGAGTCTGAGATCACTTTTACTTTAAGGGAAAGGGGACAGCATACTACCCTTACTATGACAAGGAGGAGCTTCATGATGATAAAAAAGAATGATATATTAAAGGGTTAGTTCACCCAAATATAAAAATGATGTCATTAATGACTCACCCTCATGTTGTTCCAAACCCGTGAGACCTCCGTTCATCTTCGGAACACAGTATAAGATATTTTAGATTTAGTCCGAGAGCTTTCTGTCCCTCCATTGAGAATGTATGTACGGTATACTGTCCACGTCCAGAAAGGTAATAAAAACATCTTCAAAGTAGTCCATGTGACATCAGAGGGTCCGTTAGAATTTATTGAAGCATCGAAAATACATTTTGGTCCAAGAATATCAAAAACTACGACTTTATTCAGCATTGACTTCTCTCCCGGGTCTGTTATGAGTGCGTTCACCTCACATCCGGTTCGCGAACGAATCACTCGATGTAACCGGATCTTCTTGAACCAGTTCACCAAATCGAACTGAATCGTTTGAAACGGTTCGCGTCAACAATAAGCATTAATCCACCAATGACTTAAGCTGTTAACTTTTTTAACATGGCTGACACTCCCTCTGAGTTCAAATAAACCAATATCCCGGAGTAATTCATTTACTCAAACAGTACACTGACTGAACCGAGCCAGATAACGAACGAAACATTGACTCGTTCTCGAGTCAAGAACCGGTTGCATCGGTTTTCGGATCACCGGTAGTGATGGGAAGTTCTGTTCTTCTCCGCGAACCGGTTCTTTCGGACAGTTTGATTCAATAAACCGGTTGCCGAAAACGGTTCACCAGTTCTTTTGTACTCGACGTAATGACTTCATTGGCGATGATTGCCCTTGATTGAAGCCTTCGGTTTACCCGCGCTCATAACATTAGCACAGAATCAGTTCAGAATCAATCACCAAAAGAACCAGTTCGGTTCAGACGCGCTGTGTGTCAGTCTGCTTCACGCATGCGCAGTATCATCAGCTCCTCGGTTCTCGAACCGGACGTGTCCGACAGAAACGGTTCTTGACTCGAGAACGAGTCAATGTTTCGTTCGTTATCTGGCTCGGTTCAGTCAGTGTACTGTTTGAGTAAATGAATTACTCCGGGATATTGGTTTATTTGAACTCAGAGGGAGTGTCAGCCATGTTAAAAAAGTTAACAGCTTAAGTCATTGGTGGATTAATGCTTATTGTTGACGCGAACCGTTTCAAACGATTCAGTTCGATTTGGTGAACTGGTTCAAGAAGATCCGGTTACATCGAGTGATTCGTTCGTGAACCGGATGTGAGGTGAACGCGCTCATAACAGACCCGGGAGAGAAGTCAATGCTGAATAAAGTAGTAGTTTTTGATATTCTTGGACCAAAATGTATTTTCGATGCTTCAAAAAATTCTAACGGACCCTCTGATGTCACATGGACTACTTTGAAGATGTATTTATTACCCTTTTGGACGTGGACAGTATACCGTACATACATTCTCAATGGAGGGACTGAAAGCTCTCGGACTAAATCTAAAATATCTTAAACTGTGTTCCGAAGATGAACGGAGGTCTTACGGGTTTGGAACGACATGAGGGTGAGTCATTAATGACATAATTTTAATATTTGGGTGAACTAACCCTTTAAAGTGTTTGTTTATTAATAGCTTAGAGCCATGGCAGCTCCCCTACGGGTTTGGAACAACATGAGGATGAGTAAATGATGACAATTTTCCTTTTTGGGTGAACTAACAATTTAAGGTTAAGGAAGTGAAGACAGGATTATAATTTCTGGATACTGAATCCTGACTTTGCATAAATGCTTCAAGTATAGCTCTAAATCTGGCTCAGCCACTGGTGTCTGCAACTTTCCAATGTGCCAGAGCTGCAGTTCATCTGACAAATCAAGCACTCTCTCTTCTTCCATTCTATGCAGTACTTCATAGTACTTACAAGAGACAGCTGAAGAAACATCGCACCATAGACGCTCAATTCTAAAATAAAAAAGACACATTAGTATGGTCAAAACATAGCAAAAAAAAAAAAAAAAAAAATAGCATAAAAGCAAACAGTTTGTTTATAGTAAATCATGTGAAGTATTATAGTATCCCACATTAGTGGCATATCAACATTAAGGGCAGGTAGGCTGAAGACCACCAGATGTGGTGCAGTTGTGCACTTTTAGAGTTTTAGTTCACCCAAAAATGACAATTCTATAAATGACTCATTCTTGATAAAAGGCAAAAGAGCTGTGTGCGTGCGCACATTTGAATAATGTCGGGTGTAAACGGGTTTTAAAAAGCTGTCAATCAAAATGTACTTGTCGGGCTCGGGTTCATGTCAGGACTAACTTTTAAGGCCCGATTACAGCTCTGTTGGGAACACTGAAAGCCATTTAATCCTCCACATTTACCATGCATGGGGATAGACCCTTTTCCTCAGTTGAACAGGGATGCAGACTCATTAGGTGTGAAAATGGTGACAAAAAATGAGCATCCAAATGACAAGTTTTAGTGACCTCTCAACACAGCACCCTCACATGAATGAGTAACGGAAGGCAGCATGAGTCTGTTGAAAGGTTTGTTCAGTCTGCATGTCTCTGCACAGACTGATCAGCGGATGACATCAAATTACCTCGAGAAGGATTCAAGAGCATAAGGAGTCGTATGCTCTCCAAAACACACTAGCTGAAAAACACTCTGAAAATGTGACTAACAGAAGATCGAGACGTCATGGTGTGACCTCTAAACTGAAAGAACACAAACTTTAAAGCTGCAGATCAGCAGCATCACAGGAAAGTGGATCGTATGTTTTAACAGTTTGTATTTATGTTGAATGTATGCACTTATACAAGGCTTATACAAGGAGTGTGACGTCATATTAATTGTTGCAGTGTCTGTAGAAATTCAGATAAAACATACAATATACTCCACTTTCCTGTGATGCTGCAGACTAGCAGTTTTATTTTAAATTATTTGCTTGAGCTCACATTTTCAGTCTCCAACAACTAAATGTGTATTCAACAGAACAAACAGTGTAGTGTAACCACTCCTTTAAGCTGAGATTGAGCAAACAATCTGCTCATGGACAGTGAGCTTTCAACATTAGATTTCAGGTGTTTCAGCTGAGAATAGAGATGTTTGTGTGGGGCATCATGTTGAGTAAGACACGTTACTGTGACCCCCCAGAAATAAAGATCCTGAGATGCAGCTTTTAATGGTTGGACCTATAACCTTTCAAGTTTAAAACAAACCATATTCAGACTTTGACATTACCCTCCTGGAGAAACCATCAATCCCACCAAATATCCTTCAGTCTTCTGTGAAGTGTTCGTCTAGAAACACCACAGAGCTCTGCAAGAGTTTCTGCAGGAAGAGCAGTAGAGAGAAGTTCTTTAAGCTCATCCCTGTGGATATCCAAACGTGGACGTCCAAAAGTTACTGGAGGTGATAGTTACAATCTCAGATAAATTCACTGAAGATTCTTCTGAACGCTGAGAGAAATTAATAAGGTTTATTAGCTCCTGCAGACCTCTTATTAATTCCCCGGGACGTCAACATGATTAGATGCAGCAATAGCTAATGTTAGTTCTTGCTGAGCAACATCCAGGAAGTAATCCATGTCTATAGTTTCATTCCCACAAACTGAGTGAAACCTAGTTAACATCCGCTGCACGATATCTTCTCACACTTGTTCCTGCAGGAATAAGCAATGCACAGTTAGTCTACATCTCAGGAGTACATACTTCCATGCTGAATTTATTAGATTTTAAATCTATTAAAATCACCTGCTAAAAACACCTAAAAAGTGACCAAACCCCTTTAATTTGGTCTTTTATATACACAGAACAACATGAATTGGTTCAGTGTCTACCTGGAGAAGTGACAGGTCTCTTTGGTCCTGATGAGTAATATATATATAAAAAAGAGGATTAGATATTTGTTTTTGTGTGGACAATCATAAAGATAGAACTGTTTTCTTAACCAGATTAACGACACGGCGTTATCATTAACGTAAATACAAAATAAGACGATTTACAATTAAAGAAAGATCATTAAGAAACGTGTTTCACATATTCATTGTGAACCTACAAAAATACATCTCTAACGTAACGATCTTAGCTCGCGATGCTTTTGAGAAACGCAGTTAAGTTCATATAAGTAAGATTGTGTTCTACTTCATCAGACATGAGCTTCAGGAAATATTGAACTGAATATAAACACACAAACACAAAAGGCTCATGAATCTTATGATATTTTCTCACAGAAACCTTCAGCTCTGAACAAACACATCTCTGGATGTTTAATAGAGCTCTGTTGAGCTGGGATGAACTCTTAATGAAGCTCAGAAACCTGGAAACAGAACAGAGCCACACTAGAAGCAGGACTGTCCTGGAATTACGCTTCACACTTTTACTGATGTACAGCACATCCAGTTCAGGACATGAACTGACATAACTGTTGTGATGATCAATCAATCGTTCAGCTGTTTCTTCATTCAGCTTCAGTTATGTGTGATGGTTTGCAGCTTCTCCTTGTTTCTCAAAATAAATACAGCTGATGCAGAATCCTTGATGCTTTTCTGATGTTTTGTAGTCCAAATATTTTCTTCTGGTGATTCTGATTCTAGTTCTAGCATTCTCTTCAGTGTTTGACGTGGATATTGGAACGTGAGTGAAGAACACAACCAGGTTTACGTAATAAATCAAATACAGTCGTGAAAATGGAAACATTTGGGTTTGTTGTGTTTATTCAAGAACACAACGCCGTTTCAGTTTCTCTTTAAATGAATTTCTTTTGGCTTGTCGTTTATATAACTGCTTATATTTTTCATTCTTGTTCTGTTCTGAATACAGTTAGATTATATTTACATTTCTTCATTTGGCAGACGCTTTTATCCAAAGCCACTTACAGTCGTGGAATACAACAAGTGATTTATCATAAGATGGCAATAAACAGGAGAAGAGCTGTTATACAAGCTTTCGGTCTTCACTCAAAATAGTAAAGTTAGGACAGGAAAGCATAAAGGATAATACAAGAACAGAAAGAGTGAAGGCACAGACACTGAAAGGATTGGTTGTGGAGTGAGAGGAACTAAAGAAACCTGAAGCTGAGCTGTGTTTATAGAGAGTAGAATGTTTCTAGACATATATTTACCAGTGTTTTACATCAAGCCCATTTCTGAATGCAATAATCAAATGCGACTTATACGCTGCTTTTTAATGCAATTTTATTTTACGTGTAGTGTATTTCAACCATGCAGCAAATGTTTTGAAATATTTAGAAAAATTTAAAATACTTAAATAGCTTTCAAGAGTTAGATTAAAGAATAATATTGAGCTGTCACCTGCGACAGCTTTATGAAGTCCTGATGACTGAAGATGCTCCTGACAACAATCTGCTGCTGGACACAAACAACTGTAGAGAGCACATTAGATCTCACACACCATTAATAACTGTGAGAATGAAGAACACACAAGAGCCTCATATTACATTCAGTTCAGTTTGTCAGATTGAGCCATAACAGCTTCTGTGCGTCTCTGATTACAAATACATGCAGATATCAGCTTGACTTTGGCTGTTGATTACTGTTAGATATTTGAGTGACAGCTGTGTGGCTCCCGTCATATAAAGCTGTTGTGCTGGTGGAGAAATAATAAAGCAGAAAAGAGCATCATTTCAGAAGAAGAGATGCTGATGAAGATGTTCTAGTGATCAAGCAGCAGATTGAAGCTCTGAAGCTCCTGAAAGAGATCAACTGTGTTCAGCAGCGATACTGTGAGTGTTTGTACAGAATTCATTTAGTGAATCCAGTGTTAAATCAGCGCAGACAGAAAAATAAAGCAGACGATCAGGAGACGGATTCATTCGGAGTGAATTCAGCCTCTGTGTTTGATTCTGCTGATCTCAATCACATTCGTGATTATTCATACTGTCATCAGTTCACATCAGGATTCAGAAACCAGTTCAGGATCAAATGAGTCACTAATGGACTTTTATTACATTTGATGAGCAGTTTACAATAGAAATATTAAAGCACACATATTACTCTGTTTATTAAAGATTCAGAACAGTATGAGTGTCTGATCTAGATTCATAACTTCCGTATGACAATGAAAAACTAATTAAAAATGAATAGAAATGTAGTGATGTGAGACTTGATGAGTTTGTGTTCATGTGAACATTAGAAAGAGTCTCTCTATCATTTAATATCACACAGAGACACTGAGCAATCATAATAATTAACCCAAAACCCAGCGTAGAGGGGTTCAGTGAATGTGGTGTTGAGTGTGTATAAGTGTGTGAGTGTGTGTGTGTCAGAGACGCTGTAGAAGGACAGAGAGCCGGCCGACACGTCCACATACACTCCTACTCTCTTACAGGATGAAGGGACAACAGGAATATCAGTGAAGATATAATTGTGACGGACAGTGAAACGGTTAACTCTGCAGAACAGACACCAGGATTTGTCATTGCATCCAAATTCACAGTCTTCACTCCTTCCTTTCCTGTTGATTCCTTTATATGACACTGATATATCAGCAGCTCCGCTCCATTCAGTCTCCCAGTAACAGCGTCCAGTCAGACTCTCAACACTCAGAACCTGAGGAAGATCATCAAATCTCTCTGGATGATCAGGATACGGCTGAGGATCTTTCACACCTGTGATCTTCTTGTTCTCATCAGACAGAACGAGTCGAGTGTGTGCTGTGTTTGGATCCAGTGTGAGATCACAGGCATCTGAACACAAGAAGAGAGAAACATCAAGAACAACACAACACTGAAGATGTCTGTGTGTCTGAAACCGCTCCCTATACACTATATAGTGCACTAGATCAGCTGTCAGACATTCTGTAGTGATGTCTGAATCCTGAGTGAACGACTTCATTCCCTACATTCATACACTACTTTTTACCCACAATTCATTCTGATTTGGCACTATTTCCCACAATGCAATGCAGAGAAGCGGTGAGCTGGAAGCGAGAGTGAGTTTGAAGGAGAAATGCTGTTTACATCTTTATTATTTCTGTTTTAACGTTTATTACACACAATTATTTATATTAAAATATGTTATGTAGGCAATAACTCAGTTTAATATTTTACTAATTTACTGAGGTGGCATCGTTGTTAACTCACAGAAATGATGATAATTTGCCAATTAACATTTATTTTTAAACCATTATTTGAATACTATCAGCCAATCACTGTGTGCATAGTTAATGAGCATGCTGACATCATCCATAGCAAAGCGCTCAGCCCCGCCCCCTTACTCTGAGCTCAAGACTTCTCTCTGTTCCTCAGTAAAAGTTTCTGTAGCTTTGTGAACAGCTTTTAAGAGAAAACTTTTACTGCTATTTAGGAGAACTCTTAGTGCTAAGATCAAATGTTTTGTGAATACGGGCCCTGCTCAAAGATTTATAATATTTGAAACAACTCTCTTCTGCTCAACAAGTAATAGTAATATTGAGAAATATTATTCTGATTTAAAAAACTGTTTTCTATGTGAATATCTGTTAAAGTGTAATTTATTTCTGTGATGTGCAGCTGTATTTTCAGCATCATTACTCCAGTCTTCAGTGTCACATGATCTTCAGAAATCAGAATAATATGATGATTTACTGCTCTGTTATGATTATTGGCACTCAATCATTAATATTGGTTCTTCTCAATATTAAACATTTTTTATGCTTCATACTTTTGTGGAAATCATGATACATTTTAGTTTTTAGGATTCTTTGTTGAACAGAAACTTCAAAAGAACAGCATTTATTTTAGTGAATAGTATTATTATTATTATTGTTAATAATAATTTTGAATAGTAATATATTATGGTTTCCAAAAAAAAAAAAAAGAGAAAAAATGAAGCACAACTGTTTTCTATATTGCTAATAAAAATAATAATAATAATAATAATAATGTGTCTTGAGCAGCAAATCAGCATATATATGTTTTATATTAAATTTTTTGTCACTTTTATGCTCGGAGGGGGATTGGGGGGCACTGGCAGACGAGCCATGAACACTTTTTTTGTGTTATACATTTCATATATTTATATAACATATTTTCAACATTAAAAAAAAAAAAAAAAAAAAACCTAATGCAGAAAGCTGCCTATTTTTCTGAATTGTGTAGATGACCAGCGCCTGCAGGAGTTTTTCCGAGGGTATACACACAGAGTTTATTTATTTATTTGATATTTTTTATGGGGACCAAATGATCAGCGAGAGTAGAATGAATGTGTCACACATTTTAAACTCAACAAAATGGTAAAATACATGTCAAGAGCATGCTCACAGATGAAAACAACAGAGAACAAAACAGCGTTGGATGCAGTGGATTCAAATATCCAGTCTTTATTCCCCGAGCTTATACTACTGTTTCAGCTATTAAAATAGTTCAGTTCTGTGTGTAGCCTAATGGAAAAGTGATTATATTTTGTTTATTATTATTACTTTTTATAAGGTTAATTAGAAAAACGTTTGGAGCTTTTTTTTGCTTGTTAAATGTTTTTTTTTTTTTTTTGTAATAAAGTAACACCAAGCGGTCAGCGGTAGACAGTAAATTGATTGAAGGATTTGCTGCAACAATTTTGTCTGATAGTCTTTTTTTTTATCCATGCAGCAAATGATTTAAAAACAGCTTTAAAATTACTTGATTGGATTCCAGATGCTTTTAAAGTACTTTTCACTATAAATTTTACGGGTAGTTTGAATGTAAAACATTCTCGTGAATTTGTTGTATTCACATTTCTAAAATATCCAACAAATTAATTGTAGACTAACACGATCTCATGAAAGTGTGTATAGCATGATTTTCTGCTTCTATTTGGTGTAATATTTATATGCAGAGATTGACTTCGGTATACAAAAGAGTGATAAATTGATCATTAATGGCGTGACTGGTTCAGTGACAGAAACACGGGACACACACAGGTCTATAATAACTGCTGAAATGTGTGCGGGTCAAATCTCAGGTCAGTCTGAGCGCTCATGGTACACACAGTACAGCTGTACACCTGCAGGAC